>OZ025249.1:38673161-39035246 GCA_964019135.1 Arenicola marina | reverse complement strand
TCAGAGACCCAACCAATTCAATCATACTTTCCTTTCTGTGGCAATCTATTCGTCCTATATTATTCAAAGTAAGCTTAATCTTTTTTTTATAAAACCGAAAAACATAACGTACCGGATCTTGAGTGAATAAATGTAATGTTATGTGACAGGGGTGAATCTAGGAATTTGAAAAGATGCGGGGGGGGGGGGTCTTAGCTTAAGACAAGGGGGACGGGGTAAAAATGACCGCGGGTGTCCACCAATATTGTTTACAACCGGGGCGTGGGGGGTGACAAAGCTGTCGACTTTAACAGTCCTGAACATCCCTTGAGTGAGTGAGTCATTGCTTGAGTGAGGTGGGTTTAACCCCCCCCCCCCCCACCACTTGGATCCGCCTCTGGGTTGCATCTAATAAATGTCACTTTCCGATATTTTTCGTCGGAAAGTTTTACGGTGTATGCTCAAGGTGGGGTTGCAGCCCCTCTACCCCCTCCCCACCCCCCCAGATCTTGTCCTTGCCCTGCGGAAGATATTTTGTTGCATTAAAAGGGGGGGGGGGGGGGGGGCGGGGGCAGAAGTATGCCGCAGAAGTATGCCGAAGCGTGTGTGGGTTGGGGGGGGGGGGGTGATTATAGGATGGTGACGTCACTCACTTGTTCTCTAACATCATTATTTTTTTGTAATGTAGCCTATAATATAGTGTGTTTGAGTCATATGGACGTGAATATTACATAGGGCCACATAAGTTAATGTCCTCGGAAATCGACATTACCAGATAGTAATGAGTCTGTGGGCGAATTTACGCATAGGCCTGAGAATAACACCCTGCCAATACGGTGGAATAAAAAACGCAAAAATAGTGGCGGCACATGGTTGGACCAATATGCCCATTACATTAAATTAGGTCAATTAGGCACAGGGCTGATATAGCCTTATGGACGCAATGACGTGATCGAGCAGCTTACTCCGTTTTGTCATGGCGTACAGAGCGACTAAGCTGTTTTCACAACGAAATTGACAAGCAAACTTAGCAACATTGAAACATTATATAACCTCACGTCAACTTGACAGGTTAACGATGGATATTACAGCAAAATGTGGCTAATTTCATGTCAATCCCGGTTGTTATCATGTCAAATTACCTTTGAGCCTTAAAAAGACCTTTATTGTAAATCGCCGAAGCTTCGCTAATGCTTTGTTGTTATAAATAGATGAGACTATTTACGGGCTGTTGAGATATTCATTGCTATAAATATTCATGGCAGAGTGTCTTATAAGCTGGCCTAGTGCTTGTTGGGTGGCAGTAGTTTGTCTTGACGACCGCAGTCAGACTTGTGGATGATGTATAAAAACCAGCATCTTATGAACAGTCGTGGGACGCCGCAGTAAGGTAAAATATATATGGTCGGCTCTTTAACTCAGATGCAGGATTCCATAAAACTACAGAAGACTATATAAATGACGATGTTCCTTTATCGACACGATTTATTGATTTATGTATTGATACTGAAGTGGCGTAGGAATATCTTTTGATGCTAGGGGTTTGGGTTTGATGGCAAGTGAGCGGAGACCTGACCCGGGGAGAGGGGGGGGACATAATACATTGCTGGGTTTGGGGGGGTCCCGCGGTAACCCCCCCCCCTCCCCCCCCTTGTTTTACACCGCCCAAATCCGCTCGTTCGGGGCGTTTTTAGCACCAAAATTCGCTCGGTTGGGGCGTTTCACCGCCAAAATCCGCTCGGAAGTGGTATTTTTTTCGCGGCTACCCGCTCTATGAATACACATTTCTAGAGCCCCCCCCCCCCCTCCCCCCCCCCCCACCCACCGTCGCAAGTTTTAAAATATTCGCTCTATAGGGGTTTCTTTTTCATCACAAATATGCGCTCTCTCAGGCGTCAAGGCACCCGCGGGACCGCCCCAACCGGATTTGTATAACAGTGCCACCCCCCCCGCCCCTCCTCCCCCGGGGACCTGACCAAGAAACCTGGCTAGTGGGAGGGAGCTTAAATTGTCTACTTTTTAATATTGTCGTTACGTCACTATTATTTGATTCTTCGTCTGTTGTGATGTCTTATTTACAAGTCCTTGTGCATTTTGGGGGGCGGGATTGCATTGCCTTATTTTTTATTGTAGCCTACCTTTTCACCACCTTTTTATTTTTATTACGCATCTGTTGCATACAGCTATGTGCTGATATTCGAGTTTTCGGTTTTATGTGAAAATAATCTATGTATCTGGTTTCTTTTTAATCACCCCGGTTCATATATATGTTGCCTGCTAATATATGTATGTGTATGTGTATGTACGTGACTATCTGGTTTAAAATTAAAAGCAGCCAACCTCGGCCGGCGCATCTGTATCCCTCCCCCCCGCCCCCGCCCCCGCCCCCGCCCCACCCACCCCCCAGATGCGGCCATGAGTGGTTGAACTAGGAGCACTAGAAGAGCCGTGTTTTGTTCCTCGGTTCGCTGGTCGCCCGAAACTAGCCTGAACCGATCGAAACAATGCTGAACCTTCTTTCCACTCAGTCAGCAAAGGGAGCTCGTTCATAGAGAAACGCCTTCTGCCGGGAGATTGCCTACTTTTATTTGAACCTTTATATAGCGTGGCATTGATCGATCAATTCACTCTTGTGTTTGTCATTGACAGGTCTAGAATGCTGCGCCAGAGAGATCAGATGGCTTTTGGCGAGTCTAACGGGGCGCGCCAAGGGGGTGAAGGCCACAGCAACGGCACGGCCAACGGGACATCCGCCAAACCGTGTCCCAGTGGTCACCAGGAGTCCGGGATCCTTGCCCGCCTCGCGCACTACACCCTAGTGCCGCTCTTCCTGATGACCTTCCCGCCGATCCTGGGCATCCTGCTGTGGTACACAGCCACGAAGTGCGACGGTAGCATGCTCGTCCTGGGGGAGCAGCTCTGGAAGGGAGGAATCCTTAGCGAGCTGATAGGCATCTGGAGCCAACTGGATATCACTAGCGCGCTGGTTGCCTGCGTCATTCTGGGCTACAGCGCATTCGCGATTCTCCTGCACTTGGCGCTTCCGGGACCTCGCGCCGAAGGACCCGTGACACCACAAGGCAACGTCCCCGTGTATAAGGACAACGGATTCTTCTGCTACGTGGTGACAATCGTGTCCTTCGTCGCGCTGACTTACTACCTCAAGCAGAATGGTATGTCGACCACCGTTGTCTACGACAACTTCGGCAACTTCTTAGGCTGCTTGACTGTATTCAGTCACGTCATTTGTGTCCTGTTGTATTTCAAAGGACTCTTCTTCCCGTCGACCACGGACTGCGGCTCGTCCGGGAATCCGATCTTCGACTACTACTGGGGCACGGAGCTCTACCCTCGCGTGCTCGGGGTGGACGTCAAGGTGTTCACCAACTGCCGCTTCGGTATGACCGTCTGGCCTCTGCTCGTCCTCATCTTCGCCGTCAAGAGTTACGAGCTGTACGGCTTCGTCGACAGTATCTGGGTGTCCACCGCCCTGCAGATGATCTATTTCACCAAGTTCTTCTGGTGGGAGTCCGGTTACATGCGCACAATCGACATCATGCTGGACCGCGCCGGATTCTACATCTGCTGGGGCTGTCTGGTCTTCATCCCTGGTATGTACGCCTCGGTCAGCATGTACATGGTCAACCACCCCGTCCATCTGGGACCCGTCTGGAGTCTGGTTATCTTCGGACTTGGACTGGCCTCCATTATCGTCAACTACCTGGCGGACAAGCAGAAGCTGGACGTGCGCCGTAGCCAGGGGCGGTGCGCGGTGTGGGGCGGCAAGGCGGAGGTGATCCGCGCCAAATACCGGTTGGAGAGCGGCGAGACCCGCGAGAGTCTTCTGCTGGTCAACGGCTACTGGGGCATCGCCAGGCACTTCCACTACATCCCGGAGATCCTGCTGGCCTTCTTCTGGAGTCTACCGGCGCTCTTTGACAATTTCATGGTCTATACTTATGTCATATTTTTGTGCATTCTTCTCGCGCACAGAACATTTCGAGATGACGAAAAGTGCGGCAAGAAGTACGGTCGCTACTGGGCCGAATACTGCCAGAAGGTTCCATATAAAATCATCCCGGGCGTCTTCTAAGACGTGCATTGTCCGTTTGCTTAACAGTCATGAATGCGGTTTATGAAAAATAATACTCTCTGCGACTGTGCGAACAGTATAACCATTTACGAGTAATACTCTATAATTACTATAAAACTATCCCAGAGTCGGTTTATTGATGGGTGCAAGCATGTTGTATGTTAAGGTATTATGTTCTACCAATGCTACCAGTATTTGGGAGATGTAGGGCTGCAAGGAGAGGCAGATTTGTGAAAAGCAGATGTATAAGCCGAGAAGGCGGTGTTAGGCAGATGTACAAGCAGAGAAGGACGATGATGTAGGCGGGGGTACAATCAGATGTATTACGAAGTGATATGCAGATGTACATTGATATACATGTAGGCACTTTCGGAGATATTAATGATATGCAGAAGTTATTTATTAATCGCGGATGCATACAATCGCCCATTATCTTCCTACTGACAGGCCTCGATCTATGCAGCTTCGATCAGGGATATCCGAATTGCTCGTCTCTTTGAATCCTGTTTAAATCTAGATCTTGTGTCTTTGCCTGCTGGTGCTAAGCAGGAATGGAAAATGGTATATATATATATGCAGCTCTCCAATCGACTTTCTGGTCTAATGATTTTTGAATAGAGATGGTCTTGACAAAATGTTAAGTTTAATGTTCAAACATAACTTGTTGTGTTTAAAGTTACAAATAAATTGTAGTATTATGCCACAACCCTTCAATTATACATACAATTAAGTCTACATAAACAGCACATAATGCATTTTGACATTCACCTGGGATTGTCGTTATGGTATCACAAATAATCACTTAGCAGATAAGTAAAAAAAAAGTGGCTCTATTTATGCAGGAAACTTTTTTTACCTTGTTAACAGAAAGCAGTTGAAGTAATAGTATAGCTCTAATGTACACTTTATATTGTCATTAAACAGATTTTGCCGTGTCTACATTGGTGCTGCGTTTGTATGTACAAATTAATTAAGAGCGATATCGAAATAATTCCTAAGGGTTCAGTGTTTTAATTTGTGTCGCGTCAAGTCAAACAGACGTTGTAATAGTCCGTCCCTTCCCCCCAGCGGCCTATTTCACATAATAGGTTAGCCGGCTACGGAAGTTTGTCGGCTAAAATCGACCATCATTTACATGGTAACTAGCCGACTAAGCCCCTTAGACGGCTAAACCGCAAGCCGCAAGGAATGTCCATAGCGCCATCTAGCGAGTACCGAACTATCAGGCAGTCGCCCCATTTCTGGCGGCCAATCAAAATGCTTTAAACGTTCAGTCGTTTTGTCAAGGGTCCCTTGGTTTTAGTAGATTTACAGCTATTCTGTAGGCTTTACCAACTTATAATAATGAGAGGCTTATATAAATATGTCGTGCAATGCGCTTATTCTATGTGCTAGAGATCTTTGATATTTGTGTCATTTGGCTGTATATTTGACATTATACGAAGCAAAGACCTACAGTATTGCATTATGACTGCGTGATTCTCCGGTTACTGAGTGCAACGCCTCAACCCCCTCCCTCCTGCACTGCAACCCCAACCTTCCACCGACTGTGCACAAAAAACGAGCACACTGAACACTTGACAGCCACCGGCCCCCTGTATTCTGCGTCAGCCGGTCTGGTGTCATTGTCTTGCCATCTTAGCGACGTAAGCCGCTTAATCTGCAGGACATCGCTCCGAACATCGGTGAAGCCACAGCTCAAGCTCTTTGGTGAGTAATCACTGTATGGATTAGGCCAGTGTAAGTTGTATTTGGGGCCGTTGACTCTGCCAACCCCTCACAGGAAATCGGCGGCTTCCTTGGCCTTTTACGTGCGGGCGATCTTTGTGTTATGGCACAGGTGGTCATAGACACTTGAGGTTGATGTACTGGGTTGCCAGAACGCCGGAGCTGGAACCAAAAACGTTACCAGCTAAAGTATAGTCGATCTACACTAACAGAGGTCTGACTGCGGTATTTATCATGTTTATGGTGGATATATTCCATCAGTGCTATAATCTAATCTATGGCAGTCTTAATTACTCTAACTTTATACCCGCCCCTAAGCCTTATATGACATATAGACGTCTGTTTAAAATTAAGTGCATTAAATAGGTCACAGGGATCTGTACCTATATAGATTAAACTCCACAGGGAAGTGTGGGTGCGTGGGTGGAATGACTGGGCAGTGGGGGTGGGGGGATTGAGGGCCCGGGGAATGGATGTTATATTTGGCTTTGGAGATTACAAGATTATGTTTATATACAAATAAGCTCAAGAACTGATAATCAGTTGGGTGGGCTGGGGTTGCATGGATTGGGGGTGGGTGGGGGGGGGGGGGGATAAATATAGAATAAATATAGGATTACACTTATACCCCAACCATGTTCTGGATACTGCCAACCTGTCTGAGTGGTAGGTGTTGAAAAGTTGAACCACAATGGTTCCCAAACTATACAAATTTTAATCAATAAATCAAATATATATATATATATATATTATAAGCTGATATGCAGCAATAAATCTATGCAATACATTACCCTCCCCCCACTATACACTCTTATTCATCATGTTCTGAGCTCAATTGGTATTTAAATTGTTATTAGACAATGATAGGCTCATGTTGAGAAGTCTACCTTACAGAATTACCGAAACCACACAGGCGGATCCAGGAATTTGAAAGGTAGTGGGGGTTTTATTTAAAGTTGTGACTGGGGGGGGGGGGGCTTTGAATTTTTTTTACTACTAGGGGAGGGGGGGGAGGTCCATTGAAAAGTCGAAAAGGGTGGGGGGGTGGAGTCCAAGCCGCAGATGGCCTATATTTTGCATTAAAAAAATGGCATTCATCCCTAGAGGGGTGGGGGTGGGGGTCTGGACCCCTTGGACTGGGCCCCTCCTAGCCCTAGTTCTGTGGCTGTAGGACAGGCAAAAACCTGTCAGATTTTTGCCCCTCCCCCCCTGGTTCCATCTTTGCATCAGATTTTCTAGCCTTTTAAGTTCTAATTTGGTAACTTTGTACAATTTTCATCATTGAAAACCTGGGACATCCCTCACCTGGCCCTTGGATGTATTTTTAACCAGACTATATTAAACATGCTAAATTAAAGGCTAGGTTAAAGTTGCATAGGACTATGTATAAAGGATTTCAGGTTAGATTTATAGTTGGTATGATCTGTAATATATCAGTATTTGATTGACTTGATTATTGCATGATCAGCTATAGCTGGCTTTTATATTTAATGATATTTAATAAGTGTTAACCTGTTAAATGACCTCTGAAAGTAAACACTGGTGTTTGATAATGAGAGATCTGGGATAAGACCTATTTTTTTAATAATCCATATAGCACAAAGATTGAATGCAGATATATTGTTGGTACTTGATTTCATATTTCATTTTAGATCATACAAATAACTTAGCAGCCAGTCTAGTAGGCCTATATTATATTCTATCTCGTCATTATTAGCAATAGACTAATAGAAATGTCAAGTCTAAACCCATTGACTTAAGAGCGAATATATGTATATATCTATATACTGAATATATGTATAATAACCAAATAGGCTAAGACAGATCGGAGCACACCACGCACACACACACACAAATCGCCATGTATGGTACCAGGCAGGTCTGAAGGGTATTGCCACCCCGCCCCCCCCCCCCCCACACACACACAATTCGCTATGTATGGTACCAGGCAGGTATGAAGGATATTGCCCCCCCCCCCCACCCACCACCACGCACACACAATTCGCCATGTACGGTAGCAGGCCGGTATGAAGGGTACCCCCCCTCACACACACATACAGAACACACACTTAGGTGTGGCCTACCTTCCCTATATGGCCTCGTTAATGACGATGAATGTCCCTGCATGCCAACCCCTGCCCATCACTTTTTGGAAGGGGGGCGAGGACGTCACGAAGTCTGTCAAACTGACGCCGACCGATTGTTCGAGATCGAGACGATATCTTCGCCGATCGCGACAAGAAAATCTAGGAAGCGTATTTGGTAACGGAAAATATGGACCCCCGTCTTTATTGGCATCCAGACTGTACCGATTCAGGGTACGGGCGCACGTGCCACACCGCTCGCCCAGGAAATTAGGAATGTAAAGACAGTCACAACTGCTGACATATTGGCTTAAATTCTTCGCATCTCCAAACGACCTCAGTTTTTGGAATATCTTTTATGCCCAATTTTCTTTAACAAATTGGGGACATCGTGACTGAATCCTCCCGTTCTCCAGTGGCGGATCGAGGAATTTACGAAAAGGGGGGCACAATGTATATAAGTAATATCCAGATGCCGATCCGGTAAAAAACTTGCGACGGGGGTGGGGGGGGGGGGGCTGGGGAGGTATTATCCAGGCGCGAGATCCAGTGAGAAACTTGTGACTGGCGTGGGAGGGGGTGCTGGTGAGGTTGTGCAGAAAGAATAGTGAGTGTGCCCCCTGTGCCCCCTTTTTGAGAATGGGGGTGGGCCTTATTTCCGCCCGAAGACACAGCGGTTGGCTGCCCGCCTTGTATAAGGTTAATGGGCTGATCTTATATGATAATTCATGCAAAATATCGATATTAATATGACCATCATAAATAACCGATACTATCTATAGTGGAATGTACTGGTGACCCAGTAGAGCCCGCCCGCCTCGATATCTGTGTTGACTCGTATGATGTATCCTTGAGATCTATGTAGGACAAGGGTTGAAACCCTGGAGACAGTAGCATTGTCCACAATCTGCATGGTGACAAAGTACATGCATTTGTTGTGTTGCAGGGCAATTGACCTTTAGGGTGGGCTCATATAAGCATATGGCATTTTCGTAAATCTAAATTGAATACTGGTTCGTTACTGGTCCGGGGGCCGGGGTCGGGTCGCCCCCCCCCCCCCCCCACCGCCGGACCCGCCCCTAGCTGTTTTACGTGAACAAAATGCATAAGTTGGCCAGGGCGGAGTAGCGAATGGTGGGGGGAGGGGGGGGGGGGCACACCTACATGGCACCAGAGAGTTGCTTGTATATTCAGGACGCTTTAATAAATTCTGGTCATATTGCGTCAATGGGAGAAGAAAGGGAAGAGCGGAGCCATGTTCTTCCTCGGGGTAACCCCCTACTCTTTGCGCAGAAAGACATGGGATCTTTCTCCTGCGACCGCACAGACATGACCACAGCGGAGCTCGAACCACATATCCACGTGTCGTTAGGCCCTCAGGTGACCAGGGCGCTCAATACGAGCGCTCTAACCTGCCAACCCACTGAGCTATTGGGCGGCCCTCCAGAGAGTAGGAGGGGTTTACATTTTGCCAGGGTGAGGTGATATTATCAAACTGACGATTACGAGTTTTAATGTCTCAGCGGGATGCAAGAAACAAAAACCCCGACAAAACGAGCTGGGGCCGAGGGCCGCGTAAGGGTTCTTGAACGTCACTTGCACCACGTCAGCTAGGCGCGCAGTACGACGTCACAGTGCCGCGTGGCAACGAACTCGTGAGAGCCAGCTGATAACGAACGGGGGTGGGGTGGGGGAGGGCAGAGGTAGTTTGGTTTCGGTGCGGGTAAGAGTGATATAGATAAGAGTGTTCGGCCATCTAGGCACCCTAGACGTATATGATTAACCTGAAAACAGGGCACATACAAAGATTGGGGGGGGGGGGGGACATGGCACATACAAAGATTGGTGGGGGGGGCACTATTCATTTTAGTATTATTATAAAAATATATAAGCTTATTTTGTTTTTATTTAAACCTCTTTTCTTTTCTGAGGTTTACCATCGAGCAGTCACCTCAGGGTACACGGACACTAGTAGGATATGCAAATCTGGTGTGTGTGGGGTGGGAGGGAGGTCAGTATTGCCTCATAGAACGGACTTTTTTATGAAAAGGCCCCTATAGAGCGCAATAAAACATCCCTTGCGAACTAAACTATATGCTTGCAGTTACCCAACAGAACTGATATTTCACATGTAAAGTTGTAATCCAACGCTAAAATTAAAGAGAACGACTGTTCTGGCGTCCTTACATCACAACAGTGTCCGTAGAGGGGGTGGATAAGGCAAGCGGGCCTGCGTTGGTCATGGCAAACAGATACGCCTTCGGAGCGAATTTTGGAAGTGAAAAAGGGGGAGCTTTTCCGCGGAACCCTCCCAAAGCCAACAATGTACCCCCTCGGGGAGTGTTCTATACACTGAGGGTAATCAGCTACACGCCTCGTTATGTCTGTCGGCTGTCTTCCTGGATTCCGGTGGCTGTGGATGTGCGCGGTTTGTAGTGTGCATATCTGTAGATTGAATGTGTTAATTTCGCTTGTCACGCAGTCCCCGTAGGTTGATTTTAAATATGATGTATTATTTTGTGTGCCGTGTCTATATTGAAATGTTCGACGCTGGTTTATGGATTATAATGGCCGACTTTGGTTAAGATTTTACTCATAATGAATTATTATTTAACCCCATGAATGAGCATTGTGCAATATAAAAAATAAATAAAATAAAATGTTTCGTTTTTGGACACGTTTTTCACAAAAAGGCACACTTGGGGAGTGGCAGGTGGTTGGCCACATGCCCTAGCCCAGTGAACTTGACCCTTCTGACAAAAAGGGCCCGTTAGGGTTCAGGTCGTTAGGGCTATGCATCAGGGCTACACATGCCCCAGAATGGGAGCCATGGTTTGAAGCCATGAACTGTTTGACTACGGCTCTGCCCGCTTACCAAATGATCTAAGGAGATTCCCAAATGCCATTTTAGATTGAGTATGCAGAAGATCCATTATTTGCTCTTATTTACGTTACAGCCACGTATATTTTCTCAATATATGTAATACCAAAACTATATTAAAGTTCATGATAAATTAATATATTTCAGAGTCCTCATGGCGAAGACTAGGCGTCAGCAAGCCAGGAACGGCGGCGAGATGAACGGAGCCGCCGCGCCCGCCCAGAACGACTACGACAGTGGCGCCCCTGCCGGGAAACCGGCGGCGGAGCTGCCTCTGACCGCGTGGGAGCGCTTCCTCTACCAGACCCTGATGCCGCTCTTCCTCATGGCCTTCTCGCCTAACCTGGTCATCCTGCTGTGGTACACGGCCACGAAATGCGACGGCAGCGTGATGGTCCTGGGCGAGCGGCTGACGGAGCACGGCATCCTGACCGGGCTGGCCAACATCTGGTCTGAGATCCACATCAGCAGCGCCCTGATCGGCTACATCATCCTGGGGTACGGGCTCTTCGCGGTCCTGCTGCAGGTGACCCTGCCGGGGCCCCGGTCGGAAGGGCCCGTCACCCCCAAGGGCAACGTCCCCGTGTATAAGGACAACGGCTTCTTCTGCTACGTGGTCACCATCGTGGCCTTCGTGGTGCTGACCTACGGCCTGAAGCAGAAGGGCATGTCCACCACTATCGTCTACGACCGCTTCGACGAATTTCTCGGGTCGCTCACGGTGTTTAGCCACCTGATCTGTATCGTGCTCTACCTGAAGGGGATCTACTTACCCTCGACCACGGACTGCGGCTCGTCCGGGAATCCGATCTTCGACTACTACTGGGGCACGGAGCTCTACCCTCGCGTGCTCGGGGTGGACGTCAAGGTGTTCACCAACTGCCGCTTCGGTATGACCGTCTGGCCTCTGCTCGTCCTCATCTTCGCCGTCAAGAGTTACGAGCTGTACGGCTTCGTCGACAGTATCTGGGTGTCCACCGCCCTGCAGATGATGTACTTCACCAAGTTCTTCTGGTGGGAGTCTGGTTACATGCGCACAATCGATATCATGCTGGACCGCGCCGGATTCTACATCTGCTGGGGCTGCCTGGCCTACGTCGCCGGCCTGTATGGGTCCGTCAGCATGTACATGGTCAACCACCCAGTCCACCTGGGGCCGTTCTGGAGCCTGGCGATCCTGGCGGCGGGCACGGCCTGCCTGGCGGTCAACTACCTGGCGGACAAGCAGAAGCTGGACGTGCGCCGCAGCCAGGGGCGGTGCGCGGTGTGGGGCGGCAAGGCGGAGGTGATCCGCGCCACGTACCGGCTGGAGAGCGGCGAGACCCGCGAGAGTCTTCTGCTGGTCAACGGCTACTGGGGCATCGCCAGGCACTTCCACTACATCCCGGAGCTGATGCTGGCCTTCCTGTGGAGCGTGCCGGCCCTGTTCGAGAACGCCATGGTTTATAGCTACTTCATCTGGCTCTGCTTGCTGCTGACCCACAGAACCTTCCGCGACGATACCAAGTGTGGCAATAAGTACGGTCGCTACTGGAAGAAGTACTGCCAGAAGGTCCCCTACAAAATGATCCCGGGCGTCTTCTAGGCCTTCCCCTCAAGGAACTGCCTTGTAATAATAGCCTGTCTTCTACAGCTGAGACTCCCCCCCCCCCCCCCCGGTGTTTACGTTATCTGTGCGAACATTGCAGCCTAAAGCCATCCAGTTCTCTTGTGAAGCCATGTTGTGAGCCCATAGTTGTGAAGCCATAGTTGTGAAGCCATCGGTAAAGCTATCTGGTGAAGCTATCGGTGAAGCCATATTTGTGAAGCCATCGGTGAAGTTATCTTGTAACGCCATATTTGTGAAACCATCGGTGAAGCTATCTTGTGAAGCCATCAGTAAAGCCATATTTGTGAAACCATCGGTAAAGTTATCGGTGAAGTTATCTCGTGAAGCCATCAATGAAGCTCCATGGCGAAGCCATCGGAGAAGCTATCTGGTGAAGCTATGTGTGAAGCTATCGGTTAGGTCATTTTTGCGTAATCTGTTGATTATTAATTTGGAGAATACTCCTGGTTTTCTTTTTTTGTCGAGTTTTTGTTTTTGTCCGGTGAGATTAATGTCTTTCATCGCTCCTGCTTTTGAAGATCTGTTACTATTTCAATACTAGATGTAGCCTCGTTAACAAACTTCAATTTTATTGGTTGATTATAATTTGTTTCTGTGTTCGCACTTGCTGTAGGGCGCCTTTTCAGAACTTTTAAGTTAACAGCTGAAAATATGTGTGCTTTATTGGTAAACAATGCCAAACGTGTTGTGCATGTTTACTGTATTGAATATTAATGATCACCAAACAATCTGCATATTTATTGCCCAACGCTAAAAACGCAAAAACAGAAACTCAGGCGCCTATGGCATTATATGTTGTGAAAATGATCCCTCATATGACTAGTTTGTTTTAACATTTGGCTATTAAGTTGTACTTTAATTTTTAATTAATTTAATTAAGTTACATAAGCATAGCTCACATTGCATGCAGGTGTTGATGATAATTAACTGATCGTAGACCAGTTTATTTTTGCTCTCTGTAACGGTCATTGCACAAAAGGCCAAAGGCCACACTTTGTTTCTTGTTTAAGCGGTTTAATTGACGTGTTTTAAGAAAGAAGTGACAATTAAAATTGCATAGTTACAGGTAAAGTGTGGACGCTTAACAAAATGGGGTTTCGACTTTGTTGTGTTCAAAATGTGATACAAGTATTATTATAGTGCGCAGCAGTGTTTGATACATTGAGCTATACTCATGTTGTCGTGTGTAACAGAATGTCAATGGAGATATTAGACGATGGGAACCTCTCGCCATCTTGGTTGTTAGGCTTATTGTGGCGATGGTATATATACTATATTTTTACACTTGGAAAGGGTGCTGGTTGCGCTGGCTACTTTGTAACTTATCCATTGCCTACCTATATTGTTACCGACAGTTCATACCCCTACTGAATTTCACTTATGAGTCTTTTCCGAAAACTTTTAACTTGGTCCTGGCCCTGGCTGCATCTTTTCGGGTGGAGGATTGTCCTTCACAATACCCCCCTCCCCCCTATTTTAGTATACTATAGCAAGAACCCGACTGCAACAATCGAGTGGCTTTTGTACTCCTGTCGTGTTTTCTATATGCAAATAAAATACGTTTCTTCTTCCTGGATATTGATGTAGTAGTCGTGACTGTAATTAAAACCACAATATGAAAATATCAAGAGCCGATTTTCAGTTAAAAATCGTGCTTAAACTGGTGAATCATTCTTCTTCGCTTGGACAAGAGGTAAGTGTTACTATGCTGTAATGGTTAAGTTCATACTATATACCGGCTATGATATCTATCTACGCATTGTTCTGGGTCCGAAACCTGTGGCCATGATATCGCATAGAAAACCCATCTAAATAATGTATACACATATATCGGTACTTACTAATAACTCATAACTTGTTGAGTACGTGTAAACTATTACCTCGGACGTCGGGCGGTACCTTGTATACCCCTCCCCACCCCCCCCCCCCCCCACGCCCACTTCCACACACACACACAACTCACAGCAACACCATTGTTTAGATTATGATACCGAAGCCCGGGAGGAGCACAGCTATATAGGCTGATAGGCGTCCCGTTTGGCACTACAACCTGTCAATCGATATATAAACGAGATTTTTATCTTAAAAAGAGTGCTCAGGGGCGACGAACTCTCGGTTAACACCCTTATATAGCGACTCTGCAAACATGCCGTCGGCACAAAGGGCCTAGCGCTAGCAGTAGCGAGCCGGTCGATTCTGGGTAACGATACCGTGGTAACAAATCACGTGGTTCCCACGGGCGAGCGTTATCTCTCGCTTACCGATAAGGCCGAGCGTCACGTGGCCTGCGGTAGCTGTCTGAGGTCTGCACACTGGTCGAGGTCGGGCCGTCACTGTCCGGGGTCACATATGTCTGTCACATGAACGTGCTAGGGCGCCGTGGGCCGTCATACCGGCAAGATAATGCGTGACTTATCAGAAGAAAGATGTTCCAGGAAACTAGGTCTTAAGACAAATCTTGGACAATATCCGACTTAGAAAACAGGTTTCTGATATATAATGTTATGTAACGATATATATATATTCCTCAGGCTTAATTAAGTAACAACGGAATTGAAAACCAGTACTCAATTATGTTGAAAAGTGAACGGAATTAGGCTGCATATAAGGGCCTATATACCTCGAAGGTTGGACTTAACGTTATGGTACGTTAATTTAATAATATAATATTATCATTATCAGCGTTATTTACCAGAATGAAGTTAGATCGGTCACACTGCAGAAATGAACGACAAACTGCACCCCCCTCCCTTTCCCTCTGCTCCGTCCCTTTAACCCCAAGCTACTTCCGTGGGTGAATGGCCGGCCCAGCAACCTCTCGACAAAATGAGTGATACTGTACGGGGAGCGCTCGCCTAAAGGAAGGAGACCGGAACTTAGGGTTTGTGTAAACACTCGGCCAAGACCGTCGGCATTGCAACCAGAATCCATGCCCCCTACAACCCCCACCCCAGGCTTGTCATGTGTCTTCAGTGGAGAAGGGACCGTCCTACCCTCATGGTTCTGTCTGTCAACAGTACCCATGCAGTAGTGACTCGAGTTCACCCCACTCCATATAAATATCTGACGTGCGTAAATGGGGTTATACTTCCTTAATGATGACCATTCTGTACGTAAATGTTCTGATCCTCCTCAATACAAATTAATAATTAATAACTATCCGTCCGAGATAGGCGACATCGTTTGGTAGCCTATCTGGACAACGAATATAGTCCCCTTATGTAGGTCCCTATAATGTCCGTGTAGGCCTATATTGTGCTGCAAGTAAGTATAGTCACGCTCGGTAGCTGCATGAATCTCAAGATGGCATATATTTTTTCTCATTATGTCTGGTGGCATTGAGCAGTGTGCAAGGTTTGGCCCGATACCACAGCTGAAATATCTATACTGAGGACTCAAATCAACGGATATTCACAAGCCTGATCCTCTATGTGGGTTGTCAACGCTCTCACAAGCAGGGGGCTGCTACAGAGGGTATGGGCTGGTTTGGCACGCCAGCGACAGCACGTGCATAATGCACATTGATCAGTGCTATCAGCCGCCAAATATTAGTCCTAGTGGCTGCTTTGGAGTATCTGTATCAGAATTCGTCCATCATGCAGATCTCTAATTGTGTCAGCAGCTCAGTGAGCTTTCCAATTAAGTGAGTCACGGAGGGTTCTCCCGTGGGATAGCAAATTGGGGGCTCTCGGTTGGTTGTATATTCAGAACGTTTTAAGACCACGTTTGGTCATATCGCGTCAATGGGAAAAGGAAGGGAGAGTGAAGCCATGTCCCCGGAGATAACCCCCTACTCTTTGGCTCTGAGGTGGCCGGGGCACTCAAGGCGAGCGCTCTAACCGACTGATCTATCGGACCGGCCCCGGTGGCTCTCGCAACGGCAGTCCAGTGGTAAAATACTAATAACCAAGAGAGGTACACACAACCCGTGGACTACAACGGCATCATTTGTGATCGTACAAAATGGTTTGTACATTGATAAAGCAATACCACAGGCGACCGCGTACGAATCATACACCTAAAGTAAAATCACAAGGCGAAAGATACGAGCATACACAAGTTTCTTGGATATAAACCATCACACAATCACGTTTGACATGTTCAATGTTTCCTGAATGACTTTACCCACAAGCAGGTAGTATATATGGCTCATGCTTATATGAATAAAATCAATAATAGGAAACAGCATATAACAAAGATTAAATGTTAATAAATTAAATAGAACAAACATAGAATGCCTTATCGGCTCACAATTTACAAACAACTTTTCGCGTGACAGAAAAAGATTCTCGGAATTTGGCAGGGCAACTCACTTTCTTTTTATACATCTAACGAATGACGAAATCCTGCAGAACTCGAACCTGCTTCTTACTAGTAAGTACCTCAAACAAATTCCTTTAAATGTACATATTTGTGAAATTTTTTTCATATGATGCACTCTTCAAATTATCTGAGTCACCACCAACCCTTTACAAAAAAAAAAAAAATGAAACGGTGAAGTGGTAGAACTTCGTTCCCCAAGTCACCAACCCTTGTCCACTAAACGTATGGTGTAGCATCATAACACTGATAGATCCATCTCCCTATGCCAATGAATGGAAGTAACCATTAAACTATCGAAACCCCAGAGGTAAAATAAAGGAAACAAAACAATATTAGATATGGTTGTCATAAACTTGATTACCAGTTTACTCCATTTGTAATGTCAGTTTCTTAAACTCAGCAGTGACTGTTGAGTTGAGTTGAGCTCAAATCGGTCGATGGTGAGATCGTTCTGGGAGTGGCCATATGCTCAGCAGCCGCTATTGATTAGCTCAGTGCGGTCGATGGTGCGTTTATCATGGGAGTGGCCATCGGTATAAGTACTGCATCCACATCGGAGTGGACAGACTACCTCAGGACAGGCGACGACAGAACATCCGATGTCGTCAAGACGATCCCTACGAGCGCTTCGGAGTTTAGGGCGCTAGGCTGCTACGTCCTTGTAGCTTCTGGACGCTGCCGTTTCCTGTGGGCATTCCAGATCGTGGTAGCGCTATCACCAGTGGACTCTATCACCGCGCCGCCTGGAGACGCCCCTTTGTAGTGGGGTGGTATCTCCGTTCGTCGATGATGACAGTGCCGCGACAGTCCACCAACAGCCATCTAGAAGGTCGACAGCAGTTTTCCTGTTTCCGGTCGGCGTCGGCATAACTGGAGTCTGTGATCCACCCGGACACATCACTGCTGCCCAGAAGCAGTCAGGAGAGTGACTATGACTTTTTCCCAAACCATGCTAAACCGTGCAAATATAACACCCCATTGTATCTAAGGTATACATTGCCAATATTATGTCATATTAAATATTGTTATTATTAATGAGCATTGAGACCTTTTTTGTTCACGTCGTGACAATGGTGATATGACATTACATAGCAATTGATCGTCTAGTGCTATTTTTTATTTAAAGTTTCATGTCTCTGCTTTCAAAAACATAAACAAAACAAATAAGCAAAGCATACCCAGTAATTCATACTGTGGCAAGACTACAAATAGCGCTGCATATCATAAAATTTAAGGTTCCATTTCACCGGATCGTAATCCGTATAAAATCGAGGCAACTATGCTTGTATTATTATGCAAGTACCGTAAAAAAAATCCCATACCACAAGCCATGCACTTGCTGATATAAAACGATATATCTGTTGTTATTCTTCCGGTATAGTGGTTATAGTTGTTAAGACACGAGTAAAAGTCAAATGTCACTTTCATTTGTATATAGATTTTGTTTTTTTTGGTAACTGAACATTAAAAATGAAACCCGTTTGACCCAAATGATTGTGCAACGTATATGCAAGCCAAATGACTAAGATAGCGTGGAAGCATCAAATGGCACTTTCGTACAGAATGATTTCATTTCATATTTTTCAGATCTTCCACCCATTTGGTTAAACTGGGGTAGAGGGTATATTTCATTAAAGACTCTACAAGCGTTAAATTAAAATATTTTACTTGCAAATAATAATTACAGCAATAACGGTAACTGTAAAACGATTAACGTTTGACACTAAAAGAATTATCTTGCAGAAAATATCACATCACAAATATATGACGCGTGAGATACAATTCAGATTCTGAAAATAACTTTTTTAAAATCGAATCTTGTACTTATAATGTTCACATGTGAAAAATTATTGTCGGTGGATAATGGTAAAACTGATTGAATAATAAAAATATCGGGTTAAGCTAAAATGCTTCACGTGCACCATAGCCGCTATGGTGCCTCGCCAGTGATGTCACTACAAGGCTATCCACCCTCGCAGAAACTAATCACACTGGCAAATAAGAATTGAACTGATGGCAACACATGAGATAAAGATAAAACATTCACCTGTAAACGAATAATCACATTGGTCAACGCAAGTTGAGATGCAATTCATTGCGTGACAAAAAGCCTTAAAACCGTAACCTATAAATTGCGAGCAGAAATATCAAGCAATTCATTGCGTGACAAAAAGCCTTAAAACCGTAACCTATAGATTGCGAGCAGAAATATTTGGCGGAAACGCCAAGAGACATGCAAAGGTTGAGATAAAACGCCTCACTGTAGCAAGACAATAATCACCTCGATGGGTATCTAAGGTGATTTATATCATTGTGATTGACATTGCATAATTAAATCAGCTTTACCAACATATTTAAATATTTGATACTACATAATTATACAACTGATTACGTTTAACTACTCAATAAACGCAATAGTAGACAAACAATTTTGATGTTATAGCCATTACCACGATAAAAATCTAATTAGACTTGCACTCCTTAAAATCTCCTAAAATGTCCTAAAATGAATACGCAAACATTTGTAGCACCGGCCGTTCAGCAATAAAAACATATCGTAGGAATAAATCGTCCATGAAACTAGATATTATAAAAGATCAAATCAAACTCGGCAAAGCGAATATTAAAAATATATATCTTCTATACCAGACGTACAATTTCAAACTAAACACCGAACATCAGGCGCAACTCATCGGTGGTGTCGCGACCACTGGCGTCATTGGTACTGGCCTGAGGCGTAACGTCAGCATGACGCACTGACACTGTGGCGTTGCTAGGCGACAAGAGGTTCAATCTCATCCCACCATAAGGGAAGCGTGATATCTGCAGGAGTTATGAGAGAGAGGGGAGCACTATGAGGGCCGGTGTTCGCCAGGCTGGGGCAGATCAGGAGATGAGACTTGTGTACTCGTTCGGCTCGTCAGTTGGGTTCGACCTGAAACGAACAGTGCAGATAAGATGACAGATATGCCGAATATTTTTTTGTTTTCATGAACCAGACTTAAACATCTTGCATTCATTTGTTGTACCATTTTGTGTAATAGTTATTGTTCTAATCCTATTAAGCGTTACTTTAAGAATACTGCAAACGTTACCTTACGAATACTATAAATGTTAGCTTACGCATACTGTATATTCTACCTTATTAATACTGTAAACGTTACGTAACTAGACTACTAGTAAATAGCGTTACCTCGGCTGACGCTTCCAGAAGCCGGCGGTGAAGCAGGTACACAGACAACAGGAACCCAGGTCGCAGCAGTTACTGTCGTGGTCGCGTTGGAAGAGCGTGTGAGGCTCGTCCGTACATTGGTCTATGAACTGCTCCAGCACGGTCCTCGGGAAGCCGCTCGTGTAATAGGACTGGTAGCCACGGCAACGACAGGGCCGGGGGGGGGGGGTAAGAGAAGTGTGTATTCATAAAAGGGAAAACTGATAATATCTTGTGCAGAGATACACTAAGGTCTTACGAGTTGTATTTAGAGATAAAAGTTCATTAACACTCAATTGGGAGGGAAATCCACATTCAACCTTCCCAGAATGCTAATTCATGAATTTCTTATCCTATATGAAACTACTTTCAGACAGATAAGATATATTACTCCATCCAGCTCCCCTCCCTTCCCTTGCCCTCACCCACCTCTCGTCGCCCTAGACCCCGCCCTGTCTCTACCTTGATACCCTTCCCCATTGCCCTCACCCCCACCCTAAGTCTCCATACCTTGATGGTCTCGTAGGTGTCCATGATGACGAAGATGATGCATCTTCCACGACCCCCCCCACCCCCTCTGCCATTCCCTCCGCCGCTGACCCCACCCCTTCTGCCCACCCCCACCCCTTCTGTCCAACCCCAACCTATGTATCCATAACTTGATGGTCTCGTAGTTGTCCATGATGACGGCAATGAAGCATCTTCCATCCACCCGCCGCTCACCCCACCCCTTCTGCCCCCCCCCCCAACCACCGGCTGCCCACCCCCCTCTCCATACCTTGATGGTCTCGTAGGTGTCCATGATGACGGAGATGAAGACGCTGAGGACGACGTAGATGAAGAGGCTGATGAAGGTGTAGAGGTAGACGCGGCTGTACCACCAGACGTAGCTGTTGGTCTGCGTGATGGCGGCGAACGTCGTAAACATGTCGTCGCCGTTCACAAGCGAGAAGAGGCATTCGGAGGCCGTACTGATATACCGGAACTGGGGGGAGGAGGGAGAAGGGAGGAGAGCGGGTGGGCGGTTAACAGAGGCTACATGGATATCTGATTGGTTTAATATTCAGCCCGCTATAACCGCTTTTGGTCATATCGCGTCAATGGGAGAAGGAACGGAAGATCGGAGCCATGTCCCCGGGGGTAACCCCCTACTCTTTGCGAAGAAGGACATGAGATCTTTATCCTGCGACCACACAGACATGGCCACAGCGGGGCTCGAACTATCGATCCACGTGATTATAACAACTGCAACTCGCCAAACACACCATGGTTTAGCCACTTTGACGCGTTTCTGGTACCATACTCCGAACAGAGCACGTGTTGTTCGGGTCTCTATGGGTTGCGCAGCGGATGAGCGCCATGTTGGATGCAGTGATTTAGGGTGGTTTAACTGAACCGAGGTCGATCATACTGGTCCTAGAGTCGGGATGCTTGTTTTATCACACACCCCTCACTGGTGACCTCCACAGTGATTTGTCATATAGTGTAAGCGTTACGCGCCGTTCTAACACAGATTATTTTTCACAACATGTACCAGACATGCGCACAAGAACGACCATGGACTATATAGTCAACGCCCAAGGTCACTCATAACTACCATGTCTGACATGATAGGTACCTTAGTACACATATCTCGCTGTGATAGGCCTGTAACCTCTTGCTTAATCATGAAGTTGTACGTTTCATCATTTATTTACAAATTATTGAAATTGTTACCTGCATTACCTTAATAATCGAACAGAAGAAGAAATGGAAAGCAACAAATATATAAACAATGAGACAAATTACCCCTTCAATAAAGTGCGAAAAAGAACTACAGCCAGCCGAGATCCAGCTTGTAAGGTGGGCCTCATAAAAATACCGGTACATGAGTTTCCAAAAACTCCAGTTTTAGGCTGAATTTCAGGGCATCATGCTCCTACCTTGATATGATATGGCCCCAGGACAACCCAGCCACAGATAGTGAAGCCAAAGTAGAAGACACCGGCGCACACTAAAAACCGGAAAATGTTTGGCGCGGATCTCTTCATCGTCAAGATCAGAATCTGAAAAACAAATATACGTTTACTATTATATATATTTCAGTGCACTTGAGTTTTGTGTCTAATGGGGGATATTCGCTACTCTTCATATCGTTGCCGAATTCTGCATATGTTATAGTACAATGCTGCCATCTGCTGGTCAAGCAATTAAGAGGTTGTCAGGCTGCGTTTTGTATTTTTGCACGCGTGGGTGATTTCTCAACCAGATTTTACCACTAATTCATGAGGTTTCTGCGGCATAAATGCATATCACCCCCACCCACCTTGCATGTTATTGAATATTATTCAGCATTTTTTTTAAACATATGCCGACATATTGCAAATCTAAAAATATAATCCGGGGTAACATAAAATGAACTGAAGTGGTGTTTTAAGTCTCTTTATGGCACACAACATCTAAACTAGTCCAAGGGACCTCCTGGAACGATGAATGAATAAAACATGCCCTAGATCAGGTGCCCGGGCCCGGTATTCGAACCCAGGACCAACTGATCTGCCCGGAGAAAGATGGAGCTTGGTGAAGCTACGTGTACTTGCATTGTATTTCCTGAAGAATCCCAGGTAGCGTAGGACGCCGAACCAGACCAGCAGGTTGCCGGTGCCCAGGAGGACGCCGCAGATCTCGTAGTTGGTACTGACCTGAAATGAAAACAGTAAGTCATATAGATGTAATTATGTTAAGTGTTGGGGTTTGAAGCGCTACAAATAGAGTAAGCAGGGATAATGTAATGTCTGCTTGTCTTATGGCCTAAATCGTGGCCACGTATTCCTTTTAAAATAAAATTAGCTGTTTTTCAACTTATATGCAACCCAAGGTATCAGCGGCAGCCTCTAAGAAAGCAGTGTATTTTCCGATAGCCCCATAGCCGCTAATGTTGATTAATATAATTATCATGGGAAGACAATGCACTCGCTCGAGGAAAGTACGATACACGTACATAGCATATAATAGTAGGTACCGGTATATATTATACAGTATATAATAGTGTATTTTACCTGATCATATGTTATTACATATCACACAATATAATATATGTATATATAGTTCATATTATAATAGTATCAATGTTATTATAGCAGTAAGCAGAATCATAATATGCATACACCGTACTCACTTTACACGAATAATATCAAGTGTAACCTACCTAATCATATCTAGCTTAATGATTTACTTTAAATCTTTAAAATCCCCGATATAGGTTGCCGTTATTGGTAGCGGTACTCGCCTTGTTCTCGATGCCGATCTTGAAGATGGATCCGGTGACGGTCAGGAAGTCATTGAGGATGATGAGGACGTACCACATGTTGAGGAACTCCAGCTGGTCAGATTGGTCCAGCTTCGTGCCGTAACGGTCGCGGAAGAATTCCACAGTGAACTGAAGCGATACACGCATGTACACTTCGAGGTGTATACTACAGAAACAAATCTATATGATCCACCACAATGTGCAAAGAAATTATTTGACTGAATTGGGTGTTTTATATATTATTTATATGTTTGTGCGCTTATTGACTAAACTGAATCAAGGAAATAATGAGACGAGTCATCGTGGAATGACACACATAACAGATGTAAATTGTTATTGTAATCAGGGTTTTTCTGCCAGAATTTATCCCCTCCCCATAATTTTTTGGACAATCAGGCTTAGCTGCAGATCAACTGGTAGTGGCTACGAACTCTCTGGCATCTCCATATGGATATATAAGTTTCAACGAATCCTATTTAATACCCTGGAGGTTTCTCGGTCTCAAATTATCCTTCATGGGCAGAAAGGCGGTATAAATATCTACAGTGCATTTCGTCTCTGCATTTTAGACTGTGTTAACGCCTTTGCCGACATACGTCGTGTTTTACCCTTGACTTCTCAACTCACCCGCCGGAGACGCTGGGCCCGGAAGATGGAGCGCGCACACAGCCCCAGGGACATGACACTGACGATAATCACCAGGGCATCGAAAAACGACATCAGGATGATTATTGCTTTCTCGTCATCTGCAAAGAAAAAAAAACAATAATTAAATCCGCTTCAAGTCATGTTGGCATTGAGTGATAAAGACACATTGTATGCTTTAAATAGTATAACTTAAATATGACACAGCAAACAAACTCACAATATTAAGGTACCGGTAGTAACACGTTTTTGCGTACAAAAGTCTTTGCAAGAAATGATATAATTTACGACTATGCTCTGTCAGACAAAGATATTCTCTTGTGATGCCATAGCTTCTTGTAAGTCCCTGTTTCTTTCGGAAAAGAACAGAGTGTAGCGTTCTACCCTTGCACTTTTTCGTCAACACTTGATGACCTTTCAGATTAAAACATCCAATCAAACCACACCAACTGAGCAGCACTTTTTCATCCGATCTCTTTATACCACGCCCAGTTGCACGAAAACACGCCCGTATAAATTATTAGAACAACTTACTGTCGTAGAACACGTGACCGTGACAAGGAAGCGCAGTCTCGTCAGACGTCAACGAGATTTTCATTTGCCCGCTATGAGCAGAAATGTCGTATGTGATCTATAAGAAATCAACGAACATAAAGTAATAGATAAACCAGAGCGGCTGCTCTCTCTCTTGCTAGTATGGTAAATGCTATTGGTACAAATAAGCATCAGGTACATTGCGGCAGTTACCAACAGCTAGGTTGAGATCTTTCGAGGTTTTTATATAAAAAAGTTTGAAGAAGAAGAAGTTAATTTTGGTCGTACTTAAGCTGGCCTCTAGTCATGGTACAAATAATAACCGACATACAAATACAGCAGACAGATGACAATACGCTATTGGGAGAAACAGCTCTGTTGTCTCCTCCCTTTAAAGGCAGTGGTAATGTATTTACACAGGTTATACAATGTCGTTTCGTCGGAACTATTCATTACATCAATAAAAGCTTCAGTCATTGATTTGTCAATATATCTTGCTCCAAGCATTTTCCTTCGCAGGTCGGAGTACTATTTACATCGAAAAAGCAAATGTAATTGGGATTCGTCAAATGCAAACCCTGGGCAGTATCTGCATAGCCGCTGTTCAAATGGGATATATAGGTGGCGACCTTTCTCTTCGTGATTGCCACACCTGAACCTGCTAGAAGCTTTTCTCAACCGAGCACTTGATATACAGTAAGATAACGTTCAGGATTCAAAAGTGCTTAGAAATGACAGTACTCCGCGGACAATTTAGCGTTGTTACAGGCGTCTGAATGCCATTGCTGCCACAAAACATCCCTCGTTCGCTGAGACACTTCACTCAATAAGGCTGTGGCGTCACCCACATCTTGACTCAGCCACACGAACCCGAAACCGTGGCCAAAAAACTAAAAAGATATTTTTATATGAAACTAAGGAAAGAAACATTAATTAAACAAGATACTTACGGTTATGTTGAAGAGAAAGCAGTCAGGTGTGTCTAGTTGTGAAAGATACTTCAGATGAATAGTTTTCAGGGATACGTGTAGTGTTAGTGTTATCAATCTGAAAAATATATATCAGACGCCCATCACAAACATATAGACGTTAATACTGCTCTCACTAAACATTGACAATAAAATACGATTTTACCGTTGTAAAGGTTTTCGCCCAATAAACAACGACGATCCAGGTTCCTTTGATGTTTTAATTCATACAAAGATCCGTCACGTTTGTCATTGGCTCGGTGAGGCAAGCGTACAAAAAAACCTGGAACTCCCTAAGACATGGCAGCCTTGTATTAGCCAGACCGTTCTTAACGTTTGTTAATTTGTGAGTGGATGCCGAGCCTGCCTCTCGCGCCTTTCTGAATTACTTACAATCGCTAGGGATCGCGGCTTCGATGACGGTGACTAGATGGCGCCACCGAAGCCCCGGTCACACTATTATCACAGCTAAATGGTGAATCAGCATCGTCGATAACGTACACGATTATTATTGATTAGAACATGTAAATAAGGACACACTAACCTGTCAAAATTGATGGTCTCATTGATGTCTGTAAGATATTGTTTAATGTCAAATGTTTCCTTTTCTTGCTTCGTGTCCTTGTCAAACTCCACAACAGGATATAAATTGAAGCACTCTACAAAACATAAGCACGCCCGTGTTACTCTGATGCGAAATGGTTGTGAGATATTCAAGACATTTCAATTTGGGAAGTTAAATAACAATGATGTAACTCCACCTTGAATGAATTTAAGCTGTTTTTGCCTTTCATGCCAGCCATTTTACTGTATTGATCCACGAATCCACAATTCTCCAAACTGTGAATCCGCCCTGTGGCACAAACAAATCGAATAAAATGCTGGTCTGTCAAGTCCCATTGATGCACAAAGAACTTAAATTGGTTTGAATTCAATCAATATAACAGATGCTAATGGTGCCAATATGGCACCAATATGGCGCCAACGAGATTATCCCTTTGGCGCATCGCGTCTGACGTTTCGCTCCGTACGTCCTGGAAAGCGAGAGGTCGGTGGTTCGCGTCCGAGCCACCAAAACTTTCCGGGTCAGTTCATGACCCTTGACCTCCGTATACAAGGGTAGGTCCTTGGAGGGGTCCACGGAGAGCCGGGCAGAGAGATATCACATGTGCACTCAACACGAGAAGCACACCTACCTGTGACCTGTGCGGCATCAAACTTGTACGTCTGGTTGTGGGCTGAAATCTTGCCGACGCGGAAGTGTTTCTTGCACATCCTCATCGGGACTTGCGTGCCGTTGACGCGCGTAAAGGCGTACGTCCCAATGGCGTCCTTCTCGGTCTCATTGTACTGAGGGAGCCAGGGAATCCACACGTGTCATATTAAAAATGTATTATCCTTTACTGTGGCTAGATGTGACAGACGTTATATAACATTCAATGGCTTGTTTATTTGACTTGTTCTTTTATCGCGTTTCTTTCTTTGTTAGCTTCCTTGCATAGAGTTTTCAGCTCAAATCACCTTAACTAATAAAACGAATGAGCCTTTGGCTTCTGCTCTTGTCACGATAAATGTCTTGCAAAATGTACTAAATGAATGTAATTTTTGTTCTGTTTTTGTGACAATAAACTACCGGTAATTACTGATTATTATGTTCTTGTTAGCACAGATTATTACTTGTTACTTGTGAGTTGTTACCACACCATAATTTCTTATGCATCTTCTCTTCATACAGACAATGACAGCTACCCCGATATCAAAATATGCCTATAATAGCAACATACCATAGATACAATTAAAAATTCATTTGTAAATCATTGGTTTTGGCCATAGAAACAGACGAAATTATCTTGAAACGCCCGGCTCATTGATAACTGTGCTATGGCAGTCCCTGCCCATCTGAACAGAATGTTCCTCTAAATCTAACTTTTAACCGTCATTATTACCTTTCGCATGGCATAATTAACACTGTCATAAAAGTCTGGTATAGTGTACACAGCGAAGGCGCCTGATGCCGGTGGGTAGGGCATCGTCTCATAGGCAGATGTCCAGTCTTTTAGCAACAAGTGACTGAAGGCAACGTTGCTCTTTTCAAGAAATTCCACATGAGCTGATCGGGTAAACCCAAACATTGCCAACTGGAAAAGATAAGCAAAGGAAAATATAGGTCCATTTTTCATGCTAGAGCCCACAACATCGATTATTGTAGTAAATGGTAAGCATGAGGCCTGTGAGCTACATTGAAATAATAGGTCACCCTAATGCAGAAGAATTACCAAAGTATATTACAGTAAATACACTATATGGTACATATGTATTTATTACCTGTACATGTACATAAACATGTATTGTAAATATAAAAATATAAATAAAACTTTACCTTAATAGATAGTAAACAATCTTAAAGAGTAAAAAAATTAAAGGCAATAAAGTTTCAATATAGGAAATGCAGTTATCTATAAAACCTTAGCTATAATATCAGTGTAATGATACCAGTAATTTAGATAAGCTGAAAATGAATGAAGATGAGTAAAATTATAGACTAGCTAGCTAGCAGGGTCCATGATACTTATCTTACCTGAACTGTCACCAAGATAATCTTGACTAGCTGCAGCACTAGTTTCCATGGAAACCTTCCCTTGGCCTTGAACTTTGCACATGGGTTTAAGAAAAAGAACTTGAGGTTGCGTCTGAGGCAATCTTCAGGACACTGACGTTCCTCGTTGATGTTTGATAAACTTGCAGTGCTGACATCATCCATTGTAAGCTATAGGAAGGTGCTTGTCAATCAAACAATTATATGCACAAAGAACCTGTTTTCCGTTAGATCTGTAATAGTTCCGTTGTTTTGATCAAAAATCTGAAAATGGAAAAATACAATGTATTGTACATAAAGTTTACAATTACCTTGCTTGCTTGTGCATCTCAAGCAGACATCATGAAATTGTAAGTAGTAGGCCTTAAAGTTACACATCTGTCACACAAGAAAGCATATATTAGAACTTTGATTATACAGTTCACAAGCTAAGTATTGTGACTTTACAACCTTTACCAATCTAGTTTCAATTTGTTCAGTTTGACCATGCTATGATGATCAATTAAAAGTAACATTCCTGATTAATTATTGCAGGTGTGTATATGTTGCTGTTAGGTGTATCACATATTAGGGTAACAGTGATAGACATTCTTAAGACTCCTATCCTCTGCTACCCTAATTGATGACTAACCTGTGACTAGATTCCCTGCTGCCACTACTTTTAACATATGCCTCACCAGAATAATTAATATATCAATTGTCAGATACCCCCAGTTTAGGTCTTTCACACCCTCCCTCCATCATCCTTGTAGAGATATATATTTTTCATGAGAGGAAGTACTTTTTTACCCCTTTCTTCAATCTATCTTGGGTAATCTTAAGTCACAAACACTTTCTCACTCGCTCTTAGACGTCTGCTCATCAATAATCAGTCAGATTAGCACAATGTATTGCTTGTTCATAGTCAATTGGATTGACTGCCACAATGCGCCGCCATGCAACGAGTTAAGACCAGATAACAGATGGAGTCATATAATAGACAGGAACCATATATAATCATGATAGTGTAGGGACCACTGTTGGCGCAAGTGCCCCCAGGCAAGCTCGCTTCTCTAAGGGCACAACGGTGACAATGTTAAAATCCTTCGACGTTGGTAGGGAATCGACTGTAGCTTTTATTATAATACGGGCGCGTATAATAATAGTGCTTACATATTCTATATACCTTGTTCTATCTTCTGACATCAAGAAAGTGTATCAACAATAGATTGTTGCAGTCATATCTTCAAGAACAAATGGTGGAGCATGTGACTTTTCCCTACCAATTAACCGCCATGCGTATGCAGTGCCCCCTGGCGGATCCCACCACCATTTGTAGCCTGGGTCCCAAACTTTGTAACAGTCAATTACCTGTGACACAGAGGGCGCTGCTGTTGTCCTTAAGTTCTAAGTGAGTGACTGACAAGGCCCTCTAGCTGAAAGTCATATACTAACGGAGAGGAGGAACCAAGTCGCATTCACAGGGTACGGGTAAACCACGAAACGGACTCTGTTTCGCGAAACGGAGCGAAACAGAGCATCAATAGGCTAAACAGAGTGACTGGGTGGCCGTATTGGCGGTAATGGTATTGTGACGTTATAAACTAAGAATTATTACATGTTATGCAGCAAGGTATATCCATTAGGGAAGGGGAAACCGCAACATTTTGGAGCTGTAACGTTTTTCACCCACCGCGGACCCAGCTGCCATATTGTGTGTTGATAAAACGAAATCTGCAGTGGCGCCATCTAGCGAAACGGAGTGATTGTTAACGAAAATTATCTGTAGTCTGCAGTGGCGCCAGCTGGCGTTGCTAAATCCAAGCAAACACGTTCTTAGTGAAATTATTGTATTATTTATGAAGCCCTCTGCACATTCCCACGGAATAGAATGGCTATAGCCATGCGATCGGACAAACCCTCTCACGGCAGCGAAAATAATGAAACGGTTTGCTATAGCCATGCGATTGGCAAAACCCTCCCACGGCAGCGAAAATAATGAAACGGTTCGCTATAGCCATGCGATCGGCCAAACCCTCCCACGACAGCGAAAATAATGAAACGGTTCGCTATAGCCATGCAATCGGCCAAACCCTCCGACGGCAGCGAAAATAATGGAACGGTTCGCTATAGCCATGCGATCGGCAGAACCCTCCCACGGCAGCGAATATAATGAAACATCTCTTTGAACATCAATTAACATTATCAAGAGTGCTATTAGTTTGTTACTTGTGAAGGCTTTAGATATGAGACTGCAGATTTCGTTTTATCAACACACAATATGGCGGCTGGGTCCGCGGTGGGTGAAAAACGTTACAGCTCCAAAATGTTGCAGTTTCCCCTTCCCTAATGGATATACCTTGCTGCATAACATGTAATAGTTCTTAGTTTATAACGTCACAATACCATTACCGCCAATACGGCCACCCAATCACTCCGTTTCGCCTATTGATGCTCCATTTCGCTCCGTTTCGCGAAACGGAATCCGTTTCGTGGTTTACCCATACCGCATTCACAGGTACCAGCATCCGCCCAAAACAAATATGGCAGATGGCTGGTTGGGAACAGTTATGTGTTTTAACATTTCTTTGCGAAAATATAACCGAAACAACCTAGTATCAACACACTTTATTGATGTCAGATGATAGAACAAGGTATATAAAATATGTAAACACTATGATTGTTCGAGCACATATTATAATAAAAGCTAGTCGATTCCCTACTAACGTCAAAGGATTTTAACATGATGCCCCTAGAGAAGCTGGCTTGCTTGTACATTTTATAGGCACTTGCACCAAAGACCACTGCTGTAATTACATTATTTTTTTTACAATAGCCTTGATTTTTACCAATAAACACAAACAAACGAGAAGTATGAAATAGCCACCTTAAACTTTGACTTTATTTTACGTTAAAGCGAAAGGCAAAGAAAAGTCAAAGCCCAAACTGGCCAAAGCAAAAGGCGCATTTCTTTGATACCCCAGGTATATCCCTATGGTGGACCGAATACGCACATTACGCATCGGTTCACCGCCCGACACTTCTTTCACCCGAGTATGGATGCGCACGCATGCATTCGGTATGCCGATGTGTCCCGTTCTAAACAGCACGGGGCATTCTGGAGAAGATGGCGGCTGATTAAAAGGTGATGAAGAGTAGGTTGGTTCCAGTGCCTTAATGTCCACCGGATGTGAAGGGTGTGTGCACTTCATTAGAATAGGCATATCCCTATCGGCATACTCGGAAGTTCCCTGTCATGTGTTGCGGGCCCAGGGCGGGATATCGAACCTGGCCCAAAGAAATGCGCCCAAAGATTTCTGTTTCCAATTCCAGGGATCCAGGTTTCTCACCTCAGCTTCTACTGGCCTCCCAGTTAAAACTCAGTAACAGATAAATATAGGCGCAGCTACAGATAGGTAAAATGAAGCTATAATGCGTTTAATTGAGTAAGACATATGTTTCTGTTGCATTAACTTTTCGTTTCAAGTAAAGCCAGATTTACATCAAACTTGTTCAAGAATATGTTTACCAACCAAGTGAATCGTATCACATGACTTCCGACCTTGACCCCAAAACGATCATTATTTTAGTTTCGCACAGAAAGCTGCAGCGTACGCCGCGGAATCTGGAAATCACAAACAGCTTCTCGATCTTGCTTATAAAATGATTAAGTATATTTATGCCACATATACTGTCAGCATAGAAATTTTATGCTCACAATGTTTTTAAATAGCTTGCATTTGATTACTGCTTAGGTAATATAAACATTTAAATGATTTCATGCAGTCGGCTAAAAGCCCTTTCGAGGAATCGATTTCGACCGATAACATCAATTTCTGTGGACCACGTGCGTCGATCGGTGGTTTGCAGATCGTCAGGTACAAAATGTTTTATTTCCTAATAAATGAATGTGCACGATATTATGTTTCAAACAAATGTTGGTTCTTTCGATTGCTCTTGTGTTATTTGTGTACTGATTTTAGTAATAAAAAAGGGGACATACATCATAAATCCATATCCCAGAACGATGGACACCTCAACCTGACCCCCTCCTACAACCAACAAAAACGTGCCATAGACTGTTAATCTGCCAGCAGGTTGCTCGCTCCTTACATCAATACCGCCCCACCTAGCGGTGGACCTGAACGGTCTTGGTGTCACAATGATGCAGAATAAGAAGAAAATCCACGCTTTATCGTACGGTTCATGCTCACTAAAGAGTTGTCAAATTAAGAGCTGCGGGTTCTTGACCTCGATCAAATTAAGTTATGTATGCATGTGGGGAAAACTTATCGAATTGCTAATTAATTTTTTTGCGAAATAATGTCTCTTATAGTTCAGATTACGTAGTGCAGAACGTCTATGTCGTTTGTGGAACGACCTCCGTTGAACACTTTCATTGGTGCAACCAGAATCTTATCAGCTACCGTACATTTTTTCCGGTTTGTGCTCTATAATTACTTGTCACAGGGAACACATTCAGATTATCGAAATTCTGTTACCATAGTATCAAAAATAAGGTACACCGCAATATTAAAGCAACGTATAGCAATTATATTTCATTTTCCACAAGTGGGAAGACAAAAGCAAAAAAAAAGTACTTTTTTCTTCCTTCCTTTATTCCTTATATGGATCATTCGTGCATAATCTCTTTCTCACATAACACGGCATTAACAAGCAATTTCGTTATTAAATACATAAGTAAAGTTGTAGAAGAAGTTTCATATATTCATTCCTTATAAATATACACATATATACTTTGTTGCAGCTCTCAGTTCCCGAATTGTAAGCCCTCCTTTAATTAGGAAGACTATTATAAACAGTAATGGTGAAATAACTATAACGAGACTAAATTGCATCTGAATAGCTCTACTGTGAATAAATCCGCACGTGAATTTGCACACAAGATATTTGCTTTTAATAAATTAGTAATTGCTATGCACATCCCTTCATTTACATACATTTCCGTCTTCATGCGAAGTGTATACCACGGTTAAGTGGTATTAACCGAAGCTAACGAAATTGAACACAACTCTCAACCTGAAAGAGAATAAGAATTAAATCTCCAAAAGAATGCCCAGTGACTCTTGAAGGCGATGGGCCGTTTGTGTAATGAATCCTCCATATTATTTTATAGACCCTTATGCTGTGGTCCAAAGTGGATATCCCTCTGGTTCAATGTCTCAGAGAGATGGCGAGAGGTAGAGATAGGCCTAAATACAACACAAGCACAGCTTTCGGCAACTTTGTGTCGCAGAAACTTCTAGATCTTAACGGTTTGTTTCGGACACAATGTTTCGGGCACAAAGTTTCCAAAACTTTTTAGATGTGTACTGGGTTCTACAGTAAGAGCCCTATTATACCATATTACCCATTATCTAAACGAACGCCAACTACCCAGTACAGTATTTATGGCCCATCTCGTCAAGTATCGACTGTTCAATGGAAACCACCCTGTGTCCGAAAAAAAGGATATCAGTAAAACACATGTGACTTCAAAATGGCATGATCTAATGATCTGTTTACATTTTGTGTTGTTACTGTAGCATAACTGAAGCATTATGGACAAGACCAAACAAGGCAAGATGAGACAAGAGGGCAAGGGGCACCATACTGGTGTCATTCACTCGTTGGGGAGTTGTTTGAGAAGTGAAGACGCCGTGTCTCTGAGCTCAGGCACCGAGTCCTCCTTGCTGACAGTCTCGAGGCAGGTCCTCAGTTGTCCTCTCACTTCGCTTGATATCAACGACATCTGGTCAATATCTGAAAAACACCCTCGATGTTATTTCTTCATAATCTTGATATGCTGCTAACTAACTAAACAACAGGTCGAAGATTAATTAATCCATCTATTTGAAACTAGAGATAAATCATAAATATCTGTCATCATCTGCCATTATCCAAGACATTCGATGTTGATGCCAGCAACAATATTCACACAATAGACAATAACAAATTCCTCATACATAATATTCTCAGCGTTGACAATACATGGAATAATACTTGAAAAGTTTATATGTCATATTTATGTATAAAACAGGCCGAGACAAATAGGAATAAAGTGGGGGACTTACCACATAGAAGTTTGAGCAAGGTCTGTATGACCGACAGACCCTCAGACCGTATGGACTGATACTTTTTGTTTCCTGTAAACAAGAGAAAGATGAATACGTATTTACTTTAATTAAATTTACGACAAGGCTAATATTTCCTGCAATTCTAACCCATGTTTCGAGAGTTCCGGAATAACTTTACACGGCTACTTGAACCTAGAAAGCGTCTTTTCCCCATTTATCATTGTCAAAAGGGTCTATACAATAGTTATGCGACAAGTATGACAAAAACTGGATATTTAAGGCCTACATTTACAATCCAAGACACAGATAATATCGACTTTGGTAACTTCATTACGTTAACGTTTTAAGCTACACAAATAACATATATTCATCACAATTTTAATATCCTTGGCTCCCAAGTTAGTCCAGTAATAGATTATACAAACCTAGAGATCTACACAGGCATGGTAACAACGGAATGGTCACGTGCTGCTGCAGGAACTGTTTATCACTGTCAGTGGCTGTCAGGTGCATCCTGAAAGATAATTGTACAAATGGATATAAATAATAAGGCTTGTATAGTAAATAGAAGTGATCGGTATATTTACCGATAACCGTCACACCGAACATGTTATCTATGCGCACCTCAACGGCATAAATACCGGCATTTTATATGGAATTACAACAGAATAGGAAGTCGCTGATTATAATGTAATGTGAACTACTTTGAAATGTACTAGATTAACTTTACTCTTACAAGCCTTTTTGATGCCGTCAATTGAAACTGATTAACTAAGGTTGATAGTCAATTGGGGCTCACAAAAGACTTTCGACACAGCAAGTTCAGACTCACAAGTCAATCTAAAGTAGTAAATTAAGATCAGGATAGACATAGATAGTAAACAAAGCGAGAACCCAGGCTTGACCCCTTTATAACAGGGGGGTCATGTTAAATTGTGCCGGGAGGTAACTATGTCCAGCGCTATGAACTCACCTGCTAAGGAACTTTGTACAGGACTTCAGAGACGCTAATTCCACCTTCCACAAGCTGTTTTGTAAGATACCGCATAGCAGACAGCTCATGGATTCTCGGAAGGAATCTGCGGTAAAGAAAAAAAAAAGAGGCCGTTGGAGTGATTTAAAGGGATGATCTAGACATTCATTTCGATGTGGAATGCCATACAAACCATATAAGAGCAGAGAAGGAATCCCCCATGCTTAAACATTCGATTTCATTCTCCTTGCATGAAATTTGATGCAGGCTGTCCAGCACACCCTCATGAAAAAGTAGGACAAAAGTAGGAATGGAAATACAGAAAAAGTAGGACAAAAGTAGGAAAATAGAAGCAAAAAGTATGACTAAAAAATGTAGCAACATTATTCCGGATAAACAAATGACAAAAAGTTATATTACTGGGAAAATGCCTCTTTAGAACATTTCTTATATGCTGCTCAGCTGTACCTGTATTTTCATTATTAGAACTTGACAGACACTAGTGTTGATTTAAAGATATATCAGGACGCAAAAACAAAATACCTCTGACTTTTGCAATAATAGAAGCGATATACACACTTTTACAGCAATTCACGACATTTTGAAATTGCGCCTGGTGAAGCAAAGACCCAAAAGTAGGAAAATGTAGGCATTTTGAAGAAAAAGTAGGAAAAATAGGATGGAGACAAAAAAGTAGGAAAAAGTAGGAAAAGTAGGATCACTGGACAGCCTGTTGATGTCATAATTCTTGCATGAAATTTGATGTCATAATTCTTGCATGAAATTTGATGTCATAATTCTTGCATGATATTTGATGTCATAATTCTTGCATGAAATTTGACTTAATTTTATCTTGCATGAAATTTGACTTAATTTTTCTTGCATGAAATTTGACTGAATTTTTCTTGCATGAAATTTGATTTCATTCTTCTCGCATAAAATTTGAATCAATTCTTCTGTTTTTGAAATTGTATTCCTGTTGTATGCACACATGTATTACATGTATCGGCCAGGGAGATACGTTGTATATGTGTACGCAGTACGGTTACCTTGTGTGTCGGTGTGGGCTGGGCCGGGCCACGCCTTGCCCAGGCTGAGGTAGGCCACCTCCTGGAACTCCAGCCAAGCGTCCTTGCCAACGTCGGCATCGTCGGCAGGCTTGGTCTGGAACAAAACGCTAAGGTGAGTCAGGGAACCAGTTCATATGGACATGGCAGGGGAGAGTAAGTCAGGGAACCAGTTAATATGGACATGGCAGGGGACAGTGAGTCAGGGAACCAGTTCATAAGGACATGGCAGGGAAGAGTGAGTCAGGGAACCAGTTAATATGGACATGGCAGGGGACAGTGAGTCAGGGAACCAGTTCATAAGGACATGGCAGGGAAGAGTGAGTCAGGGAACCCGGCCACGAGGATCATGATAGGAGTGATTAGGGGAAGCAGGTAATGGCAGGAAAATGAGACAAGGAACCAGGTCATTGCAGAACAGAATGAGTTAGGCAAGGTATCAGGTAATGGGAAGGGATGGGGGAGAGGGTCATGGCAGGTTCGTTGGTTGGTTATTCAGGACGCTTTAACCACTTTTGGTCATATCGCGTCAATGGGAGAAGGAAGGGGGAGTAGAGCCATGTCCCCGTGGGTAACCCCCTACTCTTTAAGAAGAAAGACATGGGATCTTTATCCTGCGACCACACAGACATGGCCACAGCAGGGCTCGAACCACCGATCCACGTGCCGTTAGGCTCGCAGGTGACCAGAGCACTCAGGGCGAGCGCTCTAGCTCGCTGAGCTATTGCGCCGGCCCCGGTCATGGCAGGGCAAGACAGTGAAGAAGAGAACCAGGTTATGAATGAAATGGTAGAGCCAGGGAACGCGGGTCATGGCAGAGCCGTTGGCCATGAAAATATATCGTAGAGTCGTGGCAGGTGAGGGTCATGGCAGGTAAAATTGAATTGTACACTTGCATAGGTAGTCTATTAGGCATTGTATAACATGCAATGTTTCCACACTCAGGTACGGAAAACAAGTGTCTTCGTTATTCCGCATTTATCTCATCATAACCCATCGCAGAATAAAAAAAAATACCCATACGTATGTTGGACAGGCAACTCTCTGAATGACCTTCACCTTGGCTAGCATTGGCTGGAGGATTTCGTGGATGTCCCGGAAGTTGTCCACCTCATAGGCCTCCAGGATGTCGGTCACGTGACGCAGAGCGTCCATCTTGTACATAAGGTTGTCTTTCCTGGCCTCCTTGAGCAGGGCGCTTATGACGTCATCGATGGACGCTTGCCCGTCGCGTGCCGTGCGCATGGCATCTCTGCGCAGAGCAAGTTGAACCTCGTTAGCATATTTCGGAGCTTTACAAGCGCATTAAACTGAACAATTAAATGCATTCAAATTTAGTTTTATGATCAATTATACAAAATAATAACATATTCATTATAACATGAATAAAATGAAGTATTCATTAATCAATCAAATGAATTATTAAGAATACCAGTCATTTAAAAAATATAAGAAGAGTATTATGAATAAAATGAAAACATAAAGTATATAGAAAAGTCTAAATGTCTACATGTGGAACGCGACATGAAAGGTGACTCACTTGCAAGCCAAGCACACCGTCGCAAGTGCTTCCAACAAGGAGTTCTACAACCAAAGACACGATATGATGTGAGCGAATAAGTACCATTAAGCTGTTTATCTCTTTGGCTAATAGATGGAAATGAATGACACGAATTGATGCTTTGGGCCGCTCGAGCATCCCGTGTGCGGCTTTCTTGTATACGAAGAGGCTAAGTTTGTGACACCTCCCCCCTCCCCCTCCCGCTCGACCGATTCCTTTAAACTCGTGTCAGGCTTTGTTTGACAGGAAGCAAGGAAGCCAAATACTGTGTGCTGACCTTACCCCACCCTGCCCCTTACACGCATCCTATGGTGGCTACCGCTACAAAAGCTTTCGAGCTGACTGACCAGACAAGCCCCCTACTCTTTACCACCCCCCCCCACGCCCCACCCAAAACAAATACTGTCCAAAACAGGTCTCCAAAAGAAAATCATATTGCAGGTGAAAAATTGTTGTATCAGCAGTTTCAACATGACGTACGGTACAATCGCCTTTCGTTACTTTACTCTATAGAGAAGCACCCTGTGGCCAATTCTACCTTGCCGGTCCAGGTTCGCCCGGGCAGGCCACCCAGGAGGGCCCCCAGCAGGAGCCCCAAGTAAGGGGGACCCAGGTTGGCCTTGAGCTTGTCCGCCATGGTTGCCATGGCGCTGGCCGCTTGCGCCTTCATTGGCCAGGACTGCGATTGTAGCGCCCTCTGCGTGAGATCCACCAGCTCCGTCAGGTACAGGCGCACTCCGCCCTCGCTGCCTGTCACGTGGGATGGAGTGTAAAAGAAAGTTATTACAAGTGGTCCTTGTTATTTAAATTTATTTCTACTTCGCTGTTGCACGTTCGAAAAGTATTCGACTTATCAAAGAAAGGTATACCTATATCCTTTCAACCGCCGGTGCCTTGTAATGCGTAGCGATTTGCAGGCCCCGAGAGGCCGGGAGTAGCGTAGAATCCCCAGTGTGTGCTAAATCGTTGCTATAAATAGCCAAACGGCAGCATTCTGGGTTCTGCACATGCACACCGCATGAACACGCAACGGCGGTTCTAGGATAGTCGGGTGGCCGGCCTTTCTGGGCCTACAACTGCACACCGCTTGAACACGCAACGGCGGTTCTACGGTAGTGTGGGTCTGGCGGTTACAAGGATATATATAAAGGTCCAGAGATCAAATAAAATTCATTCGCGAGAGGTGAACTCCCGGAATGGACGGTAGCTTACCCGGCGTAGCATCCAGCCATACTTCCTCCCATAACGAGGTCTTCTTGTCTGTTGAAGTCCCCTCTGACGGAACGAGAAACGGTCACTTCATTTCAAACTGGGCAACAGTGACGTTTAATATGCATATTGCACGCAAATGACGTTAAATGGCGTAAATTAGTCGTTTATCGTATGAGTAATAATTACACCGAATACTTAATAGTGATATAGCTTATACCCCATGTCTACGTGGCGTATTGTACAAATTTCATCCATCGTGGCACAAGGAGTCAATATCCAGGAACTGACTTGTGACGTCATTTGCAATCGAACAACTGCATGAAAGGCAAGGATTTTAGCAAAACACACTTAAACTGCACCCCACCAAGATCTATCTGGTCACGCTGATACCCAGGGCCCGGGCCGACCCCCCCACCCCCCGGATCACATACCTGGGGGTTTCTCGTGCATGGCGAGAAAGGCCAGCGGGAGGGCGGCCGCTCCGTGGCTCTTCAGGACGTCCGGGGCCTGCTGGTTAATGGCGTGCAGGGTCAGGCCGCACGCTTTCCGGATCGACTCATCTGGATCACCACAGACAAGAAACACGTGGTTAACTATATAGATTTATACAGGGTCAGGCCGCACGCCTTCCGGATCGACTCTTCTGGATCACCACAGACAAGGAACACGTGGTCAACTATATAGACTTATACAGGGTCAGGCCGCACGCCTTCCGGATCGACTCTTCTGGATCACCACAGACAAGGAACACGTGGTCAAATATATAGACTTATACAGGGTCAGGCCGCACGCTTTCCGGATCGACTCCTCTGGATCACCACAGACAAGGAACACGTGGTTAACTATATAGACTTATACAGGCTCAGGCCGCACGCCTTCCGGATCGACTCCTCTGAATAACCACAGACAAGGAACACGTGGTTAACTATATAGACTTATACAGGCTCAGGCCGCACGCCTTCCGGATCGACTCCTCTGGATCACCACGGACAAGGAACACGTGGTTAACTATATAGACTTATACAGGCTCAGGCCGCACGCCTTCCGGATCGACTCCTCTGGATCACCACAGACAAGGAACACGTGGTTAACTATATAGACTTATACAGGCTCAGGCCGCACGCCTTCCGGATCGACTCCTCTGGATCACCACGGACAAGGAACACGTGGTCAACTATATAGATTTATACAGGGTCAGGCCGCACGCTTTCCGGATCGACTCCTCTGGATCACCACAGACAAGGAACACGTGGTTAACTATATAGACTTATACAGGCTCAGGCCGCACGCCTTCCGGATCGACTCCTCTGGATCATCACAGACAAGGAACACGTGGTTAACTGTATAGACTTATACAGGCTCAGGCCGCATGCCTTCCGGATCGACTCCTCTGGATCATCACAGACAAGGAACACGTGGTTTTCCTATATCTACACGACGCTGGTGCGATGAAAGGCCAATGAACAAACATATGCACTGAAAATCTGTACCAACAACCAGGTCAGTGACGGCACTTTCAGCACCAGATTATTCATGTAATGTATAATGGTTGGGTCAGGTAACCTAGCTAGGTCTAGCATACTTCTTAGCCATGATACACTTAGGTAATCTCTACAGGAAAAGCCAGCAATGTCATAGTTGTACTAGTGATGTACAAGTAATCACACTACCTTCTTTCTCCATGTACCATTCGCTCAGTCGAGAAATCAACTTCTCCACGCTGCTGTCTTTTGAGATCTGAAATAAGATAAACAAATCTTCGGATCAGTGTTAACATTCAATATACATTGCATATGGGGCACACCATACCTAAACAGACAGATGCACCCAATGCGAAACAGTAGCATCATCCAAGCGCTCTGTCCTCCATATTAGAATTTAAAACAACCAATAAAAGTGAAGCTCCTGATAGATCTAGAAGAAAACGTCATTTCTTTTCTCAAATTCAGTTTAACTGATGAGATCTGTCTTACATAACCAGTCAGACCTAAGCCTCGGAAGAACCGCCGTTGCGTGGTTACGCGTTATGCAGCTGTCGGCCCCCGGGAGGCCGGCCGCCGGAATGTGTAACGTAGAACCACTGAGACGCATTACAACGGTGAGTATGTAGAGGATTTCAGAAGCCTCGCTGGTTGACTCTTTATAGAACCGTTTTATCACGCAAGGGATGTTCTACGGACCACAGAATCGGCTCGTCCCGACGTCTACAAACCACAAGGCTTCGCAAGACCATGGCGGTGTAAGGGACAGTGCATTTATCAGCTTTAGCGCGTGACAAATAAAGGATACCGACCCAAGCACTATTCGGGGCAGTAATCTGGGGCGAAACGGTACATAAAATTCACTACTAAGATCATTAAGAGGAAGCCCACTTAGTAACTGTACCTTACCTTGGCTAGGTGTCCGATGGCAGAGGCATAGGACCTCCGCACTGTGGTGTTTCTGTCGTGCAGCCCGTTCAACAACACACTGAGAAGTTTTCCTGAGCACGAGAGACAAGATAATTCGGCGTTTAACATTTCATTGCATGTTTTTCTTTACATTCCCACAGACTATATCGTACCAAGAGATCTTGTATAGCATCCAGAGCCGAGCTAACATCGGTCAATCTAGCATGACGTTACGCTAAACTTTGGCGAATTGATATTTGTGATAAACTGTAAGATGAGAGGCGCGCGAAGAAGTGTTCTAAACAGAAAGCAACACGGAGTACTAAACGGTTGACGAATTTTGCCTTTTCAAAAAAAGGAATTGAACCAGTGTTGTGCCTAACATATAACGCTAATATAGGTGTTCAATAGCACGCAGAGAGTAAGGTGCCGTTCAACAATGCAGAAGGCCTTTATTTTTGCAGGTCCATTGACTAAAATATAAACTTCGTTCTGTAATATCGATTTAGGTTCGAGATCAGCCTTTTAAGTTCACTTTCACTAGCTTTGAATTATCTAAACCATCAGGAAATCCACCTTTCACGACGCCATACCTGAGTGAGACGCCAGCTGGTGGGGACACTGATGAGTCAGCGACACGATCAGATTGGCGCAGCCAGCCTGAAACACAACGACTCACTGGCTATATACCCCAACACCGCCAAGGGCGGGATATAGATAACTTCATACATACATGGTTTTATATAATATAGCGGGCAGGCCAAATATTCTGATCAAATTTAAAAGAAGCAAACATTACAGCAAAAATAATTGTACACATACAACGATACGTAATAAATAATATTGTGTTCGATTATGGAAGAACTGAACTTAAATTACATGAATTGGCGTTTTGGGTCGCTTGTTGTCCACACAAGGGCTAAACTGTGCCAAAGCACCTCCCGGGACGATGAGTTATGAATGGATGAGACATGCCCAGCTTAGGTGCGGATTCCAACCCAGGACTTATTGGTGTGCGGCCTAATGTGTTAACTACTACACCAGATAGGTCCCTGGGACTCAAATGAGACGTTTCGTGCTACTCATGTGCTCAGGAAAGCTATACTGGACGATAAAACCTCCTGGGATAGTGAGTGGAGTTAGAGGAAATTAAATAATTGTTATAACTGGGCCAAGGAACCTTCGGGGACGATGAATGGTTTGGATGAACAATATGATCCAGACTTGATCACCCAAACCGGGTTTTGAACCAGGGACCTATTGATCTGCAGTCGAGGGTTCTACCACTCAGCCATGGAATGGAATGTTGGTGTTTTAGGCCACTTTTGTGCACATACAGGCTAAATTGGGCCAAGGAACCTCCCGAGACGATGAAGGATGAAGGAATGAAACATGCCCCAGATTAGGTGCCCGAGCCCGGATTCGAACCCAGGACCTATTGATCTGCGGTCTAGTGCGCTAACCACTACACCAGGGAGGCCCCCCCACTCAGCCATGGAGTCTCTCCCGAAAAGAGCGAAATATCGACCGTCAACTTGTTCAGTGAGACGAGAATCTGACCTTGGTGCCCAGGCCCACATTCTGCTTGATGACGTCACGGACACGTGGTATGAGCTCCTTCAACACGTCATCGTCCACGTACTGCACACACTGCAATGACGTCACAATATACATGTCATATGGTGAGGGGAGAGGACAATGAATAATACCGACATTCAGCAGAAGCTACAAGTACATAATGTAGAGTTAGCATTATTGCTCTCCAACGATATTACAACTTGGTTTTTAATGAGGAGATTTTAAACTATTCGCCAATCTAGATATTTAATAATAACTTATATGTAGACAAAGCATTGGTTGGTTGTATATTCAGGACGATTTAACCACTTCATATCGCGTCAATGGAAGAAGGAAGGGAGAGTGGAGCCATGTCCCCGGGGGTAACCCCCTACTCGTTACGAAAAAGGACATGGGATCTTTATCCGGCGACCACACCGACATGGCCACAGCGGGGCGCGAACGACCGATCCACGTGCCGTTAGGCTCACAGGTGGCCAGAGCACTCAATGCCCACTACCGGGCCGGCCCCTTGTAGACAAAGATAAGCGTATCCTACCATGTTTACAACCTCCATCATTGGCGAAGTCTTCGAGGCAGCAACGCGCGCGTTATCCAACTGTGAGAGAACGAAGCATATGAACCAGACGTCTTACGGTAAGAAATCAGTCTTCGTCACGCACACACGTGATTTTGCTGCCGGGACAGCCACAAAATACATACAATTCCATATCCATTGGACATTTGGCGCAGAGAAGCCTTTAATATATGTAATAACATATCGTACGACGATAACAGAATATAGCAAGCCATTTATGTGGCCATATTATAGTTATAGTTACATAGAGCTCTCGATAAGTAGAATTCACAAAGGTTAACATAATACTATAAGTTAAAGATCAGATAATTTAATTACAATTAAATCCGACGACAAAAACAAATGAATGGGTGACCCCGCCAAACAGACATGGCTCGTTCATCATAACATCCAGTTCCATAATTGTCGCGGTATGTTATCACAGGTTACTAAATGAGTCCCTCTTAGAAGCCCCCCCCCCCTCTCCCTCCCCCAGTACATACCTTCTCCTGGGTGACCTGGCTGGAGGCGGCGTGCAGAGCCACGTAGTTGAGGTACTGTGGTAGACCCCCCTCCCTCCCCCAGTACGTACCTTCTCCTGGGTGACCTGGCTGGAGGCGGCGTGCAGAGCCACGTAGTTGAGGTACTGTGGTAGACCCCCCTCCCTCCCCCAGTACGTACCTTCTCCTGGGTGACCTGGCTGGAGGCGGCGTGCAGAGCCACGTAGTTGAGGTACTGTAGTAGACCCCCCTCCCTCCCCGCCCCCCCCTCCCCCAGTACGTACCTTCTCCTGGGTGACCTGGCTGGAGGCGGCGTGCAGAGCCACGTAGTTGAGGTACTGTGGCTCCAGCGTGCTGAGGGACTCGAGCAGAGCGACGACCAGTAGTGGGATGTGTGGCTTGAGCAGGACTCCCGCCGTCCGGCTCACCTTCAGGATAGTGCTCAGGCTGCGGACACGGAGATTCGTTGGTTGTATATTCAGGAGGCTTTAACCACTTTTGGTCATATCGCGGCAATGGGAGAATAAAGGGAAGAGCGAAGCCATGTCCCCGGGGGTAACCCCCTACTCTTTGCGAAGAAGGACATAGGATCTTTATCCTGCGACCACACAGACATGACCACAGCGGGGCGCGAACCACCGATCCACGTGCCGTTAGGCTCTCAGTTGGCCAAAACACTCAAGGCGAACGCTCTAGCACACTGAGCTACCGGGCCGGCCCCCGGGCAGAGGTTGAGGGGACAAGTTTTTTCCGTATTTCGTATGTGATATGTTATCCAGGCTTTACATTTGAATATTCCGTACATAATGGTTTGAGCGCCGTAATTTGTTGAGAGCTTTGCGGTGTATCTTAGCAAGTGTGACATCTAAAGATGTTTCTGGTTCAACAGCAGATTTAAACGTACAATAACTACATTGTAAGAGGCACAGTAACAGATTCGGTACAAACCAATAATATTGACCACTAACGAAAGTTCGTTTGTGTATCGTTACACCGAGTGAATGCGACATGGGGTTATGTTGTTAATTAATATAGTTTTAAATGATATAACGGTCAGTTAGCTGCACACAAACCAGAGTCACATAGCTATTCCGGTCCCTCCTACCTGATGGCCCTGACCTCCTGCACCTGGCTGCCCAGTCCTGACTTGAGGAGGCAGGGCAGGATGAGACTGGTCGCCTCTCCCGCCACCTTGCCGCCATACTCCGGGTCACACAGCTTGATGCTCGCCTGTCGAGATAAACCACACGGTCACTCAGGGTAACGAACGCGATATCGAGAAATGGGTAGTTGGTTGTCATCGAGCGCGACACATAACTCACGTATTACTCACACTTACGTTTATTATAATAACAGACTTTGCCGGGGGTTGACATGGAAGACGGACAGCCATAATTTCGCTGTTATCATGGTGATATTACCATAAATACGTCATATTTTTATATATATATAAATAGTTTATATACTGGTTTACAGACTGGTATTGATATCGTGGCTTAAATAGTCACTTCCCTACCCTCAATAGTCATGTAGTTTAGACATTTTTTCTAATACAAATTAGTTACGTTCGCTGCACAAATTCATGGATAAATTGGGGTTTCAAACCACGTGTGAGCATACAATTGCTTGACGGGGCAGAGTAACCCATGGGACAATGCGACGGAAGGGTCCTACGGCCCCACGCACCCACGGTGGGGTGCGAACCCGTCACCGCTTGGGCCTGGGTGGGGCTGGGGGTGAGTATAGTCACCCTGCTGAGACTCTTGACGGCGATGTCCGCGGCGTTCCGGACAGTCTCCTTGATGTCATCCCGGACGCGAAACATGGTATCCCAGAGCTCCGGGAGTCGCTGAATCACGGGATCCAGGACGCGGCCACGGAGCAGATCGCTGACCGCCAGACAACTGTGTGAGGGATAGGATAGGCGTCATGTGACGTCACTGAGTACATGATGTAGAGCACCATACAGACAGCTGTGTGATACAGGACAGAGGTCACTGTGAGGTCACTGAGTACATGATGTAGAGCACCATACAGACAGCTGTGTGATACAGGACAGAGGTCACTGTGAGGTCACTGAGTACATGATGTAGAGCACCATACAGACAGCTGTGTGATACAGGACAGAGGTCACTGTGAGGTCACTGAGTACATGATGTAGCGCACCATACAGACAGCTGTATGATACGGGACAGAGGTCACTGTGAGGTCACTGAGTACATGATGTAGAGCACCATACAGACAGCTGTGTGATACAGGACAGAGGTCACTGTGAGGTCACTGAGTACATGATGTAGAGCACCATACAGACAGCTGTGTGATACAGGACAGAGGTCACTGTGAGGTCACTGAGTACATGATGTAGAGCACCATACAGACCGCTATGTGATACAGGACAGAGGTCACTGTGAGGTCACTGAGTACATGATGTAGAGCACCATACACACAGCTATGTGATACAGGACAGAGGTCACTGTGAGGTCACTGAGTACATGATGTAGAGCACCATACAGACAGCTGTGTGATACAGGACAGAGGTCACTGTGAGGTCACTGAGTACATGATGTAGAGCACCATACAAACAGCTATGTGATACAGGACAGAGGTCACTGTGAGGTCACTGAGTACATGATGTAGAGCACCATACAGACCGCTATGTGATACAGGACAGAGGTCACTGTGAGGTCACTGAGTACATGATGTAGAGCACCATACAGACAGCTATGTGATACAGGACAGAGGTCACTGTGAGGTCACTGTGAGGTCACTGAGTACATGATGTAGAGCACCATACAGACAGCTGTGTGATACAGGACAGAGGTCACTGTGAGGTCACTGAGTACATGATGTAGAGCACCATGCAGACAGCTGTGTGATACAGGACAGAGGTCACTGTGAGGTCACTGAGTACATGATGTAGAGCACCATACAGACAGCTATGTGATACAGGACAGAGGTCACTGTGAGGTCACTGATTACATGATGTAGAGCACCATACAGACAGCTGTGTGATACAGGACAGAGGTCACTGTGAGGTCACTGAGTACATGATGTAGAGCACCATGCAGACAGCTGTGTGATACAGGACAGAGGTCACTGTGAGGTCACTGAGTACATGATGTAGAGCACCATACAGACAGCTATGTGATACAGGACAGAGGTCACTGTGAGGTCACTGATTACATGATGTAGAGCACCATACAGACAGCTGTGTGATACAGGACAGAGGTCACTGTGAGGTCACTGAGTACATGATGTAGAGCACCATACAGACCGCTATGTGATACAGGACAGAGGTCACTGTGAGGTCACTGAGTACATGATGTAGAGCACCATACAGACAGCTATGTGATACAGGACAGAGGTCACTGTGAGGTCACTGTGAGGTCACTGAGTACATGATGTAGAGCACCATACAGACAGCTGTGTGATACAGGACAGAGGTCACTGTGAGGTCACTGAGTACATGATGTAGAGCACCATGCAGACAGCTGTGTGATACAGGACAGAGGTCACTGTGAGGTCACTGAGTACATGATGTAGAGCACCATACAGACAGCTATGTGATACAGGACAGAGGTCACTGTGAGGTCACTGATTACATGATGTAGAGCACCATACAGACAGCTGTGTGATACAGGACAGAGGTCACTGTGAGGTCACTGAGTACATGATGTAGAGCACCATACAGACAGCTGTGTGATACAGGACAGAGGTCACTGTGAGGTCACTGAGTACATGATGTAGAGCACCTTACAGACAGCTGTGTGATACAGGACAGAGGTCACTGTGAGGTCACTGAGTACATGATGTAGAGCACCATACAGACAGCTATGTGATACAGGACAGAGGTCACTGTGAGGTCACTGAGTACATGATGTAGAGCACCATACAGACAGCTGTGTGATACAGGACAGAGGTCACTGTGAGGTCACTGAGTACATGATGTAGAGCACCATACAGACAGCTGTGTGATACAGGACAGAGGTCACTGTGAGGTCACTGAGTACATGATGTAGCGCACCATACAGACAGCTGTATGATACGGGACAGAGGTCACTGTGAGGTCACTGAGTACATGATGTAGAGCACCATACAGACAGCTGTGTGATACAGGACAGAGGTCACTGTGAGGTCACTGAGTACATGATGTAGAGCACCATACAGACAGCTGTGTGATACAGGACAGAGGTCACTGTGAGGTCACTGAGTACATGATGTAGAGCACCATACAGACCGCTATGTGATACAGGACAGAGGTCACTGTGAGGTCACTGAGTACATGATGTAGAGCACCATACACACAGCTATGTGATACAGGACAGAGGTCACTGTGAGGTCACTGAGTACATGATGTAGAGCACCATACAGACAGCTGTGTGATACAGGACAGAGGTCACTGTGAGGTCACTGAGTACATGATGTAGAGCACCATACAAACAGCTATGTGATACAGGACAGAGGTCACTGTGAGGTCACTGAGTACATGATGTAGAGCACCATACAGACCGCTATGTGATACAGGACAGAGGTCACTGTGAGGTCACTGAGTACATGATGTAGAGCACCATACAGACAGCTATGTGATACAGGACAGAGGTCACTGTGAGGTCACTGTGAGGTCACTGAGTACATGATGTAGAGCACCATACAGACAGCTGTGTGATACAGGACAGAGGTCACTGTGAGGTCACTGAGTACATGATGTAGAGCACCATGCAGACAGCTGTGTGATACAGGACAGAGGTCACTGTGAGGTCACTGAGTACATGATGTAGAGCACCATACAGACAGCTATGTGATACAGGACAGAGGTCACTGTGAGGTCACTGATTACATGATGTAGAGCACCATACAGACAGCTGTGTGATACAGGACAGAGGTCACTGTGAGGTCACTGAGTACATGATGTAGAGCACCATGCAGACAGCTGTGTGATACAGGACAGAGGTCACTGTGAGGTCACTGAGTACATGATGTAGAGCACCATACAGACAGCTATGTGATACAGGACAGAGGTCACTGTGAGGTCACTGATTACATGATGTAGAGCACCATACAGACAGCTGTGTGATACAGGACAGAGGTCACTGTGAGGTCACTGAGTACATGATGTAGAGCACCATACAGACCGCTATGTGATACAGGACAGAGGTCACTGTGAGGTCACTGAGTACATGATGTAGAGCACCATACAGACAGCTATGTGATACAGGACAGAGGTCACTGTGAGGTCACTGTGAGGTCACTGAGTACATGATGTAGAGCACCATACAGACAGCTGTGTGATACAGGACAGAGGTCACTGTGAGGTCACTGAGTACATGATGTAGAGCACCATGCAGACAGCTGTGTGATACAGGACAGAGGTCACTGTGAGGTCACTGAGTACATGATGTAGAGCACCATACAGACAGCTATGTGATACAGGACAGAGGTCACTGTGAGGTCACTGATTACATGATGTAGAGCACCATACAGACAGCTGTGTGATACAGGACAGAGGTCACTGTGAGGTCACTGAGTACATGATGTAGAGCACCATACAGACAGCTGTGTGATACAGGACAGAGGTCACTGTGAGGTCACTGAGTACATGATGTAGAGCACCTTACAGACAGCTGTGTGATACAGGACAGAGGTCACTGTGAGGTCACTGAGTACATGATGTAGAGCACCATACAGACAGCTATGTGATACAGGACAGAGGTCACTGTGAGGTCACTGAGTACATGATGTAGAGCACCATACAGACAGCTGTGTGATACAGGACAGAGGTCCCTGTGAGGTCACTGAGTACATGATGTAGAGCACCATACAGACAGCTGTGTGATACAGGACAGAGGTCACTGTGAGGTCACTGAGTACATGATGTAGAGCACCATACAGACAGATGTGTGATACAGGACAGAGGTCCCTGTGAGGTCACTGAGTACATGATGTAGAGCACCATACAGACAGCTGTGTGATACAGGACAGAGGTCACTGTGAGGTCACTGAGTACATGATGTAGAGCACCATACAGACAGATGTGATAGACACAACAAAAGTGACTGGGGGCCGCCTCAATAGCTGGCTGGGTTAGAGCGCTCGCCTTGAGTATTTTGGCCACCTGAGAGCCTAACGGCACGTGGATCGGTGATTCGCGCCCCGCTGTGGCCATGTCTGTGTGGTTTGTGATATTCACATGATGAGTGATAACGACGAGGACGAGTGAGACATGCTATGGACCATAATACAGAGAACCGAGTGAGAGATATATGTGTGAGTGACTGGTTGCTAGTGATTGTCAGGAGGACAGTAATGCTTCTACTAGTCTTTAAAAAGAGAACACTAACTTGAATTTTTTTTAGGAATCTCGCATCAGAAATAGTTGTCATCAACGTCAGAACATCTGCGACATGCACGATTCCTCAACTTTCATTCAACTGTTGCTCCCTGTACTATGTAACTATCGTCATGAACATTAAGGAAAATTTATATTTTTACTTAAAAAATTAATTTAAGAACACCAACATGAAAAACACTAACATGAAACGCTAAAATGTTGCTACATATATTACTGCCTTTATCAACGTAAATCTTAAAAACGTAAGCACCAACATAAGGAAACTTGCATCAGAAATGAAAATAGTGTCATCAACTTGAGACTGACATGCAAAATCATCATTGCATGATTCTTCCACTTTCGCTAAACTATCGCTTCATATATCACTGTCGTCATCAACGGAAACCAATATCTAGAAAATGCATAATTCAGAACACTAACATGGAAAAATTTGCATCAGAAATGAAAATAGTGGCATCAACTTCAGACTGACATGCAAAATCATCATTGCATGATTCCTCAACTTTCGCTAAAATATCCCTACAAATATCACTGTCGTCATCAACGAAAACCAATATCAAGAAAATGTATATTTATGAACACAAACATGAAGAAATTTGCATCAGAAAGGAAAATAGTGTCATCAACTTCAGACTGACATGCAAAATCATCATTGCATGATTCCTCAACTTCCGCCAAACTGTCGCAACATATATCACCGTCGTCATTAACGAAAACTTATATCTAGAAAATTTAAATTTAAGAACACCAACATGAGGAAACTTGCATCAGAAATGAAAATAGTGTCATCAACTTCAGACTGACATGCAAAATCATCATTGCATGATTCCTCAACTTTCGCTAAACTGTCGCAACATATATCACTGTCGTCATCAACGGAAACCAATATCTAGAAATGTATATTTAACAACACTAACATGAGGAAACTTACATCAGAAATGAAAATAGTGTCATTAACTTCAGACTGACATGCAAAAATCATCATTGCATGATTCCTCAACTTTCGCTAAACTATCGCTAGATATATCACTGTCGTCTTCAACGAAAACCAATATCTAGAAAATTTTAATTTAAAAACACCAACATGAGGAAACTTGCATCAGAAATGAAAATAGTGTCATCAACTTCAGACTGACATGCAAAATCATCATTGCATGATTCCTCAACTTTCGCTAAAATGTCGCTACATATATCACTGTCGTCATCAACGGAAACCAATATCAAGAAAATGTGTATTTAAGAACACTAACATGAGGAAACTTGCATCAGAAATGAAAATAGTGTCATCAACTTCAGACTGACATGCAAAATCATCATTGCATGATTCCTCAACTTTCGCTAAACTGTCGCAACATATATCACTGTCGTCATCAACGGAAACCAATATCTAGAAATGTATATTTAACAACACTAACATGAGGAAACTTGCATCAGAAATGAAAATAGTGTCATCAACTTCAGACTGACATGCAAAATCATCATTGCATGATTCCTCAACTTCCGTTAAACTGTCGCAACATATATCACTGTCGTCATCAACGGAAACCAATATCTAGAAAATGTATATTTAAGAACACTAACATGAGGAAACTTGCATCAGAAATGAAAATAGTGTCATCAACTTCAGACTGACATGCAAAATCATCATTGCAATGATTCCTCAACTTTCGCTAAAATGGTTCTACATATATTACTGCGGTCATTAACGAAAACTAATATCTAGAACATTTTAATTAACACCAACATGAGGAAAATAGCATCAGAAATGAAACGTTTCGGGAGGTTCCTTGGCCCAATTTAGCCTGTATGTGCACAAAAGTGGCCTAAAACACCAACATTCCATTCAGAAATGAAAATAGTGTCATCAACTTCAGACTGACATGCAAAATCATCATTGCATGATTCCTCAACTTTCGCTAAACTATCGCTACATATATCACTGTCGTCTTCAACGAAAACCAATATCTAGAAAATTTTAATTTAAGAACACCAACATGAGGAAACTTGCATCAGAAATGAAAATAGTGTCATCAACTTCAGACTGACATGCAAAATCATCATTGCGTGATTCCTCAACTTTCGCTAAAATGTCGCTACATATATCACTGTCGTCATCAACGGAAACCAATATCAAGAAAATGTGTATTTAAAAACACTAACATGAGAAAATTCGCATCAGAAATAAAAATAGTGGCATCAACTTCAGACTGACATGCAAAATCATCATTGCATAATTCCTCAACTTTCGCTAAAAAGTTGCTACATATATCACTGTCGTCATCAACGAAAACCAATATCAAGAAAATGTGTATTTAAGAACACTAACATGAGAAAACTTGCATCAGAAATGAAAATAGTGTCATCAACTTCAGACTGACATGCAAAATCATCATTGCATGATTCCTCAACTTTCGCTAAACTGTCGCAACATATATCACTGTCGTCATCAACGGAAACCAAGATCTAGAAATGTATATTTAACAACACTAACATGAGGAAACTTGCATCAGAAATGAAAATAGTGTCATCAACTTCAGACTGACATGCAAAATCATCATTGCATGATTCCTCAACTTTCGCTAAACTGTCGCAACATATATCACTGTCGTCATCAACGGAAACCAATATCTAGAAAATGTATATTTAAGAACAACATGAGGAAACTTGCATCAGAAATGAAAATAGTGTCATTAACTTCAGACTGACATGCAAAATCATCATTGCATGATTCCTCAACATTCGCTAAACTATCGCAACATATATCACTGTCGTCTTCAACGAAAACCAGAATCTAGAAAATTTTAATTTAAAAACACCAACATGAGGAAACTAGCATCAGAAATGAAAATAGTGTCATCAACTTCAGACTGACATGCAAAATCATCATTGCAATGATTCCTCAACTTTCGCTAAAATGTTTCTACATATATTACTGCGGTCATCAACGAAAACTAATATCTAGAACATTTTAATTAACACCAACATGAGGAAAATAGCATCAGAAATGAAAATAGTGTCATCAACTTCAGACTGACATGCAAAATCATCATTGCATGATTCCTCAACTTTCGCTAAAATGTCGCTACATACATCACTGTCGTCTTCAACGAAAACCAATATCTAGAAAATGTATATTTAAGAACACCAACATGAAGAAATTTGCATCAGAAATGAAAATAGTGTCATTAACTTCAGACTGACATGCAAAATCATCATTGCATGATTCCTCAACTTTCGCTGAACTGTCACAACATATATAACTGTCGTCATCAACGGAAACCAATATCTAGAAAATGTATATTTAAGAACACCAACATGAGGAAACTTGCATCAGAAATGAAAATAGTGTCATCAACTTCAGACTGACATGCAAAATCATCATTGCGTGATTCCTCAACTTTCGCTAAAATGTCGCTACATATATCACTGTCGTCATCAACGGAAACCAATATCAAGAAAATGTGTATTTAAAAACACTAACATGAGAAAACTCGCATCAGAAATAAAAATAGTGGCATCAACTTCAGACTGACATGCAAAATCATCATTGCATAATTCCTCAACTTTCGCTAAAATGTTGCTACATATATCACTCTCGTCATCAACGGAAACCAATATCTAGAAAATGCATATTTAAGAACACTAACATGAGGAAACTTGCATCAGAAATGAAAATAGTGTCATCAACTTCAGACTGACATGCAAAATCATCATTGCAATGATTCCTCAACTTTCGCTAAACTGTCGCAACATATATCACTGTCGTCATCAACGAAAACCAATATCAAGAAAATGTATATTTAAGAACACCAACATGAGGAAACTTGCATCAGAAATGAAAATAGTGTCATCAACTTCAGACTGACATGCAAAATCATCATTGCATGATTCCTCAACTTTCGCTAAACTGTCGCAACATATATCACTGTCGTCATCAACGGAAACCAAGATCTAGAAATGTATATTTAACAACACTAACATGAGGAAACTTGCATCAGAAATGAAAATAGTGTCATCAACTTCAGACTGACATGCAAAATCATCATTGCATGATTCCTCAACTTTCGCTAAACTGTCGCAACATATATCACTGTCGTCATCAACGGAAACCAATATCTAGAAAATGTATATTTAAGAACACTAACATGAGGAAACTTGCATCAGAAATGAAAATAGTGTCATCAACTTCAGACTGACATGCAAAATCATCATTGCATGATTCCTCAACATTCGCTAAACTATCGCTACATATATCACTGTCGTCTTCAACGAAAACCAGAATCTAGAAAATTTTAATTTAAAAACACCAACATGAGGAAACTAGCATCAGAAATGAAAATAGTGTCATCAACTTCAGACTGACATGCAAAATCATCATTGCAATGATTCCTCAACTTTCGCTAAAATGTTTCTACATATATTACTGCGGTCATCAACGAAAACTAATATCTAGAACATTTTAATTAACACCAACATGAGGAAAATAGCATCAGAAATGAAAATAGTGTCATCAACTTCAGACTGACATGCAAAATCATCATTGCATGATTCCTCAACTTTCGCTAAAATGTCGCTACATATATCACTGTCGTCTTCAACGAAAACCAATATCTAGAAAATGTATATTTAAGAACACCAACATGAAGAAATTTGCATCAGAAATGAAAATAGTGTCATTAACTTCAGACTGACATGCAAAATCATCATTGCATGATTCCTCAACTTTCGCTGAACTGTCACAACATATATAACTGTCGTCATCAACGGAAACCAATATCTAGAAAATGTATATTTAAGAACACCAACATGAGGAAACTTGCATCAGAAATGAAAATAGTGTCATCAACTTCAGACTGACATGCAAAATCATCATTGCGTGATTCCTCAACTTTCGCTAAAATGTCGCTACATATATCACTGTCGTCATCAACGGAAACCAATATCAAGAAAATGTGTATTTAAAAACACTAACATGAGAAAACTCGCATCAGAAATAAAAATAGTGGCATCAACTTCAGACTGACATGCAAAATCATCATTGCAATGATTCAACTTTCGCTAAACTGTCGCAACATATATCACTGTCGTCATCAACGGAAACCAATATCTAGAAAATGTATATTTAAGAACACTAACATGAGGAAACTTGCATCAGAAATGAAAATAGTGTCATCAACTTCAGACTGACATGCAAAATCATCATTGCATGATTCCTCAACTTTTGCTAAACTATCGCTACATATATCACTGTCGTCTTCAACGAAAACCAGTATCTAGAATATTTAAATTTAAGAGCACTAACATGAGGAAACTAGCATCAGAAATGAAAATAGTGTCATCAACTTCAGACTGACATGCAAAATCATCATTGCAATGATTCCTCAACTTTCGCTAAAATTTTGCTACATATATCATTGTCGTCATCAACGAAAATCAGTATCTAGAATATTTAAACTTAAGAACACCAACATGAGGAAACTTGCATCGGAAATGAAAATAGTGTCATCAACTTCAGACTGACATGCAAAATCATCATTACAATGATTCCTCAACTTTTGCTAAAATGTCCTTACATATATCACTGTCGTCATCAATAGAAACCAATATATAGAAAATGTAAATTTAAGAACACTGGGCGCATTTCTTTGGTAACCCGGGTGTATCCCTACGGTGGACCGAATACGCACATTACGCATCGGTTCACCGCCCGACACTTCTTTCACCCGGGTATGGATGCGCGCGCATGCATTCGGTATGCCGATGTGCCCCGTTCTAAACAGCAAGGGGCATTCGGGAGAAGATGGCGGCTGATTGAAAGGTGATGAGAGTAGGTTGGTTCCAGTGCCTTAATGTGCACCGGATGGGAACGGTGTGTGCATTTCATTGGAATAGGCATATCCCTATCGGCATACTCGGAAGTTCCTTGTCACGTGTTGCGGGCCCGGGGCGGGATACCGAACCTGGCCCAAAGAAATGCGCCCACTAACATGAGGAAACTTGCATTAGAAATGAAAATAGTGTCATCAACTTCAGACTGACATGCAAAATCATTGTTGCATGATTCCTCAACTTTCGCTAAAATGTCGCTACATATATCACTGTCGTCATCAACGAAAACCTATATCTAGAAAATGTATATTTAAGAACATTAACATGAGGAAACTTGCATCAGAAATGAAATTAGTGTCATCAACTTCAGACTGACATGCAAAATCATCATTGCAATGGTTCCTCAACTTTTGCTAAAATGTTGCTACATATATCTCTAGAATATTTTAATTTAAGAACACAAACATGAGGAATCTTGCATCAGAAATGAAAATAGTGTCATCAACTTCAGACTGACATGCAAAATCATCATTGCAATGATTCCTCAACTTTTGCTAAAATGTCGCTACATATATCACTGTCGTCATCAACGGAAACCAATATATAGAAAATGTAAATTTAAGAACACTAACATGAGGAAACTTGCATCAGAAATGAAAGTGTCATCAACTTCAGACTGACATGCAAAAACATCATTGCATGATTCCTCAACTCTCGTTTAAGCTGTTGCTACATATATCACTAAGTCCAAGCAAGATGGTAATTTGCAAAAAAGGAAAAAAAATCAGCAAAGTTTGGTCAACAACTGATTCAGACATAGATCGTAAACCATTATATGCAACTTTCCTCTGTAATTCATCGACAAGAAGACTAATATGAAAGAGCTCTCCGAGAGGCACTTTCTCGAGAGTTAACCCTCTGACCCTGGCCAGTCGGTACAAAATATGAATGGTGAAGCTTAATTATTGATCTGGTTAGTTTACAGTTTGTCAACTTGGACGACGGTATGCTCCAAAAGCGCATGTCGTTAAGAATTATACGCATGCCGAAAAATAATGTTTTAAAAAGATCTCGATTAAAATACTTGTTGAGGAATGCATCAGCAAAGATTCGTCAGCAAATAAATCAGACTTAGATCGTACACCATCATATGCATAATTCCTCTGTAATGTATCTTTATAGAAATTAAAAGTTGGTGCGCTATGCCACTGGTGTACAGGAACGCTAAGGGAACTGGGCCAAGAAGCCTCGAGGAACAATGATATAGGGTTGGATGGAACATACCATCACCTGTTGATCTGCAACAGAGCCAGCGTAATAACTGAGCTAGGGTTCGGTTTCGTTGTATATTCAGAACACTTAAACCAATTCTGGTCATATCGTGTCAATAGGAGAAGGAAGAGAAGAACGGAGCCATGTCCTCGGGGTAACCCTATACTCTTTGTGAAGGACATGGGATCTTTATCCCGTGACCCCACAGATCTGGCCACAGCGGAGAGCGAACCACCGATCCACGTGAATTTAGGCTCTCGTGTTGCCAGAGTGCTGGCATTTAGCACTCTAACCCACTGAGCTATCGGGCGGCCCTACTGAGCCAGCGAGAATCCTCCTCTTGAGAAGGAACACTAATGTTTAATATGATATCTACCAACTGCATCTACGCTTCTGAACCTTTAACTAAATTTTTAAGGTATTGTCAGCAAATGATTTAGTTCATCGAACAGAACAGTCCTTAATATAAAAATGAAACTTTTATACAGACTACATATGCACTTCTACATTTTACTATAATGATATATTTAAAGAAACAAACTTGTTAAAGTATGCCCAACATGTTGTAACTTGTGCAAAGGAAATGCATCAGCAAAGTATTGTCAGCAAATGATTCAGACTTAGATCGTAAACCATCATGTGCAAAATTCCTTTGACATTGCAGTTCAAAAAAAATTGGGGATGAGCTGAGTAAGGTTAGTCCTAGGCTGTACAAAAATGACTTTCCTTAATAAACAAATTGATAATTCGTAAAGAGAAACTGCATCAGCAAAATATTGTCAGCAACAAGAGTCAGACTTAGATCGTAAACCATCACATGCAAAATTCCTCAGCACATATAGGTGCCTGATCAAATGAAACATTTAATATGAATAATATTTCCTACAGAATACATATGCACTTGTACAATTGACCGTAATTATAAATGTTATGAAACAAACGTGTTCAAATATCGAAAGTCACGATAAGGAATTGCATCAGCAAAGTATTGTCAGCAAATGATTCAGACTTAGATCGTGTACCATCACATGCAAAATTCCTCTACAGATACCTATACTTTATCTGATTAAACAAAATATTAAATATGAATAATAGTTCATCCAGAAAACATATGCACTTCTACAATTGACCGTAATTATAAATGCTATGAAACAAACGTGTTCAAGTATCACAAGTCGTGATAAGGAATTCCATCAGCAAAGTATTGTCAGCAAATGATTCAGACTTAGATCGTAAACCATGATATGCCAAATTCCTTGAAGTTATATTATTCTTTAATATAAAATAACAATTTCTACAGACTTCATATACACTTCTACATTTTACTGTGAATATATTATTTTATGAAACAAATTTGTTCAAGCATGTTGTAACTTGTGAAAAGGAAAGTGCATCAGCTAAATATTGTCAGCAAATGATTCAGACTTAGATCGTAAACCATCATGTGCAACATTCCTCCGTAATTTATGGACAAAACGTTTACAGCAATTAGAGTTTAACCTCCGACAGTTAGCGATTCAATACATCGCAATGCCATGTAACGGCGATGCTCCACAATAATTTATTTCATAGTTACTGTAAATTTGGGCGAAAATGTGCACCAGATAAACGCTACGAATCAGACGCATTTAAAGAACTATTTTTTTTTTTAAATACCTGTTAAAAGTGCTGGTTATTTGTTGAGGAATGCATCAGCAAGGCTTTGTCATCAAAAGAAACAAACTTAGATCGTAAACCATCATATGCAAAATTCCTCTGTACCTTAATTCATAGAAAATATGATATACTATAGTGAGACTACACCTGCACATTTAATAATCTACGCCGCTGAAAACGATGCTACTGTAAACCATGCATTTCCAAAAAAAATCAGAACATATTTTTTCCATGCATAAACACTCGCATCTTTACCGCCGGATCAAACATTTCAACCAGTTTTACCAAATAACCGTATTTCCACATGAAATAATAGCCGTAACTGTAGGCGCCATGGTAGATAGTCCCCACCTCTTCTCTTTATCGGATTTCTTGTGGCAAAGTGTAACCAGAAGAGTTCACAATAAAAATTGTCACCCAAACTAATGGTTTTCACCACCTGTTCTCTTCAGTGATACAGTGATTGTTTCAGATCCATCTCGTTCACCGCTATGACATCCCCACCTGTTCCCCTGAGTGACGTACCTCGACTCTCGCACCCTCCACTGGTTGCTGACCAGGTTCTTCAGCAAGTCGTCCATAATAGGCACCACGTACTTGTCCACCTGCCGAGTAGTCACACGGTCAGACACGCGGTACACAAACGTTGAAAGTCCAACCGTCATAAGACGCACAAAATGTTAAATGCACATTTTTAAACGGAATTTATACTCACGTTAACAATTTCTTACTTGGATTATTTAGGATTAGGGGCGATTACTTGCATTGACTATGGTCTAGTTGAAGAGGTTCTAGAGCGTGTATGGTCCAGGTTGATTAGTTGGTTGTATATTCAGGACGCTTGAACCACTTTTGCTCATATCGCGCCAATGGGAGAAGGAAGGAAGACTGGAGCCATGTCATCGGGGGTAACCCCCTACTCTTTACGAAGAAAGACAATGGATCTTTATCGTGCGACCCATGGTCCAGGTTGACGCCAAGACGAATTGCCAATATGGCGTATATGCGTCCCACAAACTATGGAAACCGGAGTACTACGCAAGTACCGAAAATGTCACATCTTGTAAATCAGTGAACCTTAGACAGCAATAGTTATAATCAGTACAGTCAGTGCGCGAAGGCCACCTAAATATCAAGATGCTTGGCCATAGTGTAGAGATTGGTTGGTTGTATATTCAGGACGCTTTGACCCTATAGTGTATCACGGAGTAAGAAACAAGTCAATATTCAGCTGGCAATTACGGCCAATGTCCATTAATTTTAATGATATCAGTACCTGTGGTTTCACTTTTTATTTTCTAGCTCTTAGACTGTTGTTATATGCCCGCTGTTCGCTTACGGTATCTTTCGCCTTGGGCACGAGCGCGTTCCAGATGCTGGTCATGGCCTGTTGGATCTTGAGGTTGGGGTCAAATTGGTAGCGATACAACTTGGGAAGGATCTTGTCCAGGTACGGTGCCAGCTGGTCTCCCGCCTGGCTGGCTATCGTCGTAAAGCCGAAAGCCGCACCCTGGAGAACAACAAAAATCCACTTGATGAAAGGTCCACACCAGCAAAACAGTTCAGGAACATTTCTCAGTAACGTGACTTTCTCAACCCCATTGACTTGATTAGCCTCAGTACAATTTCTTCGAGCCAATAACGACACCTAAAAAAGCAAAACAGATTCTTCCTTTCCTTTATTTTATTTCATACCTGGTGTGAAGGAACCACTACAAACTGGTCTCAAGGTACTAATATCGCAGGTATATAACATACACCTTTGCGTTAAATTTAGTCAATATACCAACAGTAAATCAATAATTAAACAAAATATTTTAGTCTTCTTTAAGTTGCATTGTATTCAAGACCGGCGTTGCAGGTACAATACAATGATTTAAATAATCTTACCATTTTTGAGTTCCAGACAGCATTGTGATTTGCTAGATGCATGAACTTGTAGATGAGGTCAGGTTGGTTGAGATCATTGGCGATAGAGCACAGCTCCTTGTACGTAGACATACCTTTCCTGTGGTCAAGTAATGGTACGAAAACGTTAATCAAACGATTGCTGGAGATACTGGAAAAACACTTACCGGTATAATGAATTATGCTTTATGAATAAGAAATGTCCAATGGAGACGAACTAAGGATCCCAGGGTATTGTACGGCACACTTAAGGTACCCAGTCTACGGGTACACATGTACTAGCTTGGGTACACATGTACTATCTTGAGTACACATGTACTAGAAACAGGTACACATGTGCTAACCACTGGTACACATATACTAGCTACGGTACACACATACTAGTTACGGTACACATGTACTGGCTACGGGTACACATGTACTAGCTACGGGTACACAGGTACTAGCTACAGGTGCACATATACCAGCTACGGGTACACATGTACTAACTACGGGTACACGTGTACTAGCTATGGGTTAGCTATAGGTACACGTGTACTAGCTACGGGTACACAGGTACTAGCTACAGGTACACATGTACTAGCTACGGGCACAAGTGTACTAGCTACGGGTGCACGTGTACTAGCTATGGGTTAGCTATGGGTACACGTGTACTAGGTTCGGATACACATGTAATAGCTTAAAGTGCTGACTCACCCGTCAGGAGTCTTGCCCAGAGCCCCGTCCTTGAAGAGTTCCGTGTCTCCAGTGACGTTCTGCTGAACCCTGGAGGATCACAAACATAACAATCATCGTTGCTAGACCAGCGGATCTGGCGACAGGGATAACCCAACAGTATATAGTTTCATTGCGGACGGCTCAGTTAAATGTTACGCCGTCAGCATTACAGGTCACACAAAGCGAAAAAAAAGATAATCTTGACCTCCTGTTATCTTAGGTGGCTTAAGATGAGAGAAAACCTTGATACCTAACCTAAGGTAGAGAGTAAAATCTCCATATTTGTGTGCAGGTCACCGCAGCAGTGGACTTACTTGCGCCCTGACATGAGTGTCTCGACCAGAGTGGACACCAACTGCTGCCTGTGCTCCTCGCTACAGTTCTCATACACGACGCCAAGCCCCTTGGACGCTATGTCCTGTGTCAAGTCTGTAATGAAACGTTGTTACAATGGACGCTAAGTCCTGTATCCACTGTGTAAGAAAACGCTAGTATAATGGACGTTATGTCCGCTTTCAACTCTGAAAGACAACGCTAATACTAGGAAACAGCAGGTATTTTGAAGAAAAAGTAGGAAAAATAGAATGGAGACCAACAAGTAAGAAACAGTAGGGTCACTGGACAGCCTGGAGTAGGTATCACGGGACGAAAATGTTATGTCGAGAAGATTCACAAATATAATCAATTTTATTCACTGATTTCTGGCTTCATTAACACATCTATTACAACATAAGATTTCTTGATTTGGAATCAAGTGTTGCTGACGGTCGGTTCCTCGGTATTACATGTGTAACCCCTGTACAGATATATTAACTATCACGCAGACCAGGGTATTAGCCAGATTTTTTCTTGCAAGCCAATATTTTGGCTGCTAAAAAAAAGTGTTTATATAAAATTGTGACAGCTATGATTTTTTTTCTAAACTTCCTGACCAAAAGGCCCTTTTTGGGCGGGTAAACAACACCTGAGTGCCCGCCAGACTGAAAATCTGCCAGCCAAAATTGAAACTGGCGTTTCTCTGGCTAATACCCTGCGTCGCAGACAAGAGACGTCCGCCTATGTACAGCAACAAACCAGCCACAGAATTCACTGTTTTTACTCCCCCGCCCCGTTCCAACCCCTCGGTCTAGCCATCGGGTCAGTTCGTACCGTCGTTCTCCGTCAGCAGATCCATGAAGGCAGCCTGGATGTTGTCCAACTCCTTCTGCACCTCGGCGTTGGCGCCGCATTTCTTCACCAGAGTCATCAGCCAGATGCACGCAGCCTGAGGGAGCGAGCGGAATCAAACGTATTGGCTGGTTAGTGCATATAATAATAAATTATATGTAAATGAGTAGTCACTGCTTGCGTGTATTTGATAAAAACATTCATAGTTATATTCAAGCCCGGCACTGCGGACTGTCACGGTCCCAACTAGCGTACACAACGAAATCGTATTACAATTCGGATTTCGCAAAGATGAATCACCATGGCATAGGACTCTGAAACAACCAATATGTTCTTTGCTTTATCGTATATATTATACACACATGCTCCGTACACGATATAATTGTGCCGAAACAGGGTAAGGAAGTATAATCGATATTTCAGTGCTCTTCCTGGCGAAAAACATATTACACATGTCCACCATGCCAGCGCATTTAAGAATTAGCGAAATGCCAACATTTAATTTAACAGATCCGCTGAGGAGTAGCTTGAATGCCACCCCCTTAGAGCTTGAGAGGCGATGACGAAACAGGAATTCTTGACACGGAAGTGTCGACAGGATTATGAATATGGGCTCTGATTTTGAAAAACTGAGTGTCTTTATGACATACAAAACAAAATACATTTGAACTGTGGGACATTTTGACGCGTCGATTACACTCGACAGCATGAGCTTAACTGCGAGCAAATGCATGCACGAAGTGGTGTTGTGGGCTATCAATTGTCCCACATGTTCGCTACTGACTCACCTGTCTGACGTGGGGGTTGGCGCTCTTGCAGTATTTGCTCAGCAGCCGCGTCAGCAGTGGGCCGACCTCATCAGCTGTACTCGCCGTGGATGGCTGTGTTGAAAAAATATATATACATTAACTCTCTCGTTGATGCACGGGATAATATATAGGTAAACATAGGAAGTTTACATAGAATGTATGGCTTGTCCATATCAAACTCTTATGGCAACCAAAGGAGACTTCCTTTTCGAAATCCCTGTGGGCTTAGTCTTACACATGTTTGGACGGACATATATTAATATATATACAGTGTATAAGTAGAAGTATATCCAAAATGTATATATCAATATTCTTCATCAAATCAAAAAAGTCTATACTTTTTCAACCGTTCTTTCTTTTAATCCTTTCGGCTTTATTAAGTTTCACAGTATTTCCATACAGACTCGCAGACGAATAATAAGTGTCAAAACAATAACTCATAATAATAAATATAACAGAATAATTACCTTACAATCTTCCTCTGCGACGAGCCACAAGTCCCTTCCGTCGGGGGAGAGCACACCCTTGGCAGCACAGACTAGCGACTCACCAATAGTGAAGTGCAGATCGAATTGCTTAGCCTTCAAACCAACAAAAATCAAACACAAATCTTCAACCTAACGCATTCATGTACCACGAGCATAGAAGGAAATTTGGACCGCTGATAGAAAAAAACACATGTTTTTGAGTCCGACAAATACATCATACTTGCCCCAAAACCTATTAGACACACGTAATTCCCGACTAAATGAATACATGCATAGAAATAAGTAAAATGCAAAATTTCCTGTGGTGTTGAGCGAAAAAAAAAATCCTGGTGTTTTGAGTCCCTTTTGTGCACAAAAAGCTAAACTGGGAGAATGGAATGCGTGAGTTAAAACATGTTCCAGGTGGAGGTGCCATGGCGCGAACCCACGACCTGTTGCTCTGCAGCTCATCCTGCTTACAAACTGACCTAACGAGTTTCCCCGAGTATGGAATATAGATCAATGGTGAGGGTTAGTAGTGGAGAGCTTTGCGACAAGGCCTGGGTGACAGTACTCACAGCGGCAGAGTCCAGCAGTCCGTCCATCACTGCCTTCCTGTGGGGGAAGTCCGGGTCTCCCACACACAGGAGTCCCAGGCACTGCGCAGCCCGCTCCCGCAACTAGAACCACAATACGAGGCAATACATTTACTGCACTGGCTGTTTTCAGTACGGGCACGAACAATTTTTCGTGTACAACTTTATAACACGCGTTTATTACGATAATCTCTTTCATGGGCCCCAAAATGGAAGATGGATGCAAGCATTAGCTGATAGAATATGTAACTACACATTGAATATATCATTGGTGTCACGATCGCCCAAGCATTATACCCGTCTTATTTTTTAATCGTTTAATATATCATCCTCACTTATTTCTTTTATGTATGATAACCCCAAAAGATGGTTACAGGAACTTGTATTGCAAACGTAAACACAGAACATTTCGGATATGTACAACATCTAATATCTATAAACCAAATCTTGGAATATTATCTGAGATAACAACCAGTGTTAATGCCATTACCTTCATATGTTCCTTGTCGACCTTGACCTTTGAGAGGAGTTTGTCGACCAGACAGGACAGAGCCGTTTGTTCGCCTTCTGCCCGGGCCGCTAGAGGGAGCGTACCGCGGCGACCAATTTCACCCAGCGACACACACGCCCCGAGCCCCATCGACAACACATTGCTATCCAGTAGCTTTGCTGAAGCCAGGGCGGAGAAGTAAAATCCGTATTATTATAATCGAACATACACGATAATATCTAGAACGGTGGCACGATTAATCACCCTACAAAGCATTTGATTATATTTATTGTAAAAAATTGTGAGAGAAGAGAACTAATACGAAAATATGTCAAGAAAAAAAACAATATGTCGATATCATCCAGAAGTAAACGCCATTCACCAACAGGACTCTCAGGGCAACGGTCACGTCACGTGACATAAGGACGCCGCCTCGAGGACACCAGGAACAGGGCGCCACCTTCAGGGCGCCCACGAAAACGACTTACCGATCTCGCCCGTTGCCTCCTCGGTGGCCAGCCTCAGTTGGTCATCAACCGGGTCCTTGTCCACCTCCATATCCTCTACAGTCAGTTGACCCTGGTGAGCCCGCTCATTGGCCATCATTGAACCAATCAGGTAGCCGAGACAAAGGAGCGATCCGTGCTGGCCCTCCAACGCCTGAGAACACGATATAAAGGAATCATCATTCCGGCATCCCTCTTTGTTGGTGACTGTGACGCCTTTAAATGGTTAGTTCAATTGTAATAACGAAGAATTTTATGGCTGCCGTAATTTTACTGTAAGATTTCTCCACGTACACCACACGATGATAATCATGAGCGAGACTAGACATAGGCAGACTATGGCCAAGCGATAATCCACTCAATATGTATATATTAATGATACTAACACGATACACTAACATTAACTATTAACATCAGTCAACTGCTACCATTCATTTTCTATACACCAACCACCTATAAGCCACAAAATATAAACAGTTGATAAATTCGGTTGGGCTATAACCTACACCAGATGGCGGGATAGTTGTCTCACCTGATTTCGAAGACTGTTGGTCAGCTCTTTGATTTCCACCACTTGTTCGGCGCTGGTACCGGTGTGTGACGTCACCAATGCGTAGACCTCAGCCGCGCGCATGCGCATCTCCTCCTTGCTGCTGAAGACAAAGCCCCGGATCCAGTCCTTGTGTTTGAGGAGAGCTGGCGCCAGCGCCGCCCTCGCCACGCCCACCACCTCCAGCAGACACAAGATGGCGGACACACCTGCAGATGGTTGTATATGTATGTATATTATATTCAGGACGCCTTAAGCAATTCTGGTCATATCACCTTACGTATATTCAGGACGCTTTAACCAATTCTGGTCATATCGCGTCAATGGAAGAAGGAAAGGATGAGTGGAGCGATGTCCCCGGGGTAAGCCCCTACTCTTCGCGAAGGACATGGGATCTTTATCCTGCGACATGCCCCAACATGGCCACAGCGGGGCTCGAACACCCGATCCACGTGCCGTCAGGCTCTCAGGTCGCCCGAACGCTGAATGCCAGCGCTCTAACCCACTTAGCTATCGGGGCGGCCCCTACGTGCAGATGGAGAGATGGATGGAAGGGTGGAACGGGGGATTGATGCTCTAGGCAATTGTTAATGTATATATGGGTCTAATCAATAGACTAATGATTGTTTGATTAATAAAAGCAGGACAAATTATGGCGAACACTTCTTCAAACCAGACTGTTGTTACGAGTTGTCCTAACATTACCGGTAACACTAGTTACGTTATAGATGTGAAGTGTTTAAACTAGCAATAGAGAAGACGGTATATCATTTCCTATTATGCTGTCCACGATTTGCACAGCAAAGACTACAATACATAGATTCAATCTTCTGGAAACCACCGTCCTTTAAAAAATGTATTATGTCAATGAGCATTCAGCGCGTAACGCTTTTCGAAATTGAGCACTTTATTTACCAAAATGTCAAAAGTTACTCTTAACGTTCTGAGGCATTACACACCATGTATAAATATTAGGTATTCCTGTACCGTACATTGGGCTTGGAGGCCTTTCATACGAATAATCAATTCAACACTACCAGTAGTTACGTCAGATCAAATCGATCTCAGGAGACAGAAGAATAATATCGGATTTACACGCACCTCCTACAGCGGAGAGGAGCTGTTTGATGAGCGCCATGTAGGTGGCCACGGCGCCAGACTCCAGACCCTCCTCGGCCAGCAGCGTCCGGACATACACGCCCACCCGGGGAGCCTGCTCCGCCGAGGGCTTCAAGCTGTCCGGCTCGGGGGTCACCCCCGCGCTGTACACCAGACACAGGCGTAGGTACAGCAACACCTACAGAGATATACCGCGATATAACGGCATGCGTATTAATAGCAATGCATAATATAACAGTGTGCTGTTATATTGTTCATGTTTAAGCAAGTGATAGGGACTCGTAAGCTGCTCAGGCTGGTTGGTCTGTGTTACCCTGCTGTTGTATTTTAGACATTTAAATGTTTGTATATTATGTAGTGCTTCATGCCAAGTGTCATTTAAATAAATTATTCTACTACTACCACTACAAGGGAATATTTTGTTTTTAAATTTTACTACTATCGGTAATAATTAGTCAATGTGTATGGTAAATATATTTATAGAGAGGTTAGTTAAGCAGCAGCTCTTAATAGGCAGGAAAACCTCCTATTTCTTTTAAATTTTACCACTCATAATAAGTGAATGTAACAATAAAGGTATCCCAACCTAATTGATGCATCACAAGGTTGATTGATAGAAACAAGAAAACTACATAAAGGCCTTACTAACCTCCTGGAAAGCCGTCGGGTTGAAAGGCAAAATGTGATTGCCAGTAACAAATTTGTTGTGACTTTTAACCCGAATTGACGCCTGAAAAAGCCAGAAGTATCAGTGTAAGTATAATATATAACATATTGCTCGCTTACATTGGCTTAACCCAATCCAGAAACCATTGAAAAACATTTTTAGTTTTTTTTCTTGTTTTTTCTTCAAACGTTCAGCAAATGTAGTATTTAGTCTATATAATGTTTTTTGGGGGATGGAGAAGAAATAGAATTGAATTAAAGGGAGTTTCTCAGTTAAAGACTGAACAGGATTCGGACCTGTTCCCTGATGTAGGCGACCATGTCCTTGAAGGAAGGGAACAGCTGATCGCCGCTGGTGTCCCCCACTCGCTGTTCCGTGTCTTCCTTCTTCACTACCGGCGCCCTCAGGGCTTTAGACGCCTCCGATGCCACCTCATCTTTCCTGGAAGACATGCAGAGGGGTGCGGCGAATTATTACGAGCCGCTAGTAAGTTTAACATGGTATTTACCAGTTGAATGGCGGATGAATTGATTGGTCATTGGTTTTGAACCTGGCTCTAAAGCTCGGTACGCTACCGAATGAGCCACGAAGGCTCCCAATAACCGAAAAAACGAAAGCCGTCTGATAGATACTTTATAATCCATTACTTTTCCAATGGGAACACCGCGCCCCGACGAAAACTCTTTCTATCTTTATATGATACCTACGTAGTAATAACTAATATCTATAACTGGAAATTAATGAATCGTTCCTCAAGATCAACGTACGAGTCGCCAGATGCTAATAGCAGGACGTATCTGGAGGGGATGTGGTTGAATGGGAAGACAGTCTTGGCGTATTGCACGGCCATCATTCGGGCCTGAGATTCCGGCTGCTCGCAAGAAAGTAAGAAATATCATATTGAAAATCCACAAATATACATACAAAAGTACGGTTTCAGTGATCGTATCGAAACAAACGAGATCCCACAATCGTTAGTTATCGCAAACTTCTTTAGCTCGAGCGAATACTCCATACACTACATACGCGTTCAACATATGTACAATGTTTCCTGAATGACAACTACCGATTCTGATGGCGGTAACAAAACTCGCTGTTTATATGAGTTTGCGGTCTAAGAAGTACCTACCTTTTCAATGTTCTGCAGGATGAGTGCCTCGACCAGCTTTGCGTTGGTGGGCTCCAGGTTTCTGAAGGCTGCCGTCATCATGGACAGAGCCTCTTGTATGGCCAGACGGTTCTCAGACTCTTCCTACAAGTCAACATAACTGACACTTAATTGAAGCAATATTCAATCAAGGGTCTCTTATTGAATGTGTGATTTATTAAGTACATCCCAAAAAAAGTGGTGTGTATCTACCCAGTAAGATAAATCTGCAAATCCAGAAATATATGACTGCTACGTCAAACGTCCAGTCACTGTCTAAAATAGCTTTGCGCGCAGCTTCAAGGGTGCATATATATCTCAAAAAGTCGCAAGAGACCGTTTTCACATGTCTTTGGGGCAATATGGACATAGGAGTTCAGTTCACGCCTACACCGTAAAGGGAGTCCGCTCACCGTGTTATTTAGACACTTACCTGACCGATGGCGTCAAAGAAGGTTTGGAGCAAAGCGATATCCTTGGTGGCTAGATGAGGTATCCGCAGGGACAACTTGCCCACTGCTACGTACGCCAGACTACGGAGCCGCGCCTCCTGTAATGAAAGTAAGGACGGTGCTTGTCATGTTATTAAGTAGTAAACTACTACATATATCATATCGGTAATGATAAATATATTTGCACAGGTGGGGCTCGAACTTGACCTGACCTAGCAGGGCGCATTCACCAAAGCCGAACGCGCTAACTACTAGACCACGGGGTTACCCTTATTTTATATGGTTACACCAAAGAATGAATTCTGTGGAGTCTACTCCTTTAGACCTCTTAGGATTTCTGCAGATCGATCTGAAGGGCATTGAGTTTTCATTGCATCATCCCATAAAGGCATACACACAAAGGTAACATCAAGCACCAAACCATCAAGCATCTCTCCCGTACTCACCTCCTTCGTCTCGCTGATCAGTCGCACCATGCCTGACATCAGTACCGCCCCGATAGGCATCAAAGTCTTGTCAGTCGAGCTGAAGAAGCAAAACAATCCGTTAATCGGCAAAACAATCGGTGGTAACGGATTCTTAACAGTTGTTTCAGTCAACACCATAAATATACCGTAAATATACCATACAATCTATGATATAATATCTTCTCATTTAAAATGTTGAGTTATGTTTAAGTTTCACATAACAATACTTACTGCAGGCAAAGGTGATGTACAAACTGAACCGCCATATGCTTGATCTTAGCATTCGTGTTCGCTCCATAGAGGCAATCGAACACCAGCTGTAAATGAATTTGATTTCTACATCATGGGGACCTAAGTATTTCTAGGTATATCGGTGTATCTACACAATTCAGAAAACTAGTCCATGACACTTATAACAGACATATCAAAATCCGTGCGTAAACCTAACTCATAGTAGTAACAATTAATTACGTAAAGACTATGTAAAATAAACAAATTTATACAACAACATTACATGTGAACATCTATCAGCATTGATATGAAAAGAGTTGAATTGAACCCTCGATATGAGTAATAACAGTACCTGAACGCATGCCGGGAATTGATTAGTTGCTTCTCTCGACTTCAGCAAGTAGGGAAGTATCTTTAGTCGCATCTGTATGTTGGACGGCGTACGTTTGTTTTCTGGCTTCATACTGTTTGGCTTGAAATCAAGACGATCATACCTCTATAAATAAGGTTAGTGCAGTGTTAAATATCGGTCAAAGTGTAGGACCACTGACCCCGAACAATTAAAGTTATTATTGTCAGTTTATATCATCTAAGTGAATAATTGAAATTTGATTTTGAATCTTGTTTTTACATTGCCTACCAATCAACAGGCTACGGGCATAAACTGCCAAGCCTCGGATTGCTTCCATAATCAATTAATAGTCAACTGTCTATCAATTCAGCTCGCATCTTAATAAAATGTTTGAATTTCTACAGATATCAAACCAGCACTACTCACCTTGCCTTTAACCAAAACAGTTCCTTGAAAGATTCCATACAAGGTCTTGATCACGGTAATATTGTTCCAGTCTTGAGTTCTACAAAAATTATTACCTTATTAGAATACTTGTGCAACAAGCCCTCACAAGAAATGTATCAAGAGTTATGAAGCGTTGCTTGAGTAATTTTAGATGTATATATTCCCAGACACGATTCACTGTCTATACAGGCATCACTTTGACGCCTTATCTAGACCGGCTGCAGAATGAACTCACATGTATACTTTGCCATAGATAGAACAGGTGAGCCCGAGTTTTTCTCTTAGTCGCTTTAACTTTACTTAAGTTGGTAACTTTAAATTGCAGTACATTACAGCAATTGCATGCATTTGTCTTTATATCTTTATATCAAATTCAAACTCGTATGCAGTTAAGCGCATAGAAGCAAAGATTGTCTAGAGTAAGATCTCCAACTCGCGCGTTCACTGCGTGCACATTCGTGCAAGGCGCCATCTAGCGGTCGGGATGCTAATTCAGGCTCTATCGCAAAGGCCGCCGGCGTAACTGACGCAAGAAACTGGCGCTGCCATGGACTTTTGTACGGCCATTAACTGTACAAACTGCAGGAAGAACAATCCAAATACGTTTTTTTTTCAAGTTTCCTAAAGATCCGAAAATGTAAAGCAAGTTCGGACAAGTCTGTCTACTTTTACAGTTCCAGCTTTGTCACCAAAAGTGACATTGTCATTGGAACATTGAACCAAGGAGGGCAGATCAACTAACTTATCAGTCCGAATATAATCGGTTTGCGAGATTTCCATGGAAAAAAAGAATTATTTCATCTGCAAATCCCCTCTGAAATAGATGTTTCTGCTAACACAGATGAGCAGGGTAGATAGAAATGGTTCATGGATTCAGAAAGCATGCGTATTCAAACTTTATATTTTGTTCAAACACATGAAGACGTCGTGAAGCCCACTAGCGCAGTTGGTAAGACGTTTGTCTTTTGATCGCAAGTTTGTGCGTTCAATTCCGGACGAAGGCGAACAACGTTTTTTTTACCTTTTTTGGTCGGAAAACCTGCTATTTTCTTTGAAAAAAGGTGGTCCTTCTCACAGTTGTCACGATTTTATAAAGATTCTCGATCCTAATTTGTGATTCTAATTAGATCTAAGTTAGATCTAAAAAAATTTTTTTTATAAGCCTTAGATCTAGGACTAGGACTAAAGTCAGAACACTCACAATGTGAGTTGGGACATGTCTGCCCCGCGGCCGTGGTTCGTTTGGTTACATTTCACTGTTGACATCAGACTTGATAACTTTCAATAAGGAAACTAGAGGGGTAGAATGTATGTTTTTGTCAATATTATGCAGGTAACTTAATTCTCGATCGATAAGGTAAGCTTAACATGTTTGTTACGTGTCTTTCGCTCGTCTGGTACCAGCGCGTATCAGTTATCCGACTGGAATGTAGCATCCCCACCGCTAGGGCAGCGCCACAACTCGTTTGTAACATTTCGGCCATAGGCAGACGCGCAAGTTGGAGATCTTACTCTAGACAATCTTTGATAGAAGCGCATAAAAGTAAAACTCACGCCACGAATCGCTTTACTTCTCGGTCAGCTGCCGTTGCAACACTGCCAACAAAAAGGAAATTAAATAATGCACAAAATTAGTTCTTAGTTTTAAAACTATATTTTTTAAGGTGAATGCAATCTTACACATTGTAGAGAAATGTGTGAATCCTGGTTTTCTGAAAGCAAAATTCTTTTTGGGCTTTTTATGATGTAATCATGATACAATGATATGTAGACTCACATGTGAACGACAATTAAACAATAACAACGCATATCAGAATTAAATCTCATACATGGTAGCGAAATGTGTGAATTTCAGTTCCTTTACAATAAAACTGTTCTTGGGCTTTTTGCGATCCAAAGCCTAATATCAAGGACTATCCTTGATACTATGGACAAGTATTATAGGTAAGATGTCTCCAGGATCAATAGGTTTCTGATGTCAACTTAGGCCCTTAGGCCGGCAGGACAAGCGGCCCACCTGTGTCTGGAGTCCGCGCTGCCCACCACCAGGTGGCACAAAACTTCCTCTTGTGGAAACAACTCTGCGCCGATGAACCTCACGATGCCAAGCTTAATCTGCACACAAAACAATCACGACGCTTTTTTCATGATCACAATAATATACCGTATGATAACTTTTTCATACCCGTGAAAATGTATAGGTTCTGTCTTACATTGCTATATCACATGTTACAAACCAGAAAGGAACCGAATAAGAAGGTGACTTGAAGAATTTGAAATTACCAATAGAAGCGTTCAAAATCAATCCGTTATTGCTCAATGCAATAGGCAAGGTGAGGTTAGGTTTCACACTTCCCGAGCAAGCAACAAAATATCGTTTTTCTGTAAAATATATTTGTACATACTTCGCGCTTCTGCAGACAGGCGTAATAATAATATTTATAATAATAATAATAATAATAATACGACCGTGACGATATGTTGGGCACAATGTGTCATTTTGCTCACATCTACACCAGGGATCGCCTGCATTCCAGTCCAGTGTAAGCTCATTACCTTTTCGAGATCATCAGGGTTGGGAGGGTTATCGCCTAGGGCACGTTTAAAGGTCGCTTCACTCATGGCAGGGGGTGGTCCGTTGAAGGCTGGAGGCTGGGCGGCAGCCGCAGCCCCTTCAGCTGGAGGAGCCTCGGGAGGCTGGGCACTCGCTGCTCGCTCCCGATACACAGCGTAACTGGTGAGGACAAAGAGGCCTGATTAACTAACCACTTCTCGGTAGAACAGAACAGCACATGTGCTGAATCAATTCGTGAAGAGGCCAACTGTTGTTACACCACACCGGTTGAGTGACATAACCTTCAATATCGAACTTTGCAAAAACTTATCAGAAAGATGTTTATGTACCGCCAAGCCTAACAAACAATAGTTTATTGAATATAATAATTGATAATTTACTGAATATAATAATCAAAAATTTACTGAATATCATAATCGATAATTTACGGAATATAATAATCGATAATTTACTGAATATAATAATCGATAATTTACCGAATATAATAATCGATAATTTACTGAATATAATAAATACCATCCTTAATAACAATGTGCAAAATGTCAAGCATGGGAAAATCATGTTTATTAAAGAATTTATTAAAGTTTGGTTCTCACTTGTAGGGCAGAACTATTACATCGAAGAAAAAATCCAACAGCAGTTTCCTGATGTGGGGACTCTGGTCCAGTCCATATTTGAGTTTGTGTTCCTCTGTGGCAGACTTGATCTCTAGATGCATCAGCGTTGGCGCCACAAGTTGCATCAGGCTGTGACACACGGATGGAAGCCAACATGGTTCAATATTGAAAAACTCAAGTTATTTGGCTATATGATGCATAACATGTGTAGCCAAATTAAGTTCAGAGACAGATACCACAAACCTATAATTACAGATACCTTATGATGGCTGGGAACAGGTTATTCATACACATACACACACATATGATATTTTGGTAGATAAATCATAAATTAATACATTTCAACAGGCTTATATTAACAACGGAACTGAATTGATATCAAACTGAAATAAAATCAGCCAAACCTATTCTGTTGTGGGTGTGGTCTTCCGTTCAGCGATTGCAACAGTTGTGGGAGTAGTTCTACTTGATCACTTGGCTGCAGTCTGGGAAATCCCATCTTAATATATAGAATTGTAAAATTCTGAAAAAATAAAATGATTCATCATATGAAGTACTAGCATATTCATTTTGTATTTAGTTTTCATTGGTTCGTTTATATGATGTACTTTGGGCCTGATGGCCTTGGAAACAGAAATAAAATCAACAACATCCAACAACTAGCATATAACGTATTTCATAAAAATGGATCCAAATTTCTAGATTGAACTTGGAATTAGGATAAATTGGAATTACAGTACCAATAATGGCATACTTACAGTGACAAAAGGTGGCACATTTGTATCATTGTATTGAGCCAGGAGGTCTTTGACTGGGAGCAACAGTTTAGGTCGACTCTTCACTCTTTTGTTGACATGAACAAGGAGCTCCATCACCTGTCCAAATACATAATACAGTATTAAACTAGAAGTCTTCACATCAGAGAACATCATATGCACACATTACATATTCCCATTGACTTAACATGGAGAATAGTTAATAGTGAATTAAGATTAATTAGAAAGATCACATGATCAACAAAATCAATCTGATGCATCTAGATCCAACCACCAATCTGTGGAAGAAATGAATGTTCTACTTTGCATCAATAATTATAGGCCAATAATTATACAATATTAATAACAATATTTTGTAAAACAGCTCATAATACAACAGGCAGTGACTCATCCTCTTCTTTTATACTAAATCCTGCCAACTCTGTTACATAAACTCCATTATATATCTGGGAATATAAGACATCTAAAATTAGCGAAGCAACAGTCATAACTCCTGATACATTTCAGGTTACAAGAAAACTTACCTTTGGTCTGACTCCATTTGCTTGACTTGACAGCTTAAGCAAAATCGGAGCAAGAAATTTTGCTAAATTTGATTCAAGCTGTTCATCAGTGTTAGCCGATCCTATTCTGAGGAAAACACGTTCCAACAGCACTGTGGAAGAAATTGAAACTACATAAAAACCTGTAATTATCCATTGCCCAGGTGATCTGAAGTGATCAGGCTTTATCTGTTCACAGTGACTGTTGGTAAATATACATGTACCTGCACAGACACCAGCATGCGGCAAAAACTAATATGGCACCCAGATCTGACATTGGTGCTCAGTAAAACGTCTTGTAAATACAGATATAAGTGAGAAATCTATTTGATTATTTGGAAGATATTTAATAGTTAAAAGTTTAATCTATACAAAAATATAATATTTAGCAACAGTGTGCCTCCAGATAATTGAAAATTTCCAACTGCATCCATTCTTTTAAAAATCTCAGTGAGGTGAGGGTGGGTCAATGTTGACAGTCTATAGACAAAGAACAGCTGTATAGTCTCCCCACCCCTTAGTATGGGTGGGGTGACAAGGTGATTGGAGGAGGAGATTGGAATCATTAGATCCCAAAAAGGCAGGACTTAAATATCGTAAATATCTATAAAATACGTAAATATCTATAAAATACGTAAATATCTATAAAATATGTAAATATCTATAAAATATGTAAATATCTATAAAATGTTGTGCTGAAAAATCTTTGGATAATCTTTCTCATGTTAAGTTGCTATTAAAGAATGCTAATTAATCTATTTTCATATTCAACTCCAGTGTAAGCCTTTTTGCGTCAGGCCAATAGAAGAAGGCCATACTGAAGGCCTAGAATGTGCCGCGACAAGCTAAATAAAAACAGGTTATACGACTCAATGGCTGCCATGTAAACAAACTTAGCGTGAGCACTCGCTGCCAGGTGGCGTTTGTTGACTTCCGGTGAGCGGCGGAGCATTCAAAACGAAGCGAGAGGTGAAATAAATCGCCCGGATTACAAGAAAATACGTTACCAAGCAAAGAAATGAAAGTGCGACGAAAGTGTAAAAAGCTTTAGGAACGTTGTGGCGTACATTGGCGGGTAGGCACTATATATTTTTTCTGTTATGAACTTCGACTTGACCCACCGGTCCGCGATTTCTGCCGATTTCTTGTTTTCGGTCGTGTCAGCGGCATGGCTCTCACACTAGCTCTGTTTACGGGCGTGGTCAGAGAGGCATGTACCAGGGCTACCCTAGCGCCAGAATTATGAAATTCCAACAACGAAATCTGGCTAATCAAGTAAATGTGTATGGTAAACGCCAAAAGTCGCCTTGTAACATTAAATAGTGGTAGGTCATGCTTGAAAAGTAGCCACAAATATTTCACAAAGGTTCATAGAAGGCAGGTAGGTGACTGATTTGGAGATCCAGCCATTAATTTTGCAAATACAAAGAGTTAAAGTGGGTGTTGACGCTCCGTGGCAGTAATTGAGTCATATAACCTGTTCTTATTTATCTCGTCGCAGCGCATCCCAGGCCTTTACCGGCTTTAGCATAGCCTTCTCTTATGCCATGGTTATTGGCCTGAAGCAAAAAAATATGCCCCTGCCTCCAGCCTTGGGGGCCCAGTATGCATCTGGCTAGCCAATCAACCCGGCTGCTAGATTCAATCATGCACCCTGTGACTAGATCGGAGACCCAACTGAGTTGTTGAGTGGGTCTCCCGGCTACACTCCAGTCCAGATTGCAGAATGCGGTGCACGGTGCAGACGACGCGATGTCCATGACTTGCAATGTCAATGACTGATGAAAAATGCGTTCGTGAGCATACGATTTTACTTTGAACTTCAAATATCAGTGACTGAAGATCAATTATATTTCGATTATAGGATTCAGTGCCCATTCACTGATAGGCAGTTTAACTTATATTGAATGAATAACGCACAATAACCAACTTCGACAAACTTTCCCCCGGTAACTTACTCAACTCCTCGTTATTCTCCGCCATGTTTCACGCGTATGTCTAACATTTATTTTCGTACAAATCTCATTCGCAAAAAATACTAATGATGCTAATATACCCTACCGCCGTAAGCCTTCTTATTATAAAATATGTATTTTAGTTATTGCAATAGTGAAAGTACATCAAGGTACGTGATTATAAAAATATAATTTTAAAAAGGCGAGATTATATGCGGATCGGGAAACCACCCAATCTCTCAGCCGTCTGCTTTATGTTACACACCAATAGAAACCATCCCCATGATAAGCAACAGAAAAACCCAAATTTTCAACAGCATGCCAGAGAAAAATCGGTACCTATGTTTGACTATGGGGGCCATAGGAAATTATAGAGCAAGTATCCAACTTTATTTTAAAAACAAGCAGAACATAGGTTGCCCGGCGATATTTTTTGCTACAGCTTATAGCATAACACCCCCGTCACAGATTAATTGAACAGACATTAACCTGGCTAAACATTAGTCAAACAAACAATATATACAAAGACAGAAAGAATGAGTAACTACATAATCCTGATATACGACCATATTTCGGCACTACTTGACGCCATATACTTTTTTACGCACGACCTATTGGTGTGTAACCTTTACTTTTGTTTTCTCTTTTTTTCATGGACGTTACATCTATAACTTCGAAAAAAAGTCAAGGTTGAATGGAAACAGGTCTGTGCTCTTTGGGACAAAATATTTCCAAATCTTGCGATCATTGAAAGATAAATATTTATTGCGTCGTGTAGTGATTCGCAACGCCCCCTGTGAGAAGATTTTGGTGAAACAGCAGACTCCCATAATGCAATTCTGGTTGCCAAGAGACCAAACACTATTTTCCGCCAAATCTACTTCAGCTCTTAGACTTAGCGTCCACTCACTACTGTACAAATGTGTTAAATATCTCGTGCGATTTCAAAGCTTTTGGAAGATAATTCCTGTTCTAAAACTTTACACATCATTGCAAACAATCGGTAAGTTTATTCTGGATGCGATGGTATGTATAATTTCAGCTATTTTTTTAGAAGGAAATGCAATATTGGACAGATAGTCTACCGAACAGTCTGGATAAGGGTGGAGCTGGGGCGACGGGTTCGTCGCATATTTGATTCGATTACAGTTCATATTATGACATATATAGTCATAGACATATATCAGGTCTGGGCTTAGCACTTTATTGGTAGGCCTAGATCTAGATCTACACTACAGTGTATGCTAGTGAATAGATATAAACAAAATGTTAGGATAAACGTTACTGTGCCTAATCTAATGTCGTAAGGGGCGCACCATTTCATATCAGGGGGGGGGGGGGGGGGGCGCAGAAAATATTTGAAAAAAATAGTTTGTTGTGACTATTTGGCGAAAAAAATTGTTTGCTTTTCAGATGCTACAAAAAAAATAACTTGTTTTCATAATTCCCCCCCAAAAAATACCTTGTAAAAATGTAGGTGTCTAAAGAAAAAAATAATTTGATGACAAAGATACAAAAAAAACAATAACATGTCAAGAAATTTGTGAAAAATAAAAAAAAATGCATGGTAATTTATTTTATGGCCCCCCCGCCCCCTGATATCAAATGGTGCGCCCCTAAGGATCTAGCCCCAAGGGACCCCAGGAACAGTTTCTCAGTTCTAGGGGGTACCAATCGGGGTCCCTCGGGGCTATCTCACGACATACTACCATATGTTGTTTGTATTTCAAAACATTGTTGCATAAAACCTCTGTATTGCTTTTCAGGTTCTAGTTGCATGTAGCCTACGTTCTGCACGTAACTGAATCAAGATGGTCGCCTGTCACGACACATAATGGACATCGTGGGTGAACGGCGTCTCTCTTCACTGATCAGTGCTGTTCTCTTGGATCTCCCTGAGTCGTGGTAATGATGGGAGGGACTTATGCCAATTATGGACGCTTTAACCGTCAAGCTTGGAGCCACCCAGCTGCTGGTGGGCATTCGCTGGATCCCCGATGTGCGATTGGTCAACCGGTTGATGTTCAGTACATAATTGATCAGCCCATAAACAATCAGTTCGCCATTGGTCAACCCACGAGTGGTCTGCTTGGAGCTAGTCAGTTGTATGTTCCGCACTCAATCGGTGGATCGTCGATGAACTTTATGACTGTGATTGGTCAACTAATGAACGCTTTCACTGCAATAGGACAGCCAATCAGTGGTAAACAGCCCGGTTTGATAATGGCCTCACCCCTGGTAGGACAGGGTCCGGTGCAGTACGCTGTACCCAGACCCAATCAGCCACGGAAAACGAGGATGTGTCGGCCGAGACGGTACGCTGTGCCCATCTGTCCACCGCCTGAGGAGATCCCAGTATCTTCAGTGGTAACTAAAACTGTGGCCGACCAGCCCGTAAAGAAACTGAAGATTGCCCTGGCAAGTGAGTCCAACAAGCAAGCGCCGTCTGTTGTGCCTCATCACCCCGTAGATACCATGACTACGGGAGGCCATGGTCCGGTGTGCGCTGTGGCCACACCTCTTCCGGCGCCAGTGATAACCAGGGTGTGTACGCCTGGACGGTACACTGTACCCATCTGCCCACCGCCGGAGGATATCCCAGCGGCCACAATGGTGACTAAAACTGTGGCCGACCAGCCCGTCAAGAAACTAAAGATGGAACTGGGATTGGAACCCCCTGTTGAGACAGTCGGACAGGGATCTATTTCTGCCGGAGCTGGCCCTGTCAGTGAATCACACGGCAGTCAGCAACAAGGAGTAAGGAGAAAGAAAGCCAGAAGGTCATACGATCGTGACATCGCTCCTTATCATGTGACCAGCGGTATCCCATACTCCCAGTCGGTAGCAGCTCATACGGAAGTACAAGATTTAGTCGACAAGATGTTGGCCGAATCTAATGAGGTCAAGCGACCTTCTCAAGGGGTGCTTCATGCACCATACTATCAACAGATTACGTGTCCTCTCGGTCTGGACATTGAAGGACGGAATTTACATTCCAGCATTGTCTCGACAAGGACAACGGTAGGTCAGGTCGCTGGAGGTCAGAGATCGTCCACCAACCTCAGTCCTAAGAGGAAGGAGTTGTTTGGTAAGCGAAGGGCTAATTCAAGCGACAGAGAATATCGCGGCGTGGGCAAACGCAGCCGATATCAAGTCAGGAACACGCAGGGCATCGTGCACGAGGCACTGACCGTCCGTCGCCAAGATGGGCTGACACGGCTGATGCCGACAAAACACGGCATACAGTTTGAGCCGCAGTCGGTAAGGTCGGTGAGGCACTATGACAAGAACGACAAATCAATCATGTCAATATCGGGAAGTAGTGTTCAGCAACTAAATATGCCCAACGATGTATCTGTGAACCAGGTGAGGGTTAGGCCCATTGTGAGATCTGGAGTTCAGCCATTAAATATGCCCAATGATTCGTCTGACAACCAGGTGAGGTTTAAACAGGTTGCGGAATCTGGAGGTCAGCATTCAATTATGCCCAATGATTTATCTGTAAACCAGGTGAGGTTTTGGCCCACTGCGATAGCCGGAGTTCAGGAATCAAACACGCTCAGTGTTGTTTTATCTCACCATGTTGACAACCAGGTGAGGTCTAAACCAATCGCGAAACCTGGGGTTCAACAATCAGATCTGACCAGTGATTCATCTGACAACCAGGTAAGGTTTAGTCCCATCATGAGATCTGAAGTTCAGCAATCACATATCACTTCTGACAGCCAGGTAAGATTAACATCCCTGAAGGACATTGGTGTTAATCAGCAAACGAAAAAACCCACAAGCAAGTCTAACAACCAGGTAGGGTTTATGCCGATTCAGCAACAAGCTCTTCCAAACATAGAAGGTATGGTAAATTCTTCTTCTGCAAATGAGGTAAGTCTGTTGCGGGTGCGGGTGGAAGAACCTGGTGCCACGTTTAAAGAGGACATAACATTAGAGCAGACATTGATCGCACTTAATGACTACGTCAACCATATGCAGTATCAAGAGCAGGTAGCGTTTTATAAAGAGATTCTGGCTTCGACTCCTACCGCCCATTCCGGTCACAATGCCAAGGAATCCGGAGAGCGGGTCTCTTCCGACAGCGACACACAACACATAAAATCAGAAACAATGGGTGATTCGATACCGAACGTCATGCGAGACGCGACGGTCACGAACCTGGTCCCGTCCGGACCGTTATCATATCCAGTGGATCAGCAGGATACAGAACTGAAGTCGCCGGGATCTATGCTGATGGATGAGCTTCTGGAGCTACTCCCGGACACAAATGTGCTGGATTCATTTGGCGACCTCTTAGATAAGTTGGAAGCTGAGCAAAGGGAGGCGACCGGAGGAGATTGCCTGTCGGATGCGCGGACGGACTAGCAGTCTATTTGACATGGTATATAACCCCTACCTCGTGAATACGCGGAGTCAGTTCAGAGTATGTGTCAGACGGTATATATACCTTCGAGCTCTGTGAGGACTATGTTGGTCTCTGCATGTCTCGTTATGTGTCATAGCTACTATTGTAGCATCAATCCTCCAAGACTTTACTAATTTTAATATATATACATGTATTTCAAATAGACGTTAGAAAAAAAGAACGTCTACTTTACCTCCAACGCGCTGGTTAGTTGTTGTTTTTTTGTACCCCTATCCAAGACGAGCAAACCATGGGTCCGTGTCTGATTTTATTAGTTTCTAGTTCTGATCCTGGTGTAAGAAAAAACGGCATATTTCCACAAATACCCTTAAAGCTAATTCTTTAACATTCTTTTGGTAAATAACATATTACAACAATAAATGCATGAATAGAGAACATATCAGTAACTTTCCATTTATTCCGCCGAAACTATAGTTACAAGCTTCATAATTGAAATGAACTCTAGAGTCTTCATATAAAGACATCAATATGGATCCGCATGAAACTACTGCCAGTGTCACACAAATCGCTTGACTATTCAGACCGAATATTACTACTAATATTTCACGAGGATGTCTTCTAAATCACTACCACTCACGCAAAACACGTTCTATGTCATGTCACCAAGAAAACCGTAACATTTGCACGCCTTTAAATCTATTTTACTTTGTACACTTTCATAACCATACGTGTAATACATAAATGCTGTACCCATGTTAAAAATATCATGTACACTCTTGAGCCTCTCGAATCCACATCTTTCCCAGCTATGATAACAGCGAGGCGTCCAACCCCGGACGGTTGGTAAATGAAATAAGGCACTAAGGGGCCCTTGCAGATTGAGCACCATTCACAAAGCACCTCCAGAATTTCACGCGAGGGGATGGCACGAATGCATCCTGACGTGTTATCAAGATCCGTCCGGCGTCTCAAGACATTGTTCGTTACAGATCTGGTCTCGCAGATCTGGTGCGGAGCATTGATCACCAGTAGAACGAGTTGGAGAGGAAGTTCCCGACGGCGCCGATCCAGGTTTTCCCCTTCTCCGGAGAGGTGCTGCCGAGGCGAGCGATGTCCTTCTCTCCCCTGGGCGGGGTCGTCTCGGTGGGGTAGTCCGGCATCTCCTCGTTCTCTTTGTTCAGGCTGCTCGCGTGCTTCCCAAACGATACCGTTATCTGCATAAAATGTGACACGTGAGTTGTTGATTGATTGTATATTCAGGATGCTTTAACCACTTTTGGTCGTATCACGTCAATGGAAGAAGTAAGGGAGTATGAAGTAGGACATGGGATCTTTATCCCGCGACCACAAAGACATGACGAAAGCGGGGCTCGAACCATCGATCCACGTGCCGTTAGGCTCTCAGGTGGTGAGGGCACTCAAGGCGAGCGCTCTAACCGCCTGAGCTACCGGGCCGGCGACACGTGGGTGAGAAACAGCGTTTATTGTAGTCAACTTTGTCGAGTCTATCGTCGCTCAACGGCAACCAGACGGAGACATACCGGCAGCATTATCAGCCCTTGTAGAGAGTCCAATATCAGCTACTGTGGCCCCGCCGGTTTGCTTGGTTACATTTGTTGTAATACCATATTGTCAGTGATGCTGAGTGATATCAAAATACATAAAGGACCCGGGAAAGCTTAGATTTACTAATATTGACTCATTCGAGAATGATTATAAACATCAGGAACAAAACTGACGAGTGCACCTCTTTAATTCATAAAAGAATGTAACAGTTGGAATATACACTAAAAATATTACTGTAATATTATCGGCATTTAAGTTGAAGAAACTGGAGCGGTATGAACATTACCTCATTGCCATCTTCGTCTTTTATAATTTGTTCTGCCATCATGGTCATTGTTCGAGCTACCGCTTGAGCCAGAAGCTGAAATGAAATGTATAATATAACCATTAACCATTGGTAGACCCGACATCAGTCCCCCTCGCCTCCATAGTCCAAAGAAGTCAGCATGCCGATAATTTTACGAAAGGTATCCGCATGTCTTAAAAGTTACAATGGTATCCGCATGTCTAAAAAGTTACAATGGTATCAGCATGTCTATAATGTTATGAAAGATATCAGCATGTCTAGAATGTTAAAGGTATCAGCATGTCTATGTTACGAAAGGTATCAGCATGTCTATGTTACGAAAGGTATCAGCATGTCTAAAATGTTACGACATGTATCAGCATGTCTAAAATGTTACGACAGGTATCAGCATGTCTAAAATGTTACGAAAGGTATCGGCATGTCTAGAAAGTTCAAGAAGGCGTCAGGATGTCTAGAATGTTACGAAAGATATCAGCATGTCTAGAAAGTTACGAAAGGCATCAGCAATTCGCACATACTTACGAAGGACATCATCTAGTCTCACACAGTCATCGGTATGCTGTGCATTTATACAACGACCTCAGTATATCGCGAATAGATATAAAAGACATCAGAATGTCACGAATAGTTACGAAAGGCATCAACGTGTTCATCAATCCCTAACATGAAGTCTAGGTGGCGATAAGGAATGGCATGGGCTAAGAGGATGTGACCATGACTTCAGTCTTCACGATCGGTTAATTCGTTTCCTCAAAATGCCTTTCTACCTTTCTATAAAAATTATCGTCGTTCCGTTCATGCTACGTCTTGACAAGTGTATCCTGGCAGTAAAGCTAGAACAAGTAAAGACGAGAGGCTTCAACGAATCAACCATCGCTAATATATTTGAAACATTCTCTAGAGGGAAGGGAGATAGCAATTATATCTCATACCTCGGGTTTTAAATCTGGTCTTGTACGCAGGACGACTCTTCTGCGTTTGTACTCGAATGTAATACTTATAACTCCCTTAACGGTGAGGAGGCTGTTGCGGCAAACTTCTACGTCTTCCTGTAAGAAGAAAGTTATGCAGTCGGATATCCAATCGGATATGTCAACCAACTATTAACTACTTAAGTAACCTCATCTTTGACATAATAATATATACAAACAATTATTTTACTTTTAGACTAGCTCACACTGTGCCGATTTTGAGGTCCGGTTACCCCAGTCATGAAAACCAGGGACAACCCTGGGCAATCGTAGTGAGTCCGTAGTCAAGCCAGGGTTATCCGGAGTGTACCGTGGTGAACCGTATGTACGCCCCGGCGGTTTTGAACTGTTCAACACCATCGTCGTAACATCGTGGCCCACTGTTTTCGCGTCAAAACTTTGCAAGATGGCCCCGGTTCGTCCCGGTATATAGACCGGGGGGAACCGGGGTAAACCGTAGCCAACACCAGCACAGTGAACTACGCTTTAATGTACCTTGCAATGATAGAAATAGGTTGAGTCTCTTTTTGAATCAACTCACACGACAACGAAAAGATACTCATTCGTAAAACCGAATATTATACCTTGTCATTTAACCCTCGAAGTTGCAGAACGATGACTTTACTCTTGGCCACACCTCCGAGGAAGAAACTGTTCCGCCTTCGCTTGTGCGTCGTATCCCGGGATGGTCTACAATATGTCATAAATGTTTCTTCAGTATCTTTGGTGCATATTAGTACGCATTTTGAATTGCAACAATTCACTGCAACAATATATCTTGTCAATACTGAGCCTTGCAGAAGTGTAATGTCCCATATATATGGTTGTGTATGGATAGGCAAATATATACTGCATTAACAGGCGTAAGATCTAACCCGATGGACACGTAGTAGAAACGTAAGCTTAAACTAAATTAGATCTGCCATCGATTCACTCAGTTAGGGACTGCGACATGTCTCTGTTGTCGGCTTCTTCCTCAACGCATTCGCACCCTCAATGCCGGGGACCCAGCTTATGCATAATAACACACGCAAAATAAATTTGCTCTCAGTTAGAAATTATACCTAATTTGACAATTTTTCGAAAAAAAACAGAAAGAAATTTGCCCCAGGGCCGATCGCAGCGGTCTGAGTGGAGGAACGAAGCGCCACCTAGCGAATAGGAGCTAGCTGGCTCGGCAGTCAGTACCTGTTATAATTAGAGGAGTCTCTCAAGGAGCCATGTGAATGGCTCTCCTTGGCGTGCACGTGGCCTGGGCACCTGTCCGCCGCCTCCCGCAGCTGAGTGTACACTCTCCTCGCCAAGGCCTGAGTGGACGGGGCAGCTCTGAAAAAAACGACCTTGTTAAACAGGATTCAGTCTCAGGCAAAAATCCACTCTGCCAAAAATGTCCCAGACAGAAAGTCATTGGAAGAACTCAAAAGCCGCAATTCATCTTTAACCGACAGAACACCTCTAAGCATTTGAGAAGATATATGTTGTAACACATACGGGTAGTCACTGATATATATCTTCACCATAAATCCTGTTTCGTTACACAGATTCCCAAGACTGTGATAATACAGAACACATTTAACTCATAAGGCGCTAGAACCAGTTCACGGAGACATACAACAACCGCGATAGCTGTAGCATCATGCATGTATATGTTAATTACGCTCATTTGAGAAATTCCAAAATGGCATGGTCATTTGTTAAGCAACCTTAATAGTTGTAGTCTTGAACTTCGCATTTACACTAGATCATAGCGACCGCTGGTTTGATCTACAGTACAGAGTTCCTGCATTCGGATTTCCCTATTAAGCGGCAGCAGGGACTGATACGTAACATTGAGCGGATTGAATATAATTTACGTTTAAGGTAGTCGAGGAGGCCATTTTCGGGCGATACTTACTGTACCATTAACGCCTGCAACTGTTCGGTCATGCCAAGAAAGTTTCTCATATGACTTCGTAAATGTGGCCATGATACCAGTTTCAGAAGAACCTGGATAAGTCAACAAAAAGTAAAAAATACATCACGCAAATGACTGTCTTTGTAAGAGGATTTTGGAATTCAGTATATCAGGTGCATCGCGAGAATGTTATTTATCATTTATCAAGCTAATATAGCATAGCATTGCAGCAAAATAGCCTGGTATTACATCACATACTTGTTTTTCAGCCACTAATCCTTCAATGTGAATAAGTTTGAAGCAACGATGAGAAATATTGCAGAAAATCATGTGTCTCAAGAGTAATGAATAGCAGGGGATGTTTTTGGCAACTGTAATAAAAGCTGAAGTTGACTTACCTCCAAAGCACTATTGACAATGGCTTGGTCTTTGTTTGATAAGACCATAACAAGGCCCCCCAGACAAGCATCATCCTAGAGTAACAAGCAACATGTAAATGATTTATATTTTAAAGCCATTCAGCTTTTACAGCAGATAACTATAATCGTTTAATAGCATATTATATTGATGCCTTTCTGCATAAATATTCCATGATAAGCTTACAAATCTAAAAAATACATCTATCATTTTTATATGAATATAAACATGATGAACTAGGTATATGATATAAAACAGTATAAGTTCAGTCAAGGTTTTAATCTATTATTGGCACTACATGTAAAAACATCTACAGCTTGTCATTAAAATCTCACATACCAGTAACTTGTCTTTACATGGCAATCAGCTCAGAGTTAAGAATAATTATTTACCTGAACAAGTGCTGCACTCTTGTCAGGATCTCCTGCCATGTTACTCATGGCTTGAATGGCAGCATTAGAAATTCCAATTGTCTCAGCCATTGTAGATTACAGCTGTAGATTAACAGACACAAAGTGGTAGTTACAGTACCAGTTATATCGATTATTCAATCTTTTCTTTTTTCGTGAAAAGGGTCTAGAAAGTGCCGGATACTAATTAACTGCAAGGAAATTAAATAGTTGTAGCTTAAGGTGACAGACTGACATGACTGACAATGTGACATGGCATTTGCTACCTTCTGTAAATCAGTAAATATGCTAATTCAGGGGCTGCATAATCTGATAGCGGCGCTTACAGGCTTTGCGTAATGTACATGTAGGGATAGGTACAAGATTGTGGTATAATATGGTTATTCTGATTTCCTTTTTGCGAGAATTTAAACCTAAATATTATAACCCACAAATAAACTTACAAACAAGACAAGTAGGGTTACACCAGTTTTATTGGCTAAGCTTGTAGGAAAGTATGGCTTTCTTGACTCTTGCGTTTGGTCATAAAAATTTATACATGAGGCTAACCTGAAAAGTAGACATTAATATCGTAAGACAGTCTGAGGGATCAACATTAACAAACCTCAATGGAAGCTGGGGAGACGACATTCAAGGTCTTTCACGCAAGTTTAGTTTGTAAACCCTCTTTTTAAACACCATGCATTTCTTTCTGCATGTCAATCCCTTGGTCAGAATCAGACTGTCCTTTTAACGTTTAACATATTTCTGGGCTCGCGCTAGGATATTTTTTTCATTAGCCAATTTGGCTAATTTCGTGGAAAAACATTAGCCAATATTTGTTCGAGGACTTTCTGGTTCCATTTGTTGAAAAAAACATAAATAAAAATGTGTTTGTAGTTGAAATTTTATATTCGCCATTTTGGCGAGTGTCCAGGAGGTTCTTATCGCCAAATCCAGAATTTTCTTGCCAAATGGCTATTGGCGAATGCTAACGCTAGTCCAGTATTTGATGACACATCTATTTCTCATTGAGTTAAGCTTAAGATTTACAATCAGACAATATGTTCAGAACATTTGTCCAAACTATTAACCAGTGTTAGCCCTGTTAACCAGTGTTAACAACTTGTCTTGACTATTCGTATCCATTGACTTGACTTGAGTCAAGTTGTCATTGAATCATTTACAGGCAACAAATGTTCAGAATTGCGGTCCGATAATTGGATAAGCAAATAAGGAACACAACTGATGCGAGTTAAGCTGGCCATCCATTTATCCATGTTCTGTGATCTGCATCCGTGTCAGTGCTTGCGCGTCCGTGAGGTAAGCATCCTTATATATGTGAATAGGTCTACGTGAAACTCTTTTGGGGGTCGAAATTGTCAAGATGTCAAGATCTGTAGCTCGACGTCGCAATTTGGAAGAGCATAGCCATTTACTTTGGATGATATGTATGGCGTCCATGTGTTGTGGCGCTATCGCATCATAAATGACCGAATTCTGTCTGACCAGTTCGATCATTCTTTCACATACATCTGCACCAGTAAGTCTGACACTACCTTTCTTCAGTTTTGGCATATTGGAGCAAAATAGAAACTATCGTTATCACACACAATGTGTCTATACACCTCCAAAGATGCACGAGGGAAAAATACTGACCGAAAGTAGGTCACACAAACGAACAACCCCGGACGTCCGTGTCCGTGAAAATCGCTCACGAAGCGATTCCCCACGGACACGGATACGCACACAGAGCGGACCAATGGATGTTTCTTAAGTATTTCTCTAAATAAGCGATTTTTCGCGGACACGGATCACGGATAAATGGATGGCCAGCTTTACGGTGTCAAGAGGTTTGTTAGATCGCCAATAACTGGACCCGATCAACAAATAAACGGTCGCACCTTGCTCAGAACGCCATGTATTTTTCAAGCTGTCATGTGCACAGAAATGACACACGGCTTTTGAATCTCGTGCGCAAGAATATTACGGTCACTCTGATTGGCAGATGATAATATCAGTGATGTCTTAGCGGATCTTATTGGTCGAGACTGCACCGGAAGTGAATTGTAACTTTTGTGCAAAGGCCAAAGAGGGAGATTTAAACTTACATTTGTTATTGGATTGACTTACCAGCTTATGCTCGCTAATATGGGTGGTATTGAGTAACCTGGTAACTCATCAGACAAGCCGATCGGTTGAACAAACATGTTTTCATTCGAGAAAAGTAATCTACGTAACGGCTTATTTGCAAAGTCGAAATGTATTATTGATTTTCACCAAATAAGCAAATTACCCCAACGGCAATGCTATATAGCCTTATAGGCCCAATGGCAATGGCCTGGAAATCAGACGTTTTAACAGATAATATTGTCTCATGAACATCTGATTTTCATGGTATGCTCATGACAAATTATAGGCCTACATTGTCATTGAATTTTTTGTGTACTAAAATTATGTTGAGTTTATACTGTGGCTGTAGGATGGGCAAAAATCTGACGGGGCCCGTCTACAGCCACAGAGCCAAGCCCAAGCAAGCCTGTGACCACGGAACGCCTTGGGTTGCCGTCTAACTGCATCTCGGTGAAACAAACTAAGCAACACTCACTGCCAAATCCAGTATTTTTTAACTCCATAGATGTTATGTTACTGGGTAGCACCGTTGAAATCTTTCAACATACCTGATGTTCCATGATGTCCCACACAACAAATTTCAAATCACCCGCTCACTTGCCGCTCATCTTGCCAGAAATAGTTAACTGCTTGCATCGCACGCAGAGCCAGAGTGAATATTTGTCAACAATCACATTTGGACTGGCAACTCAGCCCCCTTCCGCATGTGGAGTGCATTTGACATTTCAACAGCGCGCAATTATTACTCCCTTTAGTGGCAGATCCAAGAGAGGAGGTGGGGGGGGGGGGCGAGCCAAGTACTGTTAAATTATTCGCACACAGGATCTAGTGCCCCCCCCCCCCCCCCCCCTTCACAAATTTCTGGAGCCGCCACTGCACAACTATATCAGCTAAGCTTATATTAATAAAGTAATAAAAGTGCATTTAATCAAGTGTATAATTACTGGTACATGCCAGGCACTAAAGGGGCAGGGGTGTAGGGTGCTATATATACCTGTACCTATTTACAATATATGGGGCCCTACACTTCCTTTTTCCACCTCCCCCTCTCTCCCTTTTCAGTACCTGTGGCAGTGGTAAAGTTATTGCCCTGTCTTGTAACTCCTGCTATCAACTGGGGAAGAGCAGTTGCATATGTTTTTTATTTCCTGCTGATTCATCAGTATAAACTTTGTTGCCAAGTTGGATATAAAATACAGTGGTCCTGCATTATACAACTTCTTTTCGGCCAGCCCAAAAAGACCATAATAAAGGGGCTTTAATTATGTTAATACAAAGGTGTTCAGTGCACAGCGAAAAGTCTGGGTAATGGAGAGACTGTGTTCTGCAGAGACCACTGTAATTGCATAGTAACACTGTCCACTTTGATATGATACATTCCTGGAACATTGAATGTAACCATAGCACATAATTGATAGAAGGGACATCTTGTACAAGTTCTATGCATCTTGTTTTCGTAAGGATAATCATTATAGTATTTTACTATATGCTTTCAGATATTTTCTTGTGTTGCTGAGATTTCTGTAGGAACATCTTATGGACATCAATTGAATATGTGGAAAACATCCTGCTATATATTACAAGTTGTAAGTATATGTATATGTTGAAAATGCCTTTAATGCTAAAACTATTTAAAAATATTTAAAAGTATTTACTGGTATATGTACCATAAGTGTATATCTATCTCTTGTGAGATGTTCAAAAGGTTTTCTTTGAAACTAGTAGTAAATCAGATTGGTCGAAAGATGTGCCAAAATAATTCTGTGCTAGCTTTGCCAAATCAAAGTAAACTTTAGTAATGTCAATGACAACCTGGTGAGCAGCTATTGTTGTAAGATATTTGGAAAAGGGACAGCATGTAACATGTGGCAATACAGTGTAACAGATGTTCCGGTAACATGTTGTCCCTTTCCCAACTGTCTTACAACAGTGACATCTTGTTTTCAGGCTACTGTTACCCACACAGCTATGTATATAATGAGAAAGCATTGATCTGTATTCAAAATTAAGCATCATGGTAACACATTTGAAGAAGTTTCACAATTAACATTGCTGTCATGCATTCTGACATACCGGTACACCCAATTTTTGAGCATTTTTTTTATTTTGCTTGCTTAACAAATGCATATATAAACACTGTTCTATAATTTATCTTCTGTATCTTTTTTAAGATGTTGCTTGGCAAAGAAAATGAAGAGCACCCAGCTCAGAATCGCTGCATGCGAAATCTGGTCAGATATCTTGGAAGCAAGCTACCCCTTGGACCAGCAAGGAGAATTCATATACAGGTGATTTTTTCATGTCAAACATGTCAAATCATAGTTAGAAAAAATACCTTTAATTATTTTAGATATTGAGACCATTAGGAAACGCCCACTCTGTCTCTTTGTTTACATTGCAACGATGGAATCTTTGATAGTTCAAAGACTTTTGTACATAGTGTAGCAATGGTTCTAGGCTGTTTATCCTACTTTTCCACACATATTTAATGAAAGATCAAGAATTAATAGATATCGAACCATATATACCCCTGGAAACATGTTCAATCATTGCATATGTATAAGTTTTTATTTTGTTACAGAAAAAGATCTTGGCCCCTTTAAGTCAGTGTGATGAGCCGGACTCATTGGACTCGGATTATGACCGGGTGTGGTTCACTCAGGCGCCGTTGTCGTTGGCTGACGTCGTGTGGCTAGTGAAGGAGGAGGGAGATCCGGGTGTTAAACTCAGGTATAGAGCTGTTCTGTAGCATCGTTCTGTAAATAGACAGAACTTTTCTACTTACTGATACTCCATTTAGCATTGTTAGCGCATCTACAAATTATAGTGTTTGGCGTCCAATATAGGGGAGTCACCCTGGTCGAGAGGTAGCGTACTCGACTGCAGACCAATCGGTTTTCGGCTTCAAACCTCACCTGTTTCTGGGGCCGTATCCTCATTTCATCTCATTGTCTGAAGGCTTCAGCCCCTTTGTGTATAAGGTAATGGTGGCCTTAAATACCAATGCCTTTATCCACTTGTCCCATAAAATACGCTAAACAATAGATGCCGGCCTCCCATTCTGTGCATGTCAACCCTGTTCACCCTGTGTTGGCTTTACTATGAGAGTGCGCGTTTTTATTACTATTAACATGGATTCACCTGGTAGTAAAACAATAATAATATTTATGGTATCAAATATATATACCGGCGTTACCCTTCATGCATATCGCGATTATTTATGCTACCTGTAATTGATGTGTGAAGTTATAAGTTAGATAACATGACATGAGGGTATGTAGCATGACCAGTTTATGTATGGAATTAATGCGGATTCTCTGGGTTTAAATCCTTACTTAGAGTCCAGCTATTTGACACGGGCTACCAGATAACGCTGCCAGAGTCTAGCCTCGACAGTCTATGTGTGACACCTGGCAAGCCCTTCGGGACTAGTTCCTTCGCGCATAGCACGCCACGTGGCATGGACAGCTTCAACACGCCAGAGACCGGCTCCGTCGGACCCCACATTCCGGGGTCGGCAAACCCCTGGGCGCGTGTCCGCCCGCGACCAGAGACCAGTGTCGTTGCTATGACAACCCCCGATACAGCGTCTCAGCAGAGGATCAGCGAATTAGAGAACGAGCTGAATAGGCTCCGGAGTCAGCTGGCATCGATCGTCCTGCAGCAAGAGACATTTAACAAGAGCGAAGGTTTTAATTTGATTACGTCGTTCGCTATTTTTACCTGCTTACTTAAAACATGAGCGAGAGCATAGCGCTTTCTTATAGCGAAGTTACAACCATAACATTACATGACATAACATTAAGTTACTTATAATGTTATGGAAGCACGTAATGGAATGGACTTAATATAAATACAGATTAGCACTGTAGCCTGAAAATAGCGACCCGAACCCGTATATTTGTTACATTATTACAGGTTTTTATGCAGAGATAGTTGTATGAAATCGTCTCTCAATGCACCACCTTGATCCATGACAGGAGCCTACCAGTCTGAGAGTGGGCTATCAACACCTGTATCTGACAATCCAACAGCTGCTCGGATACCAGCACCACCCACGCCGTGCGCACCACCCCCACCCCCTCCACCACCGCCTCCCCCGCCTCCGCCGTCCACCCCAAAGGTATCCGTGAAGGATATCATACTGCAGGTAACGTACAAAATGGGTATTTTCATATTAAATTATCAGTGTTCCCATCTTACTACATGTATTGTCAATTGCTTATGTACGTAACTTTTATTTATTAGATATAAAATGCCTGTCGTAATTGTAGTCTAATAAGAGATTTGACAGATGTAGTTTCAGATGTAGTCACTAAAGACATCGTTTGGCACCTACTTAATAAGTGAAGATAAGTAGTCATAATCGATCAAATTTCTCTGTGGTCGCGACAGTGTTGTTGTAACATTGTTTTCCCCCCACTTGTTGCGTACATATTTATGATACATCATTCATATATTGATATATGATTGCGCTTTATGTAAATGATTTTTTGCAGAATAAGATAAAAAGGGGAGACAAAGGAGTATACAACAAACCAGAAGGCATGCCGGACTTATCAAATGTACTCAAGGGCATTGGCACGGTTAAACTGAGATCCATAGCAAGGTATGTAAGTTGTAATGGTCCACGATTTCAAGAAATGTTTTTGCTCTTCCGTATAGTTATCGTTAAGCTATATTTAAAAAAAAGGAACAACATAAATTTATACCAAAGTACCCATACACCATGCATATATTATTGTATCTTAAGAATCTTATACCATGTAGACTCGTCGTCGAGTGCGGCGGGGGGCCATCAATTGAGTAGCAACCTACGTGATCGCAAATACCTACAATGTCTTACACATGTATTGTTCACTTTAGGCAGACTGGTTTTGTTTTGCTTGCCATCAGGTCGCCAGGTGGCACTCCGGTGAGACAAGCCCCCAAGGCGTGCGATGCCAACGACCCCGCCGCTCTGATTGCCCGGGCGCTCAAGAAGAAGTTCTCGCACCGCCTCCTGGACAGCCCGGACACGGACAAGGAGAACTCTCACGGCGGGACGCCCTCGCCGAGGAAGAAGTCCAGACGGGGAGGAAGTCCTTCCCCCGTCTCCGCGGTGGGTCTCAGGCGTGTCTGTCGATCCATGTTCTCGATGTTACCGCGCACCTTTGCATCGGCATTGCATAGATATCATACCAGTGATTGCGCTCTGAGAAAACTTTGTTGAAAATAGTATGCAGATAGTTTAGAATGGCTTGCTAAATACAAGGCAGGATAACTATCGTGCACGAGGGGTGCTATTTGCTAAACGATTTCTCTAAACTTCTATCATTAAAATTATACACCTGCATTCAATGATGGAATTCGTCAAGACGAGCGACTTGAAGCTTTTATGTCATTTCATTAAGTCTCGTGGCTATATTTGCGAGTTTGACTAACAAGCCAATTTGAGACTGACCGAGTATGCCACAGTCTCTGTGGTGTGGTCTGGATTATGGGCCTGTTTGCCTGATCCATCATACCGCATGTAATTTCTGAAGCTGGAGTTCATCTTGGAAAACCAGTTTGCCTCGGACAAATTATCGGACGGGTTAAGACGCATTGGTTTTTTCTTCATTCCAGCCTGGTCCGCACTTACTTCGACCCGGAAATCGCCGCCAGTTCAAACATCGGACCCACATTAGCCCAATGCAGGAGTGGAAAACGTGAACGAAACGAGTCAAGATTGAAGTACAGCACTCTCGCCCTCTCCGTACCTAATCGACAAGCTGAACGTCGGCTTCAGGTCTAAGAGCACTTGTGTTGCAGATTCATTATCACAGTCCAAGCACTGAACTCACATTGGCCATATTTCGCTGTTTAAAGAATGTTTTTATTATCAGCGCCGGCGAACTTTATATCAGCAATTCGTCACACTTGTTTTAGAATATAGTGTCGGTATGATACAATAGGAAACAAAGGATATCGTTGATTGAGAGTTCATTAAGCTCGTCGAGTGCTCAATGTATCTAGTAAGACAACGTATACAGTATTACGTTATTCTAGAAAGGTACAAACGGAATTGTTTGCTTCTAATGAACGACACGTGCTGGTTTATGAATGGCTTTGTTGTTGCAGACACTGAATTATTTATGCATGTGTAGGAGTAAAAGGCGGGAGAGATTGGGGCGGGGGTCTGCATAATCAAAGCACCGGTGCCATGTTTAACACGGGAGTATATTCTGGAAGATAGTTACAATGAATCGTTATGGTTTATTCTGTAGGACAGAACAGAAGCTTCGTCTCCCAGCGGTGTGTAACTCCTCTTATGACGTGCCTTTGTTGCCTATTCCAATGTTTTAATGTGTTGTAAATACATGTAAGTACTTTTACTAATATTACATATGTGAAGTGTAAAATTTTAGATAAGTTAAACGAACCTTCTTAGAATGTATAAAGTACGGAGAAAATAAATTACCCATTCATTCCGTATGTATAAAGTACGGAGAAAATAAATTACCCATTCATTCCGCTTGATAAAGTGTTCGTGTGATGGCTCATCAAAGATACCGATAAGTGTGGCATTGAATAGCAGTCCAGTGTCGCATCAAAGCTGTTCGACAGTGAAGAAGAACGTTCATAATGCACTTTAACATTGAATGTGTTCGAAGAAGGCATTGTTACGTCCATTTTTTATGCTTTATTGACAACGCACCGACAAGAATGTTACTCAATCCGCTTAATTCCGGTAAAAACTAAATAACGGCAAGAACCAGTGCGCATTTCAACAGCAGACAACGCGTATAATAGCGACAACGGTGTAGTTTAGATCGATAATACTAAAATGCTTGGTATGTAAATGCCAAAATACGCAACAAATGACTGCGCAAAATGCGTTCCCGCCAGGTATACAAAGTACTGGCACGTGGTGTCCGAGGTAGTTTCTTTTCCACAGTCTGTCTTTGGCTCACCAATGACCTACATATAAGGTTAGCTTCATGCAGTGAACCACTGTACAGGGCCCAGCTATGGTATACCATTTTCCTAATGCGGTGCAAACCATAGATTAATCTAAAAAACGTTAATATGACAAGACTACGTTAATTAAGTTTCAAGCCGGAGTCAGTGTGCTAGATTTTGTTGTTCATATTACATATCACTTCCGCAGTTAGTTGACTGACACAAACGGACGACGAAGTTATCGTCGGAGTCTTTATGGAGACACGTATAATGGTAAATATCCGGTGATCTCCCGTTCTGGCGGGAATGTGGCTCAGATCCTTCACGCGCATAAGTCAGCGGGAGCAGGGCGGAGGGGGGATGCTTCTCTCGTGCGCCATGAGATTCGAAGCAGTCGCATCATCGCACGACGTCATTATGGCAGCATGGTCGAGGACATCACCTGCGACTGAGAATCGAAAAACAAATTATAAGCAGGCAAAATCAGTCTAAATTTCTTGTTCGTTATCGCTTGGCAATCAATAATGATCGCGTTTTAGCGGAGAAAGCGGAGGGGGGCGCAATATGCTAAGTGATCGTGAAAAATACGCACATTAACACACTAAATTCTAGGGATAAGCAGGTGTCCAAAACGGTGTTGCTCAGCCACAGATATCCAATATCACTAGCTGAACACAACGGTTGGTCCCGGTGATGTATGCAAATTAGGCCTCATTAAAAAAAAAAAAAAAGAAGTAAGAAGATCAGAAATCTAAATTCCGTACTGGATAAGTGTCTCATTTCTGTCATAGTGCAGACTAGACATTGTGAAAGGATGTAGGTCGTGGTTACCTCCAAACGATCCAAGACAGAAGTCCAATCCCGGTCGGCAATCTTGGGAATAGCATGTAGAATCAGCCTCTTGGCATATGTTGAATTGTGCTTCATCGTGGCCATAACGGTTTCCACATTGACCTGCAAAAACATAATCGTAACTATAACGGTTCATCTTGGGTAGCAATATTTGTTTCGTTTTAAAGAGGCATTAGCAAAGAGATATGCGAACTGTCTGTACGGCAATCCTATGTACTGAGTCATCGAGAGAGTCGTTAATCAGTAAAGAGAAATTCATAAAAACAAGAATTATCTACACAGAATACTTCGTTTCTTAAATGGACGGGAATCTTTGGCGACTTACGTCATCAGTATTTTCCCTCCAGCAGTCGTAGTCAGTGACGAGAGCCATGGAGGCGTAGCACATGCCCGCCTCCCGAGCCAACACCACCTGGAGCACGGTCGAAAACGATATACATTTTAATATATTTAAACATATTCTAACTTATTTTAACGCGGTCCAGCTATATCACATTTTAATACAATTTAACATATTTCACGGAAGAGGAACAGATCACTCGGCATGGACGAGGATAATAATTAGATACGTTAGACATTAAAACGTTAGATATTTAAACGTTAAACACTAAAACGTTAAACATGTAAACGTTAGACATATGCCTACACGTAAGCATTTAAACGTTAGACATTTAGATGTTAGATTTTTAGACCTTAGATATTTAGACTTTAGATATTTAAGCGTTAGACATTTGAACGTTAGACATTTAGACGTTAGATTTTTAGACTTTAGATATTTAAACGTTAGATATTTAAGCGTTAGACATTTGAACGTTAGGACATTTAATTGTTAGACATTGCATATGTAAAATGTAAGCCATGAGGTATAATAACGCCCCCTAAGGATTTGATCTTGGTAAATGAGAAACTTCTGTGAGCATAAACATGACAGGCCTGGCATAAATAAGTGGGAATGATTAAAGATACGTAGTTACCTCGGGAACGGTGGTCATGTTGATGACAGACGCTCCCCAAGACCTGAATAGGTTACTCTCCGCCTGTGAAGAGAACCTGGGACCCTCCACAGTGATATTAGTGCCCCGGGGGTGGAACTTCAAACCCAGCTCCGTGGCGCTGTCGATTAATATCTGCAAGGAAATTCAATCATTTGTCATTAATAGGACTTATAGGAGAGCGATATTTTCATAAAAGAGTCATGAGAGATACAAGGGGCAAGTGATCAGGATACATATGTCATCGGCAGGACTATCTATTGTAAGGTTACAAGGTAAGATTATAATGTTACTTTTCTCCATCGGAATTTTACATTTCTTTATTTTAATGTTCTCTGTTATATGTTTATATTTCTCTATTTTAATGTTCTCTGTTGTAGTTTTACATTTCTCCATGATGATGTTACATGGAAAGCTCACATATCCCAGTATTGGGATCGATAGCTTCGCGTAATCATGTTGATTTCATTATCAGTGGTAATTACCATGTCAGTATTATGGGCTAATTAGTACGTCAAGAAGTACGACATTAAAGTAGAGCCGGTAGCATATCCCATCATATGGTACCGTGGTACGCCACGATTGATTGATTGATTGCGTATTCAGGACGCTTTAACCACTTTTGGTCATATCGCGTCAATGGGGGAAGGAAGGGAGAGTGGAGCTATGTCCCCGGGGGAAAGCCCCTATTCTTTGCGAAAAAGGGCCGGGGGATCTTTAAACCCCTGATCCACGTGCCGTTAGGCTCTCAGGTGGCCAGAGCACTCAAGGCAAGCGCTCTAACCCACTGAGCTAGCGCTCCCTCGGTACGCCACAACACAGACGGTGGGATAAAGATATGTACGGTGGGTTGCTACCTAAATTACCTAAAATGATAATACATACATGTGCAGCCACAAGAAATGTATTGTAATAGAAGAGACAAGAGAGCTGACCTGCCTGGTGATTTCACAGAAGGGTTGACCCATGGGAATGTGGCAAACACCGACAGGCGACTGGGCAGCTCCATCAAAGAAAGACTGCGGCCGTTTGGTCGTTCTGAAACGCACAACGTACCAACGGTCCCTTTAAAGTGTTCAGTCAATAATAGGTTTCTGTAGGCGCCAACGATGAATAATTCGACTACACGCATAAAATTCTCTACATATAGTAAGGTTAATCAAAATTATTTTAAATTATATTTTTCAGGGAAGATGTTTTGATTGATGGGCTTCAGTAGGACGCTTTAACCTCTGTAGGCCATATCGTGACAATGAGAAGCGTCAAGGTAGAGTAGACTCAGAAGAAACCCTCTACTCTTTGCGAAAGAGAAAATGGGGTCTTTATCCTGGGCGAACAAACAACTTGGCACCTGTGGGGTTCGAAACACGAACCGGCTACAGAGCACGCTGGACAAAAGCGGAACTTCCTACGTACTAGAGCACGGGGTGACTGGAGGGCCTCACCGGTCAATGAACTGGTTCAGGAATACAATGTGCCCAGGAGCGAACTCTTCTTGCAGTGAGCCGCAGGCCGTGGTGACCACCAGATGGGTGCAACCCTCTTGCTTTAGAGCCCACACATTGGCCCGGTAGTTAACGTTGGTTGGCATGACGTCATGCTTCCGTCCATGCCTGAAAGTCATGTATCTCATCTTAATTGTGATTCCCATGTATCTCATCTTAATTGTGATTCCCATGTATCTCATCTTTATTGTGATTCCCATGTATCTCATCTTCATTTTGATTCCCATGTATTTGTAATTGCAATTATACATAGAGAAGATCAATACAATTATTGTTGAAACAGTTGTATATCTTATGATATCTTTTCCAGAAGACACTGGATATACCAGTCATACAAAGTTAGTCTGCTCCAACTTACCTAGCTAAGAGGATACAGTCAATACCACTGATTTTTCCAACAATTAGAGCATCTGATGGCTGTAAGAGAAAATAATTATGTCACATATTTACATGGCTACTTCCAAAAAAGAGCCAAGTCAATCCATTTATTGCCATATATGCACACCATTGTCAATTTGATACAAATGCAAACCATTATGTAACATTCATGTGAGCATAAATAAGCACCTCGAGTGGTTTGTCATCATACTTAAATTATAATCTGCAAGGCACAGTAATGTTCTGTACCTGTTTACTCTGGTTAGAAAATGTTTATAGAGGATAACAATTAATACGATTGAAATTTACCTTTCCATATGGTGTCTCTACAAACTTCTCTTGTCTTCCCTCAAATATATCAGGGTCATCAAGGCCTGATCCACCGATGATTCCAATCTATGAAGCACAATACATATATAAATATGAATCACCCATGTATTCTACATTTCAGGGTAAAGCCACTTGTAAGCAGGCTTGGAAGGATATTAGCCTATAGCTGTCTAGTTCAAATGTTGTGTGGGGGCACAACTCATTTGAGTTTAACTAATTGTGTAAATGACTATGCATGCAAATGCAGTTAAATATCTATTTCATCTATTATGTGACATCACTGACAAGTAATATGGTCTTGTATTACTATGGTACTCAATTTTAATGTTGAAAAGCTCCATTTGGGTGATACCACATATGCATCTTGACATTAGCCCTCATCCTCTTGTCCTGGACAAGTGATTTTGCCTGTCGGAAAAGTGAATATTTCCCTGTACTTGTCTGACAGGACAAGTGCTTGCCAGACAAGTGGAAAGTGTTCCAAACTTTCGTAATCAAAGCAACTAAATATACATATTCACAATTAAATTTTGTTTTTGTTTTTTGTGGGGGGGGGGGGGGGGAGAAGTAAATATAGTACCAGAACTATCAGGTGGCATAAGTAGATGTTTAGAGTTAGTGTAGTGGTGGTGTAAATCAAGGAATTGCTTCACCACTCCACCAACATTTCTTTACCAAAGGTAGTCCTAGGAGACCCACTCATGTACAAGAATGTGACCTATTCTTAGTCCTTACTATTAATAGACCTATCTCTAAGATCACTGGGTGCCACTAGAGCCCAGCAGCATTTGCCTTTGCAGCGTTGCATCATGACATATTACCATGTACCGTAAGCTGCCTATTTGAAGCCACAGCTTATATTAGGAAGTTAGAGGTTCCACTTTCCGTGTTTGAGTCGCAAGTCAGGGTGCAGCTTTAAATCAGGCCTTTTGCCGCTTTCAAATGGGTGTGGTGAGAGAAGCGGGGGGGGGGGGGAGCAATGCAAAAGTTACCGCTGTTGCCAAAATAATTTATTGCATCACAACGTCATACAAGTCAACAAGTCAGGAGATAATTAAACTTGAAAGCTGCGTCATAAGATCCTCTTTTCCCAGGCATTGTGTTACTGTGGCAATCAAGACTGACAATGAGCTACTTAAGGTTCTGTTATTTATTACTACCGCCACGTGACTCCACCCACACCTATTGTAGACCAATGATCAGGCCAGGTTTCAGGTGGTGTTCATTAATTCTGCTACCACCGCTCTCGCACCAAATGCAGTAAGTTAATAGTGCAAGACAGAACTTAATACTGGGTAGATATGACAGTGATTCATAAACATGCAGTAAGAGCCAGGAGAGCCAGCCACTGGTGTGACACTTGATAAGAGCTGCGATCGGAGAGGGACAGGTGAATGTTGTTAGCAGTCGTGACTGCTTGTATAAACAATTGACTGGCTAGGGGCCAGAAGAGCCAGCCACTGGTGTAACACTTGATAAAAGGTGCGATTGGAGAGGGAGAGGTGAATGTTTTTAGTGGTCACGACTGCTTGTATAAACAATTAATTGGTTTGGTTGGCGGGATGGGATTAAGCAGGGATATGGGGTGGGGGGGGGGGGGGGGGTGGGAAGGCAGGCAGGTCGAGAGGCCAAAGTCTGGGTGCTGCTTATAGGTCGAGAGGCCAAAGTCTGGGTGCTGCTTATAGGTCGAGAGGCCAAAGTCTGGGTGCTGCTTATAGGTCGAGAGGCCAAAGTCTGGGTGCTGCTTATAGGTCGAGAGGCCAAAGTCTGGGTGCTGCTTATAGGTCGAGAGGCCAAAGTCTGGGTGCTGCTTAGGCACCCAGAACCATTTTTCTGGAAATGGTTCTGGGTGCCGGCCAAAGTTGAGGCCAAAGTTCGGGTGCGGCTTCTAATATGTATGCGGCTTAAAATAGGCAGTTTACAGTGTAAGATATATCAAATCAATTTAAACAGAAAAAGCCCTGACACCGCAAATTTGAGATGTTAAATAAAAATATTTTCCTTCCAGGAGGTCAGTAAATTACATAAAGATTCCAGAAAGGTATATATCTTATCAGATAATATGTAATACAGCAAATGCTGCCTGGCCTTAACAGCATACTAATTATATATAAATCCCAGTATTCTGAATGATAGAATTAATAGGCTGACATATCCAATGGCATAGCCTTAGTTCAGAAAAATTTATATAAACCCACTACCTCTTAATTTGTTATTTGTTAAATTCGGTTATTTAGCATGAACAGTTTGTATCTGTGTTTACGACCCAAGATTGGCCAACTTGGGTGGGGGCTGGTGAGGGCAAGGAATCACTTTTCAGGTCATTTCACACCTTGAAAATAACTATGCGATTTGGGAGCATGATCAGTCATCTCCCTTCCTCATCCCCCCTGCCTGATTTAATGGCATCAAGCAAATCCCTTATGCGAGGTCGGGACCACCTTGAGGACATGGACAAACTCTGGTCTTGGTTCTTGTGGTATATTTATTCGTTGATGCTAGAGTTGTATCTAATTGTGCATTATGTTGTAGTATAGTTCCATAGATGTAACATAGTCAGCTCCGATATGGGTCCAGTCGCGGAAGGGGTAGCCACAGCGGCTTGCTTGCAGGACTATATGTCTACTTCACAATGGAGTCGCCGATCACGATCGCTGATAGAGGTGCCATGGCAATATGGCAATGACCCAATGAGAATGAGAATATGACGAGAGAAGAAGTGATGAGAATATGACGAGAGAAGAAGTGATGAGAATGTTATGAGATCAGCAAAACTAAGCAAACGGGTAGCAAGTAAGCGCAGCAGACGTAAAGTCAGCCAAAATAATATCGTAGACGTCTAGAGCGACACGTAATGCAACCATCAACGTCAAGGATATATCTGACCCATCTGAGGTCTATGCACCCTTTTATAAGATCTGTTACCTGCTGAAAACAAGTTGAAACACAACGATGATTGCAATGTATGAACATCACTAGGGAACATCAATGTCGGTCAGCTATGAAGCCAGTTTAACAGTTACTGCAACACAAATATGACAGTCAATGAATTCACACGTGAAGACGCAAAGAAGTCTTCAAGGAGAGATCAAGCAACATAAAACCCACTTCATATGTACCGCACTTGACTCGCTCTGAAGCCAGTTTAACAGTTATCAGAACTTGAAACACTTTAAACAAAATGATGCATCATAATTGCACCCGATCCAATTCCCGGTCCACAGCTTCACCACATCTGACCTAAGATCGGTTTCACAAGTACCGCACTTGACTCGCTCTGAGGCCAGTGTAACAGTTATCAGAACTTGAAACACTTGAAACAAAATAACGCATCATAATTGCACCCGATCCAATTCCCGGTACACAGCTTCACCACAACCTAACATCGATGAAAATCGTCCACCAAATATACCTGAACTAGCGCTAATAATTTCCATTTCCAATAGTAATTCAGGGCCGTCAAATAGATGTCCGTACCTACAAGTCTGGTGAACTAATTCAGGCCTACGCCGGCCAGTCACTCGGCACGACTTGATCAGTTAACAAAAGAACTCACAACAACATCGCTCGCACGCATGCCTTATTATTATTGTTCACTCGCTCGGTTTCGTTGTTGATTGCGTGACTGTAAGAAGGCGGAGGTCGATGACTCAGTTTTATAACAGACATTAAACAGACCGACACGTCTTTGAACACCAATAGAAACAAGCAATTTGAGAAATGAGTGATATTAATAGGTTACTTGTGAGAGCTTTTGATGTGAAACCTGACACTTCGCTCAACCGGTCTAGACAGCAATTAGCCAATGTGTTATTCCCTGTGCGTCGATCCACCCCCATACTCCTGACCCGCCTGCACTTAATCCGCCCTCCCCCCCCCCCCCCCCCCCACACCACCACTACCAACTCTTGCCAAGGCTTCACCAACCAGCCAGCCATGTCGGCGCGGCCAGCAATTCTCCCCCCGCCCCCTCCCCTCCCGTCACACCCCACGCCGGCACCCCGCACCCCGGCTGGAAGTCACGGGCACGAGATTTCGGTTCGCCGACGAGACTTCAGGAGACCAAAACGGCGATATTGGTCATTTGAATAACAGCCCTCAACAGAAGTGGATATATCTCGGTCAAATGGATACCAAATAAGTTGGATTTTCATGTACGGTATGCAAACAAGTAAGTCTTTCAACTCATATCAATTATATATGTGTACCTTCCACCAAAAGTACTTCGGCACACTTCGGCAGTCTTCTGCAAAAGTCCTCGTTTTACATGGGCCCTGTTGTAGGTGTCAAAGTCCTGATCCTGGCCTATTTTGGGCAGTCAGACATTTTGGGCTCTCACTAGTCCCATATGAGACAGTTGTTACTCCACACAACAGTCCCATATCCGCATATAGAAAATGAGGGTGTAAGATTTGTTTTTGTGGGCGACTAAGTGTTGTTAACCGCACGATCCATCAAACCCTCATCATTTTGTACTCTGATACCTTAAAGTTGCATGTCGAGCTCTTTCCCGCCAAAACTAATGAGGTCAAAATATATATAAGAATCAGTCCTTGAATCATTCAAGACTTCTATTATCTATACTCTACCCATACCAGACTGCCAAATAGTGTCTTGTCCGTGATATCAATTTACCACAAGTTTTCATTTTAGTGGTAAACGTCATCAGTTTGTGTGCTTCGCGAAGCTTTGGTATCAGTAGCAGTGCCGCTACCAAGTTCTGTAGTATCCCGGGATAGACATGTTTGCCACACCACAGCTGAAACGGCGATATTTATCAGGTTTCTGAATTTATAGAATGAAACAATCGAGTTTTCTGCAAATTTTGGTATAAATTTCGTCTAGGCTTAATTTTGGCGGGAAATAACTCGACATACAACTTTAACTTCATGTTTACCACAAAACCCACATGCATATGAACTAACAAAGTATCGCATTACTATCAAGTCGGTTGAAATGAGACTTTCTTGTTGTTTATCGCGCCATTTCGTATTTGGTCATTCTTTACCAGCGGTTTTTGCCAGGTGGCGTTTCGCTTATTGCATGTCAATGGCTGGGTATATGAAGCGCCACCAAGCGAATGGTTTCTCCACTGTGTGGGCAAGCTGGCGAACAGAGCTGAGTTGTCCGCTGCTTCGTAAAATCAACAGACGATATCGTCGTAATGACAGACTTCAACCAAAATAACAAGATAAATTGTAAGATGCATACTTTTAGAAACTATTGCCATATACCCCAAAAAGTTCTCGCCATCAGCACCGCTTCTCACCACGCGTGTTTGTAAAATGCTGTACAGGATTTGATAGACTGGACATGTGGCGTTGTCCCAAGCTGCTACTAGTGCTAGGCTCTCACATACCCCGTTGACGTTGTGGACCGGGTCCTAAACTGTAAATATACCCTTTTATCGCCCACCTCGATACAGTCAAACGATTAGACATTTAATGTCTGCACTTCACTGTTTGGAGGTTCCGTTAAAAAAAGTCAATAAAACGACTATTTTACCTTGACTGGACGACTCATAGTTTATTAGCCAATGAAACTGTAAATGTCGGCCTCAGCGAGTCTTTTCACTGTTTCCTGTTCGCAGAGCTACGGCGCCAAGGTCAAGGTCGTGACGCGTCGTCTTTCGCGCACCTGTTCGTCGTCATAGCGACAGCCTAAATTTCCGGATGGTTTGACAGCGACAGCAAGTCGAAGCCTGCGGGTAAAGGTTCAGCGCGCTTCTTCAGATTTCAGACGTGTTTCAACCGTTGCCGGCTTTTTGTTTGCACAAGTCGGACAGGACACGCAAAGACAAGTCAGAGAGTTGTCGTTTTCGTGCTGATAGGAAACAGATAAACACCTGAGGCGTGAGAGATAGGACCACAAGCGGAGCATTTTTCTCGACATCGCCAACACGTGAATTTCAGCCCTCTTCAAACAGGCAGCAAAATGGCGTGCACCTCTCGTTTAAATAAGGAGCTGATGCAAAAATATGAAAAGGAAAAGAAAAATGCAAAGAGTTCAATTGAACTGCTTCGAGCACATTGTTTGGCAAGAGGAGCTTCTGGCATCAAGGGTCTTGGCAGGTTTGTATATGTTCCATTTCGGTAGGACTAATATTCGGCCCATATTTTCCACAAATTTGTCGAGATCGCTCTAAAAATCACTGACGTAAGAAAGCAACACTGCAATTTTAATGATACCAAACTTACGTGTGTACTGCGAGGTTATCCTTTTTTAAGACGCAAATAATATTTCTCCGTGCTGATACTCCATTGCCAACACACACTTTGTCGCAAATAGACTAAATCACAGACAATGAAATGCTCTATAGTTGCCATGGCACGCGTGGCTGGTGTAAATATAGAGTATCTATTGTTCAGAGCACTTTCGGCGCCATGGCAACTACGTCATCTTATGACGTGTGGTTTAGTATATTTGCAAAACTGCGTTTGCTGCCAATGGAGTGTCAGCATGGAGAAATATTGTTTGTATCTCAAAAAAGGGTAACATCGCAGTACACACGTAAGTTTGGTATCATTAAAATTGCATGGTGTTGCTTTCTCACGTCAGTGATTTTTAGAGCGATCGCGACAAATTCGTGGAAAATATGGGCCGAAATGACACGCTACGGCATTTATGACTTTGACTTTAGTAAGTCTTATACAATCTGTAGGTTAGCCTCAAACTTGTTGCAGGCATGAGCGCTACAGTCAAAACGGAAACTCTCCGGACATCAAAATCTGTGAATTATTTGTTTACTCTACGAGTTGAGGACAAATTCTATGCATATTCCTTACCTATAAACTGGGGCTTGTCTGGACAATTGTTTATCCGATCTGCAGTTCGATTCCTATCCTCACAATACATGACCTGCCATGCTATTTAATAGAGCAGACGATGTTATTTTTATTGTTCTCTTGTCAGTCACGCCAATGTAAAGGTCATCCAACTGCCACCTGATTGGTTCAAAATCTAGGTCAGGTTGGCAAAGTCCATCGCGTCATTTGACGAGGGTACTGAGGTTGAATGCAATGGTCAGGGAGTAATGGTTGATCTGCTATACCCACTTTTGCAGGAGGCGCAATGAATCTAAGTTTAGCCTCAATTGATACTACACTGATTTCAAGTTCCCTCTGGGTCACTTTAGGTATGCATCAATGCTTAAAAACAGAGTTAATGATAAAACACTACAAAGGAATTCAAACCTATGACCCCTTACAAAGATGTAAATGGTATCGTCCAGTGACGTCAGAGTAAACGGTGAATGGCACCATCAAGCCGATCGGCTGCTTCAAAGTGCAGCAACGCAATATTTGCTGATAGTATATTTGCAAGTGTCTCAAGAAACGTGAGTTGACATACACTTATTAGGCCCTGATTTGAAGTTCACACAGAAAGTATTTTTTTCTTCAAATCACAGGAAATTTCGTTGTCCATAGGGTTTCCGTTGCGACTATAGATTCTAAAGCATTATTTCAGTAGTTGATAAGTTATAGTCCTATAGTATAGGCCTATGCTTGAGTATAGAGTTTAGCTATAGGTCTACCTGGATATATAGCTATCTAGCCTATAGCTTTTCCTAGCATAAATAATTCAGATTTTTAAGTTATTTATTAAGCATTCAAGTAGGGATTATATATCACTCTCCTCATTGGCATTGCAAAGATGCAATGATTATTATATGTAACTGAAGACTAGGCAATGTTAACTATTATTGCACAGCTAATATATAGATGATTGAATGGCTATTTTTTTGGGTTATGTCAGGCTGCGAAATGTAATTGAATGAGTCATTTTGATATATTGTAAATTAAAAGAAATTAAGTATATCACAATTGTTTATTCCTTATAGTAATAAAAGTACCCTTATATATTTTATAGGATAAACATTACCATCGATTCTGATAGGTATGCATCCTGAAATGAAATGCGTCATTTGAAATTTTTGTGTGCCAAATGATGCATGTCATCGAGCTGTGGGGGGACATGGTGGCGCATTGTAAATAGATAATGAGCAGACTATGCAATATTTCATTTAAATTAATGTCCCATTATTTTTTGGATGTCCCATAATTTTAGGAGCTCTGGCACACTGGGATCCACCAACTGGCCTACCTATCAGAATCACTGCATTACATGCAATATATTTTATATAATATCATATTGGGATATGTACAGAGAGATAGTATTTATGGTTACCGGTAGGTTAGATAATTTGCTTGTCATATCAGCAGCACATGTATGATAAGGGACAGTACTGAAAAATGTAGTTGTTGAGAGCCAGTGCTTGAAACTTAAGTTTTAATAACTTTTTTTTACAGAACCTTCAAAATCTTTGATGATGATGGCAGTCGTTCATTAGATATTAAGGAGTTCAAGAAAGGACTGCATGACTATGGTGTGCTCATGGAGAAAGATGAGATTGAAGCACTCTTTGGGGACCTGGACAAAGATGGCAGCGGTTCATTAGACTTCGATGAATTTCTAAAGGCACTCAGAGTAAGTATTACAATGTTCTCTCAATCTGTACATTGACCTTGTACACAACTGTTTGTAATTTCCACGCTTGTGTATGACACTGATTGACAACTGCATGAGTGCCTTGCAGTTTCAAGGACTCATTAAAAAGAGATCTTCATTGAAGCTTGGTATTGAAGAAAAGTCATTTTCCGACATGGCCGACTTGGCCAGTTCAAACCGTCTCGTGGTTAGCAAGATCGGCCTTCTCGACTGAGTACTGCCAGGTCAGCCATTGTGCCGGCAGTGGGGGGTTTGCCCTCCCCCCCCCCCCCTCCCCTGAGATCCGCCCGCTCGGTTTTGTAGAGTGAGTTCTGTCAGGCCAGCCATCATGCAGGCAGGAGGTCGGGGGATCGCGGCCCATTGGAGCCATCCGAATGGTCTGGTGTTCATCGCGCTCGGCCTTGTAGAGTGTGCTCTGCCAGGCCAGCCATCGTGCAGGAGGTCGGGGGATCGCGCCCCCATGGAGCCACCCGAATGGTCTGGTGGTTAGCTCGCTCGACCTTGTCGAGTGTGCTCTGCCAGGCCAGCCATCGTGCTGAAGGTCGGGGGATCGCGCCCCCATGGACCACCCGAATGGTCTGATGGTTAGCTCGCTCGGCCTTGTCGAGTGTGCTCTGCCAGGCCAGCCATCGTGCAGGAGGTTGGGGGATCGCGCCCCTATGGAGCCACCCGAATGGTCTGGTGGTTAGCTCGCTCGGCCTTGTCGAGTGTGCTCTGCCAGGCCAACCATCGTGCAGGAGGTCGGGGGATCGCGCCCCCATGGAGCCACCCGAATGGTCTGGTGGTTAGCTCGCTCGGCCTTGTCGAGTGTGCTCTGCCAGGCCAGCCATCGTGCAGGAGGTCGGGGGATCGCGCCCCCATGGAGCCACCCGAATGGTCTGGTGGTTAGCTCGCTCGGCCTTGTCGAGTGTGCTCTGCCAGGCCAGCCATCGTGCAGGAGGTCGGGGGATCGCGCCCCCATGGAGCCACCCGAATGGTCTGGTGGTTAGCTCGCTCGGCCTTGTCGAGTGTGCTCTGCCAGGCCAGCCATCGTGCTGGAGGGCGGGAAATCTCGCTCCACTTCGCGAATGTCTATGGATAATGAATTGATCCCATGTCCTTCTCGCCAGAAGGTTGATCATTTTCGTCCGTGACGTTGCTTTTGGTAAAATTATGCTCTTTATGATCATATGACATTTGTGTTCGTGATTCTTAAATATGGTAGTTATGCTATTTTGAACCTGTCACATATTCGCCACTGAGTGGCTCTTCTGTTGTACATGTACTTATGTTATTTATGGTAATAATATAAACATGGATTTTCTTTCCTTCTCTCAGCCACCTATGAACAATGCAAGAAGATCCTTGATAACGAAGGCTTTTCAGAAGTTGGACAAGAGTGGAGATGGTGTGGTAACAGTGGATGACCTGAAAGGAGTTTACAAGGTCAACAAACACAAGAAGTTCCTTTCGGGCGAGTGGACCGAAGATCAGTGTTTAAAAGAGTTCTTAGATAGCTTTGACACGCCGAATGACAAGGATGGGCAGGTAAGACCAATTAGACATTGCAATACTCTCCCTGCCAGTTGCAGTTGCTTTAGAAGTTCATTGCTTGGCTGTTTTGTTTGATCTTTACGTTCACTCGTTAGAGTTTCACTTTGAATTAGTGTATACTTTTGGGTTATTATTTACAGAGAAACACAAAAAGGGGGAAATAACAGTACTGGAAATCTCCTATATGGGAAACCTTAAAGTAAATTTACATTTTGGGTGATTCAGTAGCAGTTGAATTAGGTTGGAACACCTTCTTGGTCCAATATTTTCGACTCTATGCGAGACCAAATTGTCTATGGGAACCCGGGACTTATCTTCAGAAGAAGTGTATCGATAGAGAGTCACTTCTTCTCAGTTCATGTATTTTCATTAGCGAGTTCTGTTTACTGTGTAGTGCAATGATGCCCTCTAGTGGTCCAACCAAGCAAATTGACCAATATATAGCAGGCCGATTTTTGAACTGAGGAGTATTAATTCACCAGATAGCAAAAAATGACCATTTTGATCATCCTCCATTGAAGCCTAAGATGATGGCACATAGACTATATAAAGTAATATTTCTTTGGTCATGCTTAAATGTTTCTTCTATATCTAACGGCATGCGTCCATAGAAGATATAATTATATAATATGTTATGAGGTAAAAATCAGATTAATACTCACTGCATGGGTCTGTGGTTGACGTGGTTATAGCATATATTCAGTTTTTGTTTCTACTGTTATATTTAATTGTTTACCACACAGGTATCTTAAGAAGTTTCACAATGTTTCTTTCAAAATGTTTTAAAATATTTTCGCTCATAATTTTATATTGCAGTACACACACACTATACAAACAATATCCTTTCACCTGCTTATCACTGTTTTATTTTGTGCGTGTGGAATTTCCTTATGTTAGATCACCGAGGATGAATTCATGAATTACTACGCTGGAGTGAGCGCATCGGTAGATAACGATGCCTACTTTGACCTTATGATGCGTTCTGCTTGGAAGCTTTGATAGGTGACACATTTAAAATGTTTTTTTTAGATGTGTATTAGAGTCAGTAGCGTCTAGTGGTTTTAAGACTTGCATGTATATTGTGCCTGATTTTATTTGCACTAACCCTAATAACAGTAATGACTACTAGAATTACTGCTCATTCGCGCGTCAAGATGACGCCGGCTCGTCGGGATAAGTACTATATGAGGTCATATAGTTCGTGAACGCTTTCCCGATGACGACTTTATTACTATTTCTGTATTTTCGCGGTGGGAATGGTTCAGACTGAGGATGGTGACGTCATAGTTCGTCAAAGGTTTCACGGAAATTTGAGGCTGTAACCTCTGGATATTTTATTACTATTTCTGTCGCGGATTGCGTGGTCTAGGCTATGATGGTGAGGTCATAGTTCATAGTTCGTGGTTAATCGAGATATGAGGTTTGCCCTTTCACCGCTGCAAGCGATTACAGTCCCACCATGGCGGTCGACTGCGGTCGACTTTACTCCTTTATTTTGCCCAGGATATACGACTCCCGTAAATATACAGCGTTCAGCTGAGCTGAGTGAAAGAATTAAAACTTCGGGATCTGAAAACCTGAATTGGAATGTTGAATCAGAATTTTGGTCGTTAATCCTCAAAAAACAGTCAAGACAAATCCAGTCTATTGCTAGCTTAGCACGACAACATTTAGTTAAACGTATATATCACAGCGACATAGTGACACATAATTACTAGACAAGACATCCTGTTTAAGTAGTGTACCATGGTATACCCAGTGAACTAAGTCGCTGCTTGCAAACGCGGATCTATATTTTGACGAAATGTGAGCGGATATAGCTCACCACCATTCCTTATCACCCGCTGATGAAACCCCCCTCCTCCACCCACCGCCCCACTCCCCCCTGCACCGCCACACTCCCCGCCCCCCCCCCCCCCCCCTGCACCGCCCCACTTTGTGGGTCTGTATCATGTAATAATGTTACTAAAGTATCCTGTTTATGCGCACTAATAAGGTATGATGTGGAAATGTCGATATATATGTGTGTGTTTACTAAAACTACGTGAGGTGGAGGTGGTTAAGTGACCGGTATTCTTGTCTATCTAATTATAGATGCATTTAAGATTAATCCTAATCCGATAAGCCATAACTGATTAACTCTTACGCTCTTATCTCGTGACGTGGTGTTGTCCTTGTCATATTATCGGGTATCATTCGCGGCAGCAATGTACTTATGTGTATATGTGTTACATGTTTTAAACGTAATATCTACTATATATATATATATATATATGTGTGTATTTCCAAATTTGTATAACAAAACCTCTATTCATACATACGTATGACACGGTATATAGTTCCAGAAAGATGCGAAGGTAAGAGGGATGCTATGGTGCTGTTTGTAAAGTATGTGTGTGGGGGAGGGGGGGGGTGCAACAGGAGCTAGCTTCTGCTATTTTGTCACCGCATTTTGCAGGATGTCCGGTTTGTAACTATTGTTTTTCAGGAAGTCTCACATTAATTGACCTACATGTATATCCTGTCAATTATTTGTTTGGCGTAAGCGTGGAGTGGGGGGGGGGGTCCCTGGGGTAGTTTTTAGCGCACTGAGCGCGGGAGGTGGTTAGGTGTGGGGTCCCGGTCGACGAGAGGCCCCCTGCTGTAGAACTAGTCCGCAATAGATCCTGGGGTATCGGTGAGCGCCCTGAGCGCGGAAAGTGGTGAGGTGTGGGGACGCGGTCGAGGCGAGGCTCCCTGCTGTAGAACTACCGGTAGTCCGCAATAGATCCTGGGTTCGTACCCCGACCGGGCATCTAATCTGGGGCATCCATCATTCATCCTTCATCGGCCTCAAACACTAAATCATTTCACTGTAGGGGTGGGGTGAGATGGTGTGGGGTTGCGCCACAGGTCCTGGTGGGTCTTTACTAGTACGCCGCGGCATGAGGGCAATTGTACCAAGGGTCCCAAGTGGGTGGTTCAGTCTGGTAGCTTGAACGCCGTTTTAGTCTAAATCGAAATCAACGCTTGGTCCTTTGAACTTCTCTCTCTCCTCAAAGAAAGTACAATGCTACATTATATCCCGCCCCGGGCGACCTCAATCAGCTGACCCCATCCTCGTTCTCCATATGGCGTGGGCAACACACCCCCATCACTGCAGTTTAAGCTAGTGCCGCCCCCCCCTCCCCCGGCCTATAACACCGATAATTCGGACGCATTATTGATGTCGACGCTTGCATGATGTTGAGGTGTGCATTGTTATATTGTTTACACATGTATGCTTATAGCCATAGCAAGTTATATTGTACATTTAGTATGTTCGCGTTAATGGCTGGTTCGCATTCCGCACAGACGCATCCCCCGGGGCCCCCTTGGCGTAGTGGTTAGCTCACCCGACCGCAGATCAATAGGTCATGGGCTCGAAACTGGGCCCGAGCAAACTCTGGGGCATGTTTCATCTGTTCATCACTCATCGTCCCGAGGTTACGAGTTCAGCCCTTTTGTGCACAACATCGGCCAGACACGTCACTGAAGTAATGCCTTTGTTTGCATATCATATTTCGCCTGTCTGAAACCCATATTTTGTGTTAAATATTGAATGTCAACCTATCACAAAAAGAGACGGCTTTGCAATCTGGCGCTTATCACGTATGGCTTAAATGAGTTTCACACTTATGTCGTGTGAGCCAAGAGAGTTTTGAGGAGTGTGACTGACACTCCACAGTCACCATTACCTGTAATGTCGCTAATATGTGGTATTCCAGCCTTTGCTTTTTGAAAACGTCCTACCAAACACAACATAAGCGACACAATGCCGACGTTGTAACGTAGTTTTATATATTCAAGCACCAAATACGCGATCCAAGCGATACGTCCAGTCTATTTTCACAATGTCATCATCGAATCAACGACGCAATATTCGCGAGATGATTAAGCTTTTCCACGAGCGCAAAAGAAATGTTATTTTCTTATCTTAACTAAATGGTTAACCGTTATTGTGTACATATATGTTTTCATTGTAGCACAAAGTTTAGCGTTAAATTGTGAAAAAGAAAGCATAGTACCGTAACTTAGTGGCTACTTTAACAATATTAGTTTTATAAGCCGATTGACTAATCTCATTCCGCCGTGTTTGTTTTTTCAATCTTAAGTTTTTTGTCTCATTGGTATATATCTAAAACTTCAGCCACAAACAACCCGCCTGTTCTAGAGTATTTAGTGTCTTAATCTATATGTTGCGTTCATTTTATGTTGCAGATCGTTGAGGACGAGTTCATCAATTACTATTCCGGTGTGAGCGCCTCCATAGATAACGATGCCTACTTTCACCTCATGATGAGCAACGCCTGGAAGCTTTGATTATTTCACCGGGACCGGGAGAACGTTGCATTATGGGCCGGTTACGTAGGCGTCCACTCTGGATTGGGCGGATGCGGCTTGCGCATGTCAGAGTTATCTTTCCTTGGGGAGGGATAATATATCGTCATGGATGTGGGCCAGAGAGAAAAAAATTCCTTCATGTATCTTCTTTGTCTTGTACGTTATGGTGACTGTCTACCAGAAGGGGGAGGGGAAGCTGCTTTGTAAACAGCTGGTGTATATATCATGGATATTTATTAATTATTTGAGGATAATTTCTCACGTCGCAGTATACACAGCCTAATCAGTGTGCATAGTGTCGTTTACAATACTTTTATGTTAACGAATGTTGAGTATCGATTTTGTTCCGTCCTAGCCGTACCCTTGGTCTATTATCGCGAACATCACAACACCGTTTTTGTCGAGGTTCAGGGGTTAGTTGTGGCCGTTCAGTGTGTGTTACCGGCCGTTGCCGCACATATAGGAGGTAGATAAGACTATTGTTGTAGCTTCTATATATTATATCTGGACATCCTCAAGGAAATCATGACACAAGTTAGCGATTATTTTTTCACAATGCATCGTACATTATCACCATCCGAAAAGTGAAGAAAATCAGATTACGTCGCTTTACAACTGGTTAAGGTGTCTAAAACCTTGTTTTTGTTTTTTTTATTTGACGAATATGTCTTAAACGTTGGCCACGGATTTAATTTTCATCATGCGTCCTGCTGAATTTCTCTCGAAACACAATATGGGTGCCCTTCTATTTTCATAGGTAGCCTGTAATTTTATGAGAGTTGTGCCTGTGTCTAACTTTAATGTTGTTATCCGTACATGTTTGATTATAATAAATTGGTATACCGTACACGGTTTTCTTCAGTGTCTCAATTGAAATGAAATGTTTTTTTAGGCGGGTGTCCAACCTAATTTAATCACGATCTGCTCCGAAAGTTTACATCTTAAAATTAAATTGGCGAGTGTTAACGCTTCGTTTCGGCCGACTCGTAAGGAGACAAAAATTAAGGCAACCAGCCCCCAGCAATGTCAAGCAGAGCGCCATTTTGCCGGGAGCAGTGACGCATATTGTGACTATTCATATGGCGCCGCCATACGTTATAACTCGCGGAGAGCGAGATTAGGACTGCGATTTACAGATGAACAGCGGCAGTTCCAAGCCGCGCAGTAGCGCAAGATCTTAGTCTTCATGGAGAAGTACCGTCCAAACAAATTTATATAAGCTTATACGTTTTGCGACGATTGACTCCGCAACAATGCCATGATTGGAGTTAGAATCGCATCTATTTATATTAGCGATGATCACGCGCTCTTGTTTTGCTCACACAATAGGCGCGATTGCCGGTTTGAATAAATTAATAGTATCGCCTCCTGATTGGTCAATCACAGACACGCCCCTAAAAAGGGATGCTCCCTGGGTAGGCGGTGAAATCGTGCCTGGCGGTCACTTCTAAAGTTTATTGTGAGCTACAGATATAACGAAAAAATCTGTAATTTGGAGGATAGACAATTGGGTATGATATGAATCGGTAAAGCAGGCTGGCGGTTCCCTTTATTAAGGCCGTCTTTGTACAAATGAAAGAAAGGGGGCCAAGAAACCAAAGACATGGGGTTTGATGAAACCTTCTTCAGGGGCAGGTCCCTCAGGGGCAGGTCCCTCAGGTCCCTCATGGGCAGGTCCCTCAGGTCCCTCAGTGGCAGGTCCCTCAGGGGCAGGTCCCTCAGGGGCAGGTCCCTCAGGTCCCTCAGGGGCAGGTCCCTCAGGGTCAGGTCCCTCCGGGGCAGGTCCCTCAGGGGCAGGTCCCTCCGGGGCAGGTCCCTCAGGGGCAGGTCACTTAGGGGCAGGTCACTCAGGGGCAGGTCACTCAGGGGCAGGTCACTCAGGGGCAGGTCACTCAGGGGCAGGTCACTCAGGGGCAGGTCCCTCAGGTCCCTCAGGGTCAGGTCCGTCAGGGGCAAGTCCCTCAGGTCCCTCAGGGGCAGGTCCCTCAGGTCCCTCAGGGGCAGGTCCCTCAGGTCCCTCAGGGGCAGGTCCCTCAGGGTCAGGTCCCTCCGGGGCAGGTCCCTCAGGGGCAGGTCCCTCAGGGGCAGGTCACTCAGGGTCAGGTCCCTCCGGGGCAGGTCCCTCAGGGTCAGGTCCCTCAGGGGCAGGTCACTCAGGGTCAGGTCCCTCCGGGGCAGGTCCCTCAGGGTCAGGTCCCTCAGGGGCAGGTCACTCAGGGGCAGGTCACTCAGGGGCAGGTCACTCAGGGGCAGGTCCGTCAGGGGCAAGTCCCTCAGGTCCCTCAGGGGCAGGTCCCTCAGGTCCCTTAGGGGCAGGTCCCTCAGGTCCCTCAGGTGCAGGTCCGTCAGGGGCAGGTCCCTCAGGTGCAGGCCCTCAGGAGCAGGTCCCTCAGGGGCAGGTCCCTCAGGTCCCTCAGGGGCAGGTCCGTCAGGGGCAGGTCTCTCAGGGGCCGGCGCGACAGTTCAGTGGGCTAGAGCGCTCGCATTGAGTCCTCTGGCCACCTGGGAGCCTAACGGTCCGTGGATAGGTGGTTCGAGCCCTGCTGTGGCCATGTCTGTGTGGTCGCTGGATAAAGATCCCATGTAAATTATTACTACTAAAGCGTCCGTTAGATTGCATCTGCTTAAACGGGTGAAGTATAAGTGGTCTCGTAAGTGGTCTCGGCTATTTTATTTGTCATATGTGCGGCCACTCTTAGAATATGGTAGTGTTGTATTTGAAAACTGTGACGCCAAGAGCAGCCAGGAGATCGAAAACGTTCAAAACGAGGCCATCCGTGTATTCACTGGTGCAAAGAGCCGCTCATCTAGAATCAGGTTATTGAACGAAAGCGGTCTGCCCTCACTTACAGACCGCCGCCAACTTCAGATCGCTGTTAAATATGCCCAGTGCGTCCTAGGCGCAACCCCATCCGATATCACATCTAGTCTACCATCCAGGTTGGGTTCTAACAGAATGATGCGAGGCAACAATGCGAATCAATTCCGCACCACCCATTGTACAACCAACAGTTACTTATCTATTTTCTTCCCCGCAGGTACACGAAGGTGGAACTCTTTGCCACGTGCACTGCGTAGTTGTCAATCTGTTAGCCAATTTCGATCTCTGTATTGCTCTCTGTATACCATACGTCAAAACAAGATAAGCTACTTTTATATGGGTTCAAGAAAATTGCAGGTGCTATTAGCGCAAATGCGACTGGGTTTTAGCAATTCAATATTTAATCGGCACTCTTATTAGAATAACTATTGACCTCAATCGAAAAGATATTGTACATTTATTCCTCTACGGCCACGAGCGTCTTACTGAAAACTCTATTATTATTGACGCCATATCTACATTTGTTGCATCTACTCATCGTTTCAGATATCAATAATCTGTCTGGAGTAAGTCTTTAAGTCTATCCCTCTTCCCTCTTCCTGTCTCTTTTCATGTACCGTTATACGTGATCAAACTTGCCTCGCCATTGTACCATTGTACTATTGCATATTTTGTTTTACATTGTAACATATTGCTTTTCATGTTTTTGAGGAAGCCCCATGTTCCTAGCCTATGCTATTCGGGGTATCCTCGTTAAATAAATATGTTTAAACCAAGATCCCATGTCTTACTTCGTAAAGAGTAGGGGGTTACACCCGGGGACATGGCTCCACTCTCCCTCCCTTCTCCCATTGACGCGATACCCTCTGTGACAGGTGCCTGGCTTCGTGCCGACGACCTGTTGATCTGTAGCTTATGCACAGCTGGCGAGGTTTTAGTGTCGTACCTATAGGCTTTAAATGATGTGGAAACGCCTAGCATTGGCGAATGGATTTAATGTGGATTTTCATTCACATGAAGACTGAATACACACCAGCTTGACAAAAACATTACCAATGTGTATTTTTCATTTATGCTTCTAAAATAGGGCGTCGTTATTAAATTGTATGTTTCTCCTGTCCCAACCGACCGGAATTTCCCGGCCCATCTTCCATGTAAGAACCCACGAAAAGAATTATTATAGTAAACGTTAGGAGTGAGTAATATGTGAGCTATGCCGAACCAATGGTTCGCCCGTACATGGAAGAACGACCAATTTACGGGTGCCGACCTGGAAATATGTTTTCCTTTTGCGACCGACGCATCGACTAACTCGATAAAAAATAGGAGGTCAGGGTCATGTTCCAATCTTACTTCCGGTTCCAGGGACAAAACACATCCGTTGATCATAGTCAGTATCGTGTCCGTCAACGGCCCTATAGATCTACTAGTGTATAATATGCTTGGATATATTATACATAGGGCTGCCAGGTGCTGACGAACACGGAGCTATTATCTACGTAGGTGAGCGCTCATGCTCGAAATTAACGAGAGTTGATCTTCCTACAGACTCATCACTTGCGGCCGATCGGGGGGGGGGGGGGGGGGTACCTCTCTTTTCAGCGCCCCGGCCCAGATGAGATGGTTCGCGCTCATGCTCGAAATTAACGAGAGTTGATCTTCCTACAGACGCATCACTTGCGGCCGATCGGGGGGGGGGGGGGGGGTGTACCCCTCTTTTCAGCGCCCCCAGGTGAGATGGTTCATCCTTACCATGCACCACAAAGATCGCCGCTTTAGCTTGCTTTTCTGATTTTGACCAATTTTCTAATTTGGTCAGAAGATGTATACTTTGTCATTGGGTAAATGCTCCGTCGCCATGGAAACTGAATTGGAACGTGCGTTCGCCGGGTCTATACCTCACTTGTACGCGATAACTTCTCGCACCGTTTAACTTCATAGGATCCAATGTTAAACTTGTTCGACCATGTACCAAAAGGTACTAAGCTTATGCCACCATTTTTACGGTGGTCGGCTCTGCTCAATATTATCAATCCGCAGCCGCACGTACACAGCACAGAAGGACGCCCGTGAGAGCCATATTTCACCATTGAGCAAATTTTGAACAATTCCTGTGACGTCATATGTTGCTTGAATAGACTATTCAAAACACGGAAACTGGGTGCCATATTTAACCAATAGAAGGATTCCGGTACTAGCACTGAAATATTCTGAAATATTAGGAAAGAGCTTTTCCCTGGGATGAGACTTGAACGGCTTAAACATGAGAATCCACATCACCCATGGAACCGGAAGTAAGACCGGAACGTACTATGTTTATTAGTCAGACACATATTGATCTCATGTAGTACAATTTTGCGCCATTGCCTCCGGTTTCAGATTTTTTTCTGATTTTTGGACAATTTTTCTAATAATAACGACGCCCTTATTCATAAAACAAATACCGTAGTTGCTCGAATAAGCGCCAGGGAGGTTATTTTTTTCGAGTATCAGAATTGCCCGGGCGCTTATTCGAACAGAGATGCTTAATAATTTGTCATGATTTTGAAAAGATTTTTTTCGCGAGGCGCGGGGAGAATGCCAAGGGTCCCCGCACCTTGTTTAGCCATGTGTGGATCAGTGCCTCATTCATCCGCTATCGCTATACTCGCACACGACACCAGACAGTCTTCCGTCGTTTGTCCACTCGCTTTCATTGGAAGACGATAAGGGGGGAAGTTTGGCTCTACTGGCCTTTGCAGCCAACAATACCGTCATTCAAGTCTGGTCATGCTCAGTAAATTGACTTCAACGGCACTGACTTTCCTAAAAGTCGATGGTGGTGTAAACAGCCATATCATGCCAGACTGGTGTCTCGTCCATTATTGTGTCAGCTTTAGCCTAATCCCTTTGCTGCGCACATACAGGAGACAGGGCAACACTCTTCCGTCCTCTGATTGCTAAGTGCAATTTACCAGATAATCCAAGCTAACAACTGCATCTTTTTTGTTACGGTAACCGATTGTTGCCTTTATCTGAGCGCGTCGCTGCCCTGTTGGGGGGGGGGGGGGGGGGGGGCAAGGAAGGGTCGTGTTTCCAGATCACAAAGAATAAATTTCTTTATTCCCAGGTTACGATGAATTAAAAGCAGAACTTTCCGCATGCAATGGAAGAGTGGGTACACGATACTAAATTGACGATTTCCCGATTCACGATTATTTAATATTAAAATTTCCAGTTTACGTTTAATGAAAATCCTTGATCACGGCGGTCAGCTAATACTCCATTCCCAGTTCACAACAAATTATTTTTCTCATCCCCAGTTTACGGTGAAATGCAAAGCCGAATCTCGAGGAAGGCAAATACCCCCCCCCCCCCTCCCCCTGTTAGGAAGCCATTCCATTGAACAATCATCTCAACTAACGCCTTCGTTGACAAACACAATCGCTCTTCCAAAGTTGTTTTAGTCTTTATATAATCTGATGTCAGATATAATATATATTTTTTGTGCCTCCCTGACTGGGCGCTTATTCAAACGGGAGCTTACTCGAACATGGCGCGCTTATTCGAGAAACTACGGTACATGCCTGGTCCAAAAATGAGTGTTGAGCGAGCTGACTCACCAAACGATGAAGTGTACCAGTGATACTAAATCTCCATTTGCTTTGAACAGAAATCGTTCAGGGATCGCAAAAATCCTGCCGTCTGCTAGCTGCAACAAAGGAAAGCGATTCAACGCAAAATTCTTGAATCTATAGTTTACAGACATACGCCCATATGCTGCACGGTTGACCCAGCGATTTTTGTCTCGCAATACAATACAACCTTCATTAAAAAAAATTCTATCGATATCTATAGTACGTGCCTTTATAGGGCTTAAGGCCTACAAAACTTTATCCCCCGGATACACGCCTGGGAAACTCTCCACGGTCGTCAATAATCATAAACTAGTCATGTGGAGCATTCATTCGCTGCAATATGTACTGTATATAAGGCGTCGATATTTATTCTGGAGATACATAAGGTGGCCGTTCCTGCAGTTGTAACGATTTTCCACTTTTTGCCGCCCGTTTTAAGACGACCAGTTTGAAGATGGCACGCGTTATATTGGCACCGGTCCTTGGCGTTTTCGTTTCTCAGTTGCTGCTGAGTATTTTCAGTACTGCGCATCCAGGGGTTGCGGCGGTAACGATTTCACCACTCCACCCCACAATACAACCCGATCCGTAAGTATTTTAATGTTTAAGCCGTACTTGAAAAATACCTTGCCAAACTGGCGCATGATGGCATAAGAGGGTGGACTTTTTTGTATTGTGGTATAGCACACATGGATAACAGACTGCAGTGATTAATTATCATATTAGCGGACGCCATGTGCGGTTTCGACGCTTTACCATATATATGTATACATGCGCTATCAGGAAATATATTGCGCAAAGTGGCGCATGAACTCCGCAGAAATCAATCTCTGAGATTGAATAATTAGTCTTCGAAATCGCAGTCTTGATTATGCTGTCAGTGCATGGATTAGACCAGTGGTCCATATATCTGCACTCTAAGTTCAATGAATGCGGAAAAAAACATATCTTTTTGCTTGCTGGTTATAAAGCGGCTGTGAATGTAAACATGCGCGGAGCCGAGCGGCGAGGCCGCATGAACCAATATTCGGACAGAGAACGCCACACCTTGTGACTTGCCGCATGTTCACCGAAAGCAAGATTGCGACTGGAATTGTGCGAGGTGGACGCTTGAGCGACCTTTAATATAGTCAGGCGCCGCAAAGGCCGTAAATGAGTGTGACTTAATTGTGATACTTAATGTATCCCTGCTCGTTAGTTATCTGCAATGCGCTTAAAGAGAATGCCTAATCCGACCAAAGGTTCGGTCGTAATAAGCCTATACGTATCTAGCCTAAATTAAGATTCAAGGCATCAAAACACATATTGTCATCCATATGAGTACTTTCGGTGGACGCTGACATTTAATTATTCCTGACCGCCTATTAACCAATCACAGACAAGGACACTACGCGGGGAACTACGTCATGAGAGCATAGTGTTCATTGCTGTATATGTACATGTAAACATATGTCGATATAGTTACTCAAGCGCAATATAATGACTCGTTCAGTATTTTGTGAGAGATGCATTTGCATCCATATAATTAACATAGTGGCGCGAGTCGCTTTTGAGGATAACAGTCATTATCCCTGTCCGAAAGAAGCCTGGCAGGAATTTGTTGCTCGTCGACACAGCCTAACGTTAGAGCATGTCATACGCAAAAGGAGCAACATTGGAATTTTCGGTTCCCATCTAACCATACCCGGTCACTTTTGACCCCCCCCCCCCTCTGGTAGCATGTTTCAATTACACCCCCCCCCCCCCCACACACACACTTTGCTTTGGTTTCAATTCAATTCAATTCAATTAAAATTCTAGCTCCGCCCTTGAAGAGGAAAAGAAGAATGCAAAGAGTCCACTGGAACTGCTTCGAGAACTTACTGCGCCTTTTGGCGTCAGGGGTCTTGTAAGGTTTGTATTTGTGTATACTTTCAGTATGACTTGTCTTGAATGACTGAAAAGTATCATAAACCCTGTTCCGTGTAATATTTGCAAATAGGTGCACTTGGTTGCCATGACAAATCAGACAAGAGTATAAGCGTACTTGGAAATGAACCAATTAAAACTAATAAAAAGAACTCTGGTTACCTAAGTTTGGAACACTTTACGCTTGTCTGGCAAACACTTGTCTAAAAGTTTGTTTGGAAAACTTTTATTTGTCCGGAAATGTTATTTGTCCGGAATTGTCCGGAAAGGAAAATGTTTATTTGTCCGACAGGCAAAACAAATCACTTGTCCTGGACAATAGGACGAGCGTTAAAGTCGAACCCTGCTAGAGTGTAGCGTTTAGTTATGTGTCCATCTGGATCGATATATAGCTATATCCAGGTTTTTGCGGCATAAATAGTTATAATATATCTCTAGTTTGTAATGTATTTGTCAAGAATTCGGCAAGTAGGGATTATGTATGTTTGTAGCACAGATACAATAATTAGTATATGTAAGACAATGCAATGTTACAGACTATTGTTGCACATCTGATATATAAATAGTAACCATGCCTGTTTTTGTGGGTGATGTAATACTTTGAAATGTAATAGAATGTGTCATTCTAACATGTTGAAAAATATAGAATACTAAGAACTTCCCAATGCTTTAGTTCTTATGGTACCCTTAAATATGTTATAGGACAAAAATGACATGCAATATCTTTTATGTAATATTGTATTGGAATATGGAAAGATAGTACTTATTTGCTCTTATGCCATGCCATATATAGAACACGGACTAGTTTGATTGTCATATAGGTAGGTTGTGTATCGTGATATGGGACAGTGCAGAAAAATTTAGTTGTGAACAAACACGTATATCAGGTTTAACAGCTTAAACACTTTAAATTAAGTCTTAATCATTTTTTTGTAGAACCTTTAATATCATGGATGATGATGAAAGTCGGGATATAAGTTATATGGAGTTCGAGAAAGGAGTGCAAGACTGGGGTTTGAAAATGGCGAAACAACAGATTGAAGCACTCTTTGGGGACATTGACAAAAGTGGCAGCGGTTCACTACAGTTTGATGAATTTCTGATCGCACTCAGAGTAAGTAGTACAATGCTCTGTAAATGTGTACATTGCCATTGTATACAGCTGTCTGTCATTTCGGAAGCACTACGTCCTGAGGTTGTGACACTTATTCATATAGTCATATCATATAGTCAGATTCCTTATCATGCAGCTTGCTTTTTTTTTTTGAATTTCAACTTAAAGACAATTTAAATCAAGGTTGGAAGATTAGGCGTCCCCGTTTTAATTGAGAAACCGGCCTGGTAGTTACGGTCCGATGAGAGCCACCCAAATGTTCGGTGGTTTGCGCGCTTGGCCTTCGAGTGTGCTCTGCCGGGCCAGCTGTAGTGCCCGACGCGAGGTTCGCGCCCCTCTGGGAGCCACCCGAATTGTCTGGTGGTTAGCGCGCCCGGCCTTGTCGAGTGTGCTGTGCCAGGCCAGCCATCGTACCGGAGTTCGGGGGTTCTCGCTCATCTTTGCGAATGGAAATTTCAGAATTTCAAAATTTCAGAATGCAAAAATTGCCGTTAAAGATGATTATTGACGGTATTATTGTGCGAATGATGATCTTATCTATTTCTGCTGATGACTGATTCTTGCATTGTGGTTACGATATTTTGAACCATACCGTATTCCTATCTTATGTTCGTCACTGACTGGTCCTTCGGTGTACATATGTTAATGATAATGTAACCATCGATTTGTTTCCTTCTCTCAGCCGCCTATCAGCGATTCACGAAAGTCCCTGATAAAGAAGGCCTTTCAGAAGTTGGACAAGAGTGGAGACGGTGTGGTAACAGTGGATGACCTGAAAAGAGTTTACGATGCCAACAAATGCAGAAAGTTCCTTTCGGGAGAGTGGACCGAAGATCAGTGCTTGAGACAGGTTTTAGATAACTTTGACTCGCCGAAGGACAAGGACGGACAGGTAAGACAAATTAGAACATTGCAATACTCCCCCTGGCCGTTGCAGTTTAGAAGTTCATTTTCAGTTTGAATTAGTTTATAATTTTAGGGTTATTAGTTACAGAACAAAACCCCCAAATGGGACAAATGACAGTGCTGGAAATCTGATCTGTTGGAGCTTTTAAAGTTGCATGTCAGGTTCTATCCCGCCAAAATTAAGCCCACGCGAAATTTATATCAAAATGTGCAGACAACTCGATTGTTTCATTCTATAAATTCAGAAACCTGATCAACATCGCCGTTTCGGCTGTGGTGTGGGAAACGTGTCTATCCCGAGACACCACAGAACTCTGTCGCAGCACTGCTACTTATACCAAAGCATCGCGAAGCCCCCAAACGGATGACATTTACCACTAAAATGAAAACTTGTGGTAAATTGATATCACTGGCAAGCATAAGAGACACTATTTGGCAGTCTGACATGGGTGGAGTACAGACAAAAGAAATCTTAAATGATTGAAAGAAAGTTTCTTATTTGTATTTTGACCTCTGTAGTTTTGGCGGGAAAGAGCTCGACATGCAACTATAAAAATAAATGACCCCTTTAGATGAAGAAGTAGCAGTTTAGGTTGGAATACCTTCTTGGTCCAATAGATTGAAGCAACTTCTCACCCGTCCGTCATGCATTTCAACCGTTAATGTTATCTCTATTATTTAGTTATATTATGTTTCATTACTAGATTTATATTTACTTCAAGAACTACAATTCCGGCGCTAGTAAGGTTGTAAAAAGTTGAGATGGATGGTCCAGCCACATTCCCCGGGACCTCGCTGGAGTAGTGGTTAGCGCACCCGACCGTAGCCCCAGTTCTGTGGCTGCAGGAAGGGCAATCTGGCATCTGAGTTGGGGGGGGGGGGGGGGGGTGAGGGGTGGGGGAGGACTTCTCAGAAAATGCCCCCCCACATGTTTTTTTTTAACATGTTAGTACCGACTGCAATTATGCACATGCAATATCGACTGGGTTATAGGCCGAAACGTCACCACGCCGTCAGTCGTTTGGCGTAACAAGGCTTTATAATGGGATTGGCTATGTTAAAGTGTGATTATGTGCTAGCGTCCAAACTACTGGTTCGATTTCGATGCCATTTGGCAAACATGATACCAGTAATATGGGTACATATTCCAGCACATGAGTCATCTACCTGCATTCATGTAGTCACAGCGATTTTTTTACAATTTTAATGACATCAAAACTTCATTAGTCAATTACTCGAAAAACTCTCAGTTTCCGGAAAAATCTGAGCCTCTCTCTGAGAAATACTCTCAAACAAACAGCGAATCTGTAGACCCAATATTAACGGAGTACGCAGGAAAACATGTTTCGTTACCTTGACCTTGCTGTGACCTTTACCTTGGAGGCGTGACCTTGATCAATATAATACTTTTGCGCCCAAATACTAATATCATGTTTCACGCAAGGTGTCCTTTGTCTCACTGTTCCCCTTCATGGAGAACTTGAGGAGGCCGTGTTCCCGCCAAAATGCTCTCGTAGGGTCCCATGTTAAACTTTGGGAATTTTTCATAGAAAAACTATCCAGGCGATTTGAAAAATTTAAAAATGTTATACAAGGTACCTATGTGCCAAATACGTGAATTAATTTTGAGCGTCATTAAAGAAAAACTGTGACAGTAGTAGCGATTTTCCCGAATTTTGGTCCTATCTTTCAATGGTTCAGCGAAATTCCTGTGACTTTGATCTTTGACCTACACGGCCCATCTACGAACTTAGCCTGACGATTGCCATTCCGCACCTTTTTGTGAATTAGGAAGTCGATCTCTTAAGGCATTTGAAAGATAATGCGTTACGAGACTGACAGACAGACAGACACAGACACACAAACGGAACACACCGACATAAGACGAAAATCGAGATTTTCGTCTTCAAGAGCACCAGTTCAACTACACCGCCCACACACACACCTACACGTCTTCTCCTACTTGGCTTTGGAGTTACTGTTACGCCACGCTGTAAGTATATTGGAGGGGAGGGGGGGGGACCTTCAATTTTAGTCGTGAGGTTAATTTAGTATTGTTTTATTAATCAGTATTTTGCGTTTATTTTATCATGCAGATCTCTGAGGACCAGTTCATGGATTACTACTTCGGTGCGAGCGCCTTTATCACTGACGACGCCGTCTTTCGTCGCTTGATGAAAAACGCCTGGAAGATTTGATTATTCCACCTGAACCGGGAGAATGTTGCATTATGGGCCGGTTACGTAGACGTCCACGTCCGCGGGATGTGGGTGTGGCTTGCGCATGTCAGAATTGTCTTTCCTTGGTGAGGGGTAATATTTCTCCATGAAAGTCGGCCAGAAAGACAATCCCTTCATTTATTTTCGTCTCTTACGTTATGGAAACTGTTTCTGCAAGAAGGGAGGGAGCTTCTTCGTAAATGGCTGGTGTATATCGTACAGTGAGAACTCTATAATGCACAGTGCACGCTGGTATTGACAGAATACTTATGTACGTCTTTTATGCAAAGGCGGCGGAACAGATAATATATTGGGGCGGGTGTGTGGGGTGGATTGGGTACATTGCGTATTTTCGTTTCACATGTCAATAGTGTACTTCAGCTTATTTTATTATCTTATGAAATTACCCATCAATCCTAAAAATCCCATTCTGGCTATAAACACAACTGGAATAAAGCGATAAGATTGTTGAAGGGCCAAGCCCCTCACAATTAAGTTACCAGTCCAGCCTGGTCCCGTCCACTTCCGCCGCCTATGTTTTAAAATCTACCAAATTCTGCAGGTGTTGGCCACGCAAGTTTGTATTACACTCGACGAATTCTAACACCGTATCGACCGCTATGCTTGTCTGTCTCATTAATCGATCCTAATACTAAATATTAATATTACTTTACGGTGCATTCTCGCTGTCTGCTTGCGTAAAAAATAAACTGTCCAAGTTGATATAAATACTGGGTGTTTCTTGTTTTCATTAGCGATACAAATGTTGGGACACAGTATTTTTTTAACAAATCATACATTTGGCGTATATGGCAGGGGCGGATCTAGGAGTGAGGGGGGGGGGATTACGGGGGTTGGTTGCAACCCCCCCCCCCTCTTGAGAACCTGAACATACACTGTTAAAGTCGGCTTCTCCGAGCCCCCCCCCCCCCCCCCGGTAGGGAGTTTTTCTGAGAGCACACTCCACACCCCCGGTCGGAAGTTTTCAGAGACCGATGTCCTAGATCCGCCCCTGTATCGCCAGACATGTCATATACACATGAAATAGAAGTCATCTTCTACAGCTAATACTCCTTTTTTGTTTATCAACGCTAAAGTGTGCAAATGTCAATACACATAACACACTTTTTCGAAAGTACCCGGTCGGACATTGCGATATGGGTTTATCCAAGACCTGGTGTCACAATGGGCCGCAGTCAAGTGAGTGCGAGAATTATCATATATTTTTTGTCTAGTGTGAATAATTTTAGGATCTGTTTTGCATTCTTGGAAAAGCTTAACAGGCTTGCAATTTATTGCGTCGTTGGAAAGGATTATATTTGCATACACCACATACTCTTTAATTTTCCGGCCTTAGCAATCATTTGCTTATTGAATCGTGACCAACCCTCAACAACTATTTGAACAGGATTTTCGAGACCTGTTTTCAGGAAAAGTATTACCGCACATCGCATGATTTGAGTTGTATCAAAATAGAGAGCTAAGCTGGCACATACTGGTATGAACGGGTGCAAGTTTGACGGTAAATGTGAAGTTTATGTATCATAGTATAACATGAAAATGGTTTTTTTGATCCCTTTTTCAAGAAAGTACACGTGTTCGCTCACGCAACAAAATCACGCACACGCCTCAACCGCCTATTGGTATCAAATGGGACTTTTTTGAGCAACAACTGTCGCCAGTGGGACTAACATGAGGACAGAAAGAGGGGGGGAGAGAAAGGGTAGAAAGCGAAAGGGAGAGAGAGAATGACATAGAGAAGGAGGGAGAGAGAGGGTGGTTAGATAGGAAGAGGGAGATGTTGGAGATTGTTTGTTACAAGCTGGTCTAAAATTATTTCGGAAATCATGACGAGGGAGTAGGAGTGGGTGTTGGGGGATCGAGGGGAGTGCAAATGGATCTAACATCGATAGCTAAATATAACCACTTGCCCCCGCATATATAGTCGCGCATATTCATAGTTCTTATTACGGATATCATAGCGAATATGGCTTCCGTGCCTATATCGATTCCGATATCCCCAAGTTGTGAGCTTAGCATTGTCACATTTTATTCCAAAGCATAACATGAAAACAATATTTCAATCACTGTAGGAATTAGGGAACGCTATTAAACCAATTTCATATTCTGCCAGCGTGGTAGTTAGATCTAATTAGTACAGCTATCAACGAAATCCGAAGCTGTCCATATATTTGAACACAATGATTAAATGGGCCTACGACTGAACCTTATGATATGATATATTTTAGATACTTTGAGATATTTGAGATACTTTTTTATCGATGATCTTTACCATAGCCAAGCGCTGCTAACTGCGGTAATATTTTCTAAAGACTGGACAATTTCGACTTTGGAGCTCGAGTCTCACTTGTAATTTTCCTTCAATAACGAAAGAAACGACACACGATACCTGGACATTTGGGAATATGAGGAAATAGACAGTTTAAAGTGAGAATTCGAAAGTTGGAAGTGGGAAGTCCACACTGAGCTTTCGTAGCAAGGACAAACGTCCCAATTGCTGCATGTTTATACTTCCTACGTGATCGTCTTAGTTGCTTCGTTCTCAAGTTGCAAGTCCACTCGTCGTACTCAGTGACCCATAACCTTCATCTTATCCCCCCTCTCACCCGCACCTCACATCCCGCGACCCCCTCTCACCCACACTTCACATCCCTCGACACCCTCTCCCCCACCCCTCAGCCCTCGACCCCCTTTCACCCACACCTCTCATCCCTCGACCCCTTCTCACCCACCCCTCACCCCTTAAGCCCCTCTCACCCACACCTCACATCCCTCGACCCCCTCTCACCCACACCTCTCATCCCTCGACCCCCTCTCACCCACACCTCACATCCCTCGACCCCCTCTTACCCACACCTCTCATCCCTCGACCCCCACTCACCCACACCTCACATCCCTCGACCCCCTCTCACCCACACCTCTCATCCCTCGACCCCCTCTCACCCACACCTCTCATCCCTCGAGCCCCTCTCACCCACCCCTCATCCCTCGACCCCCTCTCACCCACACCTTACATCCCTCGACCCCCTCTCACCCACATCTCACATCCCTCGATCCCCTATTACCCACACCTCTCATCCCTCGACCCCCTCTCACCCACACCTCTCATCCCTCGACCCCCTCTCACCCACACCTCACATCCCTCGATCCCCTCTCACCCACCCCTCATCCCTTGAGCCCCTCTCACCCACACCTCACATCCCTCGAACCCCTCCCACCCACACCTCTCAGCCCCCGACCCCCTCTCACCTACACCTCAAATCCCTCGACCCCCTATTACCCACACCTCTCATCCCTCGACCCCCTCTCACCCACACTTCACATCCCTCGACCCCCTATTACCCACACCTCTCATCCCTCGATCCCCTCTCACCCACCCCTCATCCCTCGACCCCCTCTCACCCACACCTCTCATTCCTCGAGCCCCTCTCACCCACCCCTCATTCCTCGACCCCCTCTCACCCACACCTTACATCCCTCGACCCCCTCTCACCCACACCTCTCATCCCTTGAGCCCCTCTCACTCACACCTCACATCCCTCGACCCCCTCTCACCCACACCTCTCATCCCTGGATCCCCTCTCACCCACACCTCTCATCCCTCGACCCCCTCTCACCCACACCTCACATCCCTCGACCCCCTCTCACCCACCCCTCATCCCTCAAACCCCTCTCATCCCTCGAACCCCTCTCACCCACCCCTCATCCCTCAAACCCCTCTCATCCCTCGAGCCCCTCTCACCCACCCCTCATCCCTCGACCCCCTCTCACCCACACCTAAAATCCCTCGACTCCCTCTCACCCACACCTCACATCCCTCGACCCCCTCTCACCCACACCTCACATCCCTCGACCCCCTCTCATCCACCCCTCATCCCTCGAACCCCTCTCATCCCTCGAGCCCCTCTCACCCACCCCTCATCCCTCGACCCCCTCTCACCCACACCTCTCATCCCTCGAGCCCCTCTCATCTACCCCTCATCCCTCGACCCCCTCTCACCCACACCTCACATCCCTCGACCCCCTCTCACCCACACCTCACATCCCTCGAGCCCCTCTCACTCACACCTCACATCCCTCGACCCCCTCTCACCCACACCTCTCATCCCTCGACCCCCTCTCATCCACACCTCACATCCCTCGACCCCCTCTCACCCAGAACTCAAATCCCTCGACCCCCTCTCACCCACACCTCTTATCCCTTGACCCCCTCTCACAAACAAAAATAATAGACAGTTTAAAATGAGAATTCGAAAGTTGGAAGTGGGAAGTCCACACTGAGCTTTCGTAGCAAGAACAAACGTCCCAATTTCTGCATGTTTATACTTCCTACGTGATCGTCTTAGTTGCTTCGTTCTCAAGTTGCAAGTCCACTCGTCGTACTCAGTGACCCATAACCTTCATCTTATCCCCCCTCTCACCCGCACCTCACATCCCGCGACCCCCTCTCACCCACACTTCACATCCCTCGACACCCTCTCCCCCACCCCTCATCACTCGACCCCCTTTCACCCACACCTCTCATCCCTCGACCCCCTCTCACCCACCCCTCATCCCTTAAGCCCCTCTCACCCACACCTCACATCCCTCGACCCCCTCTCACCCACACCTCTCATCCCTCGACCCCCTCTCACCCACACCTCACATCCCTCGACCCCCTCTTACCCACACCTCTCATCCCTCGACCCCCTCTCACCCACATCTCTCATCCCTCGACCCCCTCTCACCCACACCTCTCATCCCTCGACCCCCTCTCACCCATGCCACATCCTACGACCCCTCCTCACTGCAACCCCCGTCCTAAGTTCCCTGCTTATCCCCACCCCTGTTCTACGTTCCCTCCTCACCCCCACCCGTATCCTACGTTTCCTTCTCACCCCAACCCATGTCCTACGTTCTCTCCTCACCCTCACTTCCCAAATTAAGACGCCTCCTCACCCCCACCCCCGTTCTACGACCCCTCCTCACCTCCCTTTCCACGATGCATCCTCACCCCCCCCCTCCCCCGTCTTACGATGCCCCCCCCCTCCCTCTCCACCCACATTTAACACACGGCAACCCTAAATGACTCGAATCCAATAACCTGAGCTTCGAACAAACCGGTCCAACTTGGCATATTTAACCTTGGGAATTTGATTTGGTTCATATCGTTCATACCATTATCACAGGCCCGGGGACCCAGGCCCGGGGACCCAGGCCCAGGGTCCCAGGCCCGGAGACCCAGGCCCGGGGACCCAGGCCCGGGGACCCAGGCCCAGGGAACCCAGGCCCGGGGACCCAGGCCCGGGGACCCAGGCCCAGGAAACCCAGGCCCGGGGACCCAGGCCCGGGGATCCAGGCCCGGGGTCACAGGCCCGGGGTCCAGGCCTAGGAAACCCAGGCCCGGAGACCCAGGCCCGGGTCCCAGGCCCGGAGACCCAGGCCCGGAGACCCAGGCCCGGAGACCCAGGCCCGGGGCCCCAGGCCCGGGGTCCAGGCCTAGGAAACCCAGGCCCGGAGACCCAGGCCCGTGTCGCAGGCCCGGGGTCCAGGCCCAGGAAACCCAGGCCCGGGAAACCAGGTGTACACAGACGTAGCACGAGATTTGTCAAGCATAGCTTGAGAAAGACGAAAATCGGGGTGATAGGTGCAACTTGAACCTGTTAGTACCGACTGCGACTATGTACATGCAATATCGACGGGGCTGAAACGTCGTCACCACGCCGTGAGTCATTTGGCGTATCGAGGCTTTATAATGGGATTGGCCATATTAAAGTGTGATTATTTGCCAACGTCGAAACTACTGGTTCGATTTCGATGGAATTTAGCATACATGATGTCAGTACATATTCCATCACATATGAGTCATCTACCCGCATTTATGTAGTCACAGCGAGTTGTTTGCACTATCGGCAATGTCAAAATTGATCATCCAATAACTCGAAAACCATAAATGTGAGGCGAAATCTGAGGCCACATTGCTTTTGCGCCTGTCTCTGAAGAATATTCTGAAACAAACCCCGAATCTCTAGACCAAATATTAACGAAGTTACTCGGAGAAACAGGTTTCGTAACCATGACTTTGATGTGACCTTGACCTTGGAAGCGTGACCTTGATCAATATAGTAATTTGCACCCAACTACTAGTGTCATGTCTCTCACGCAAGGTGTGGTTTGTCTGACAGGTCCGCTTCATGGAGAAATTGGGGAGGCCATTTTCCCGCCAAAATGCTCCCGTAGGGTCCCATGTTAAACTTTTGGAATTTTTAGCGGGAGAACTATTTGGGCAATTTGCATAAATGAAAGACGATATAGAAGGTACTAATGGGCCCAATACGTGAAATAATTTGCAGCGTGATTAAATGGAAACTGCGAACGTTATAGCGATTTTTCCGTTTTTTGGTCCTATCTTTTAATGGTTAAGCGAATTTCGAAAAATTCCTGTGACCTTGACCTTTGACCTACATGGCCCATCTACGAACTGAGCCTGACGATTGCCATTTCGCATCATTTTGTGAATTTTGAAGTCGATATCTTAAGGCATTCGACAGATATGGTGCGACAAGACAAACAAACAAACAGACTCACAGACAAACCGAACACACCGACATAAGACGAAAACCGTAGATTTTCGTCTTAATAAAACGCCAAAAAGGAGAGACCATGACCCCGACCTCCTCTCCGGTTAAAACTGACTGCGAAAAACCGCTGCCCCGCCTAGCTTGCGCTTCCCAAAATACGACGCTCACACCACTATCGGCTATATCTAACACACACGGAACAAGGAAAAAAAATGGGGGCATTCTGAAGCAGCACGCGGAATCCAGATCCCAGCCACGGCGTGTCCTAATTTTCGGAAAGCACCCATGCTCACCGATGTCGCTGCGCAGTCACTACGGGATATGATCGAGACCTGATGAGACGGACCCTGCTTACGCTCCACGTCGATGCTATGTCAATCACGGTAAGTGATACGTACTTTCCGATGGTTGCTACGAGTGACTGTCAGTGTCAGGCGAGTTGTATGCCAATGAGGAAAAAAATGGCAAGGCAGAATGTACACGGACGGGTGTAAAAGTTAGGAACCGTCAAGTTGTAGAGTGCCACGTTGAGTTGTCCCTGTTATTAGCAGTACTACATATAGATGCTTGTTTTGTCGGGGTTTTACTGTCGTATGACGTAATCGATTCAATTTTCCGGACAGGACGTTCCGCTTGCGTCATAGTCACTCTGCCCCACGTCACCATAAATATTCTTCATTCGCAAATATTAAAATGAATCTAATCGAAGATATATTCGACATCGTGTGCCATAAAATACACCGTGGTTACCATCTATTGTAAATAGGCGTGAAGCGTTTCTAACTTTGATCCAGTCTTATTTTGAAATATTTTCGCTTAAACCCTCCATTGTGATAGTACGACAACATAATGTCTAAACTTTTTTCTAGTTCTTCATTAAAAATGCAGAATTCTGCCCAGACATCCCTTAAAACCAGTCGTAACCCCAGCACCGCTGAGGGCAACCGTGAGGTTAGCAGTTACCTGGGGCCGAGGTTATGTGGGGAACGAGCACAATCGACTGTCTACGCGCAGTGTCATCAATAAGTGGGCGTCACGCATCTATAGCCAGGCATCAGCTTTATGTGCGTTGTTTACTGGGTTATTTGTATCCCTACTTTCCGGGGGGTGGGGGTGGGGCGGCGCCACGACATCAAGACAGCCAAGCACCAGCTTTGTTCCCAATGTCCGGGGGTTGGTGAGGGGGTGGGGGGGGAGACTTAAGGACAGCTTGTCAATACGGATTGCAGCCTGCAACGTCAGCAGTCGGGACGCTTGTTGGACACTTGTGGGCGTGTATCTTCTTGCGGCAGCTGGACCGTGGAGCAAGTCCGGGTTTAATCAGTTAGCTGGGACCCTCGCCAAAACGGATTCGAGGCACGACCCATGTGCACAGACAGGGCACAGCGCCAACCGCACGGATCTCTAGCGGGGCGCTGTCATCGAATCCGGTCAGGCATCCTTTCGACAGTGCGTAACCACAACAGTGACAGCTAGTGACAGCGACGGTCGTGTTTCTGTCGCATTGCAGCGAACCACTAGCCCGTTTTACATATTTTGGACTTTAGCTGCCTGTAGCTCAATACCGAAAAGGATTAGGACTTTGAATCCCTGCAATGTACAGATATAAATTTGGATAGTTTTCACCCCCGGTTCGTACATAAGCGTTACCGTTCCAGATGTCAAGCGACATGGGTGCCTCGGTGTGGATGATGGCTGCTGTCTTATCGATCCTGTGGCCCTCGGTCTCCCTTTCCCTCTCCCCCTTGAAGCCACAGACTGAAGCCCAGGCCAAGGTAAGCAAGTGTATGTTGAACACTCTGGGGTTCTGCAATGACCTGGAAATATGCGACCCCTGGCCGATTTAATATGTGATCCATTGCCGAGCTAATATATGATCCTCTATAGATCGGATGGGTTATACTCTCCAGACCTGATATGTGATCCTCTGTATATCTGATATGTGATCCTTTGTAGATCTATGATCGATTGTAGATCTGATATGTGATTCTCTGTAGACCTGACGCATGATCCTCTGTAGATCTGATGTGTGGTCCTCTGAAACTCTGATATGTGATGCTCTGTAGATCTGATATGTGATGCTCTGTAGATCTGATATGTGATGCTCTGTAGATCTGATATGTGATCCTCTGTTGATCTGATATGTGATGCTCTGTAGATCTGATATGTGATCGTCTGTAGATCTGACGTGTGATACTCTGTATATCTGATATGTGATCCCCTGCATATCTGATGCCTGATCCTCTGCATATCTGATGCCTGATCCTCTGTAGATCTGATGTGTGATCCTCTGTAGATCTGATATGTGATTCTCTGTCGACCTGATATGTGATCCTCTGTATATCTGATGTGATCCTTTCTAGATCTGATGTGTGATACTCTCTCGATCTGATATGTGATCCTCTGTATATCTGGTATGCGATCCTCTGTAGATCTGATATGTGATCCTCTGTAGATCTGGTATGTGATACTGTGTAAATCTGATGTGTGATACTCTGTATATCTGATATGTGATGCTCTGTAGATCTGATATGCGATACTCTGTAGATCCGATGTGCGATACTGTGTAGATCTGATGTGTGATACTCTGTAGATCTGATATGTGATACGCTGTAGATCTGATATGTGATCCTCTAAAAACTTGATGTATGATACTCCGTAGGTCTGATGTGTGATACTCTGTAGATCTGATATGTGATCCTCTGTAGATCTGATATGTGATCCTCTGAAAATCTGATGTGTGATACTCTGTAGATCTGATATGTGATCCTGTGTAGATCTGATATGTGATCCTCTGAAAATCTGATATGTGATGCTTTGTAGATCTGATATGTGATGCTCTGCAGATCTCTGTAGATCTGACGTGTGATGTTCTCTAGATCTGATATGTGATCCTCTGTATATCTGATATTTGATCCTCTGTATATCTCATGTGATCCTCTGTACATCTGATGTGTGATCTTCTGTAAATCTGATATGTGATCCTCTGTAGATCTGATATGTGATCCTCTGTAGATCTGATATGTGATTTTCTGTAGACCTGATATGTGATCCTCTGTAGATCTGATGTGTGATACTCTATAGATCTGATACGTAATACTCTGTAGATCTGATATATGTGATACTCTGTAGATCTGATGTGTGATCCTCTGTAAATCTGATGTGTGATCCTCTGTAAATCTGATATGTGATGCTCTGTAGATCTGATGTGCGATACTCTGTAGATCTGATGTGCGATACTCTAGATCTGATGTGTGATACTCTGTAGATCTGATATGTGATACGCTGTAGATCTGATATATAATCTCCTAAAAAACTGATGTATGATACTCTGTAGATCTGGTGTGTGATCCTCTGAAAATCTGATGTGTGATACTCTGTAGATCTGACATGTCATCCTCTGTAGATCTGATATATGATATCCTGTAGATCTGATGTGCGATACTCTGTAGATCTGATGTGTGATCCTCTATAGATCTGATGTGATCCGCTGTAGCCCCTTTCGTAATTATGACGTAAATGTATTAAACTAAAGTGATTTAGACGGAAATTGAATTACAAGCGCACCAGTAAGATCAGGGGTTTTCCCTGTAAGTCACATACATGGAGGGGGGGGGGGGGTATCTTTTCCGATCTCCGCGACTTGCATCCAGGAATTCTTAGAGATTCGCGATCAGCTGCTGAACATTTTTATGGATCGTATCCGTACAATTCCGGGTTCAGTGCAAAGGTCTTTTTCCTATTTACCGCTATCCGTTTTAGAAGTCTGTGAATTCCTCGAATTTAAGGTGTCTCCTTTAAAGTGTTTTTTGGCGCCCACTCTTGAGAAGTCCTCATTTTGGGAGATTCGAGATTATTCTCCGTAATTATGGGGGATTCGAGATTCAAAGGGGGATCCCCTCATAGATGTATTTACAGCTAATGCAGCTATATTACACATACATATTTTACATCTCTCAAATTAAATTGTGGACCTGTTTTGCAGAAAAGTATATAAATATGTATATATTGTCCAGCCAAAGCTATAGTTTTAAGGACTTCTTTGCTAGACTGACGCAATCTCGCTTTAGTAGCTATGGCTTTCTTGTGTACAGCGTCGTTTTTTGCTCTTTAACATATACATGTATGTTTATAGCGCAGACATTTTTTAAGGCCTTATAACGCTCATAAGGTGCGACAAGGTATCCAATAATTTACTGCACCATTTTGTGAATCTTCCAGATGGAGTAGAACGGAGCCACTATGCATGCTTTTTACACCGATAAACTTTCGGAAAACGAAACTAGAATTTGCGTTGTTTATCAGGCGTGAACGTTTGTAAGCGGCGCTACCCTGGACGGGGATTCAGCATCTGGGTAGCCATCATCAATAGGCCAGCTATTTATATCATCCGTTCTAGATTGATTTGTAAAGTATTGCATTTGCTGAATTAAGATATCATCATGTTTTTATGCAAAATGTTATATATATATATATCGGTACTCTTAACGCACTATAAACCTTTACTTTCACTTCCCAACACACCATCTTCGCGTAGTATCTGGAGGAGTCTGCAAGAGGTAAATGGCGACACGTGAAAACTCGACAGTCGACATTGACCCCTAAATTCCTACACTGCACGAGTATCTGACTTTCGGAACAAAAAACGGGACTGAACTTAGCCAAAAAGCGACAGGGAACGTCGTGAAAAATCGACACTGTGCACTGGATACCCCCTTGCAGACCCCTATCCGTGCATGGCCCGGTGTGCGGGACGCGTGGGGGGGGGGGGGGGGCGGCCTGTCCCCTCGCCACCGGGCGAGACCGGCCAATAACCCCCACCCCACTGCCACCTGATTGGCTGGCTTGGCTGAGCCAGAGATCGGGTTATACTGTCGCCCGGGACCGTCGCCCGGACCGGGGCTCCACAGGGTGACACAGATGAGAGAGGAGAAAGTGTGAATCAGTAAACTGTAGCTTACCGCTGTATACACGAGATCAGTTTGTTGCTATGCCCTGCGATGTGAAAGCTAAGGGCGTGTTCGATTTACCTGAAACCGATTATAGAAACCGAAACCGTTTTTGAAACCGGTTTCAACGGTTGGTCCACCTAAAGGCGAACGCAGCTTTATTTGTTTCATGTCAGTATGTATTTAGGCAATAGCCATGTGCTTATGAAGTTGTCATGCTTATGCCAGCATGCATATATGCTGTCTGTTTAATTTTCTACCCGCGATCGGACTGTCCGTGAATAAATTAGTCGCATACTTTTGTGCAGTCTCTATTCTTTTCAATTATGATTAACTACGGTGTATATGTTGAATGAACCGACCGTTCCGCGGAACCGAACCCGTCAAACCAGCTCTCTCGATAGTTGCACGGTTTCGAGCAAACCGGTTTCGGTTCTTCTCCTGTCGAACAGTCAGTTCGGCAGATCGGTTTTGGTTTCATGCAAATCGAACACACCAGATCCGTGAATCCGGAAGGGTACGTGGGTGGGGCCAGGACATCACTCTCTGCCTTCGACTCACTCGGCTAGGGCTCCATTACAAAATAAGCGGAGCTTGTGTAGCGCCACCTAGCGAATAAAAACTTGCCAGGACATCAGTATTTTTTGGCCCCAGGCCCGAATGGATGCCGAAAAGTTTACACCCCGAGCTGACGGGATCCGAACCAGCTGCAATCGAATAGCCTTAAAGTTGCATATCGAGCTCTTTCCCGCCAAAACTAAGGAAGTCAAACTACACATAAGAATAATCCAAAATTTCTTTTGTCCATATTCCACGCATACCAGGCTGCCAAATGGAGTCTCTCAGCCTTGCCCGTGGTATCATTGACCACGGGTTTTCAGCTTAGTGGTGAACGTCACCAGTCTGTGTGCTTCGCGATGTAGCAGTGCCGCGAGTTCTGTGGTGTCCCGGGATAGGGCTATACAGTTCTCGCGATCGGACCGCGAGACTTCAGTTTTGGGGACAAACAAACACACGTGCTCCATGTTGAAGTAAAGGCAGCTATAAGTCAATTTCTTTCCAGGTTTATTCTAAAGACTATGAGTACCATTTCACTAAACATGACTATGGGAGATATACGTTAAAATATTTGGAGGCGATGAAGCGCAGAACTTTGGGAATATAAACTTACAAGGAAAAATTCGTCTTTAAAACACTCGAAAGCTAACAATAACTTTCTAAATTTAGCCCTGCACCCGGGGTTTCGCAAGTTCACAAAAGAGCGAGTGACTTCACAGAGCGTCGCGTGCCTCCGCGGTAACAAAAATGGCGAGAGCAAGTGATCGACTTAACCATTCCGCTGTCGAAATGTGCAGTGCATGGAGTAACAACACACGGGTGCGTCATTAAACCACATGCTAAAGATAAAGTAAGCAGTTGGATGTTTTCGTCCAAGTTTCTTCATTTTTGTAAGTTTTCTGTTTGAAACGTTGCGCCAACGTTGTCACCGGGGAGAATCCGTGGGACGTCATAATGTCTCGTTTTCGTAGGAAATGCAAAAAAAACGTTAGTTTCTCAGTCGTATTGTCCCGTCGTAACAAATATTCGTCATTGTAATGGCGCAAACGAATAAAAAATGTATCATCTATCAGTTTTGTGAAGCTATATTTCTTAAATATTTGGCGGGAAAGAGCTCGATATTGAATACCGTTGTTACCATTATTTTTCTCTTGCACGTCGTCAAAGGAGTTCCTCGCACAATATGGCTACATGCAAACCGATCGTTCGGAGGGACGCTTTGCCGCTCTCAGGGATGAGGACCATTACGGCTCCGCCTTGGCCACATACCAACGCAGAATGGGTCTCCAAGTGACCAGGCAACTGGACGCTGCAACCAAGGCGATGATGGCCCGGCCTCGTTGTGGAGTACCCGACATCGAGGACCGGCCGTCAGGTCGCAAAAGGCGATACACCATTAAGGACGGTAGGTCGGCGTGAGTACATGGGGAATATAAGAAGGAGAGTGAGTACATGGGGAGCATGAGAAGGTGAGTGAGTACATGCGGAGCACGAGAAGGAGAGTCGGTACATGGAGAGCACGAGAAGGAAAGTGAGTACATGCGGAGCACGAGAAGGAGAGTGAGTACATGGGGAGCATGAGAAGCAGAGTGAGTACATGGGGAGAATGAGAAGGAGAGTGAGTACATGGGGAGCATGAGAAGGAGAGTGAGTACATGGGGAGCATGAGAAGGAGAGTGAGTACATGGGGAGCACGAGAAGGAGAGTGAGTACATGGGGAGCATGAGAAGCAGAGTGAGTACATGGGGAGAATGAGAAGGAGAGTGAGTACATGGGGAGCATGAGAAGGAGAGTGAGTACATGGGGTGCACGAGAAGGAGAGTGAGTACATGGGGAGCACGAGAAGGAGAGTGAGTACATGGGGAGCATGAGAAGCAGAGTGAGTACATGGGGAGAATGAGAAGGAGAGTGAGTACATGGGGAGCATGAGAAGGAGAGTGAGTACATGGGGAGCATGAGAAGGAGAGTGAGTACATGGGGAGCACGAGAAGGAGTGAGTACATGGGGAGCATGAGAAGGAGAGTGAGTACATGGGGAGCACGAGAAGGAGAGTGAGTACATGGGGAGCACGAGAAGGAGAGTGAGTACACGGGGAGCACGAGAAGGAGAGTGAGTACATGGGGAGCACGAAAAGGAGAGTGAGTACATGGGGAGCATGAGAAGGAGAGTGAGTACATGGGCAGCATGAGAAGGAGAGTGAGTACATGGGGAGTATGAGAAGGAGAATGAGTACATGGGGAGCATGAGAAGGAGAGTGAGTACATGCGGAGCACGAGAAGGAGAGTGAGCACATGGGGAGCATGAGAAGCAGAGTGAGTACATGGGGAGAATGAGAATGAGAGTGAGTACATGGGGAGCACGAGAAGGAGAGTGAGTACATGGGGAGAATGAGAAGGAGAGTGAGTACATGGGGAGAATGAGAAGGAGAGTGAGTACATGGGGAGCACGAGAAGGAGAGTGAGTACATGGAGAGCACGAGAAGGAAAGTGAGTACATGGGGAGAATGAGAAGGAGAGTGAGTACATGGGGAGCATGAGAAGGAGAGTGAGTACATGGGGAGCATGAGAAGGAGAGTGAGTACATGGGGAGCATGAGAAGGAGAGTGAGTACATGGGGAGCACGAGAAGGAGAGTCAGTACATGGAGAGCACGAGAAGGAGAGTGAGTACATGGGGAGTACGAGAAGGAGAGTGAGTACATGGGGAGCACGAGAAGGAGAGTGAGTACATGGGGAGAATGAGAAGGAGAGTGAGTACATGGGGAGCACGAGAAGGAGAGTGAGTACATGGGGAGCACGAGAAGGAGAGTCAGTACATGGAGAGCACGACAAGGAAAGTGAGTACATGGGGAGCATGAGAAGGAGAGTGAGTACATGGGGAGCATGAGAAGGAGAGTGAGTACATGGGGAGCACGAGAAGGAGAGTGAGTATATGGGGAGCACGAGAAGGAGAGTGAGTACATGGGGAGCACGAGAAGGAGAGTGAGTACATGGGGAGAATGAGAAGGAGAGTGAGTACATGGGGAGCACGAGAAGGAGAGTGAGTACATGGGGAGCACGAGAAGGAGAGTGAGTACATGGGGAGCACGAGAAGGAGAGTCAGTACATGGAGAGCACGAGAAGGAAAGTGAGTACATGGGGAGCATGAGAAGGAGAGTGAGTACATGGGGAGCATGAGAAGGAGAGTGAGTACATGGGGAGCATGAGAAGGAGAGTGAGTACATGGGGAGAATGAGAAGGAGAGTGAGTACATGGGGAGCATGAGAAGGAGAGTGAGTACATGGGGAGCACGAGAAGGAGAGTGAGTACACGGGGAGCACGAGAAGGAAAGTGAGTACATGGGGAGCACGAGAAGGAAAGTGAGTACATGGGGAGCATGAGAAGGAGAGTCAGTACATGGAGAGCACGAGAAGGAGAGTGAGTACATGGGGAGCACGACAAGGAAAGTGAGTACATGGGGAGCATGAGAAGGAGAGTCAGTAAATGGAGAGCACGAGAAGGAAAGTGAGTACATGGAGAGCACGAGAAGGAGAGTGAGTACATGGGGAGCACGACAAGGAAAGTGAGTACATGGGGAGCATGAGAAGGAGAGTCAGTACATGGGGAGCACGAGAAGGAGAGTGAGTACATGGGGAGCACGAGAAGGAGAGTCAGTACATGGAGAGCACGAGAAGGAAAGTGAGTACATGGGGAGCATGAGAAGGAGAGTGAGTACATGGGGAGCATGAGACGGAGAGTGAGTACATGGGGAGCATGAGAAGGAGAGTGAGTACATGGGGAGCACGAGAAGGAGAGTGAGTACACGGGGAGCACGACAAGGAAAGTGAGTACATGGGGAGCACGAGAAGGAGAGTGAGTACATGGGGAGCATGAGAAGCAGAGTGAGTACATGGGCAGCATGAGAAAGAGAGTGAGTACATGGGGAGCATGAGAAGGAGAGTGAGTACATGGGGAGCATGAGAAGGAGAGTGAGTACATGGGGAGCATGAGAAGGAGAGTCAGTACATGGGGAGCACGAGAAGGAGAGTGAGTACATGGGGAGCATGAGAAGGAGAGTGAGTACATGGGGAGCATGAGAAGGAGAGTCAGTACATGGGGAGCACGAGAAGGAGAGTGAGTACATGGAGAGCACGAGAAGGAAAGTGAGTACATGGGGAGCATGAGAAGGAGAGTGAGTACATGGGGAGCATGAGAAGGAGAGTGAGTACATGGGGAGCATGAGAAGCAGAGTGAATACATGGGGAGCATGAGAAGGAGAGTGAGTACATGGGGAGCATGAGAAGGAGAGTGAGTACATGGGGAGCATGAGAAGGAGAGTGAGTACATGGGGAGCATGAGAAGGAGAGTGAGTACATGGGGAGCATGAGAAGGAGAGTGAGTACATGGGGAGCATGAGAAGGAGAGTGAGTACATGGGGAGAATGAGAAGGAGAGTGAGTACATGGGGAGCACGAGAAGGAGAGTGAGTACATGGGGAGCATGAGAAGGAGAGTGAGTACATGGGGAGAATGAGAAGGAGAGTGAGTACATGGGGAGCACGAAAAGGAGAGTGAGTACATGGGAAGCACGAAAGGGAGAGTGAGTACGTGGGGAGCACGAGAAGGAGAGTGAGTACATGGGGAGCACGAGAAGGAGAGTGAGTACATGGAGAGCACGAGAAGGAGAGTGATTACATGGAGAGCACAAGAAGGAGAGTGAGTACATGGAGAGCACGAGAAGGAGAGTGAGTACATGGGGAGCATGAGAAGGAGAGTGAGTGCATGGGGAGCATGAGAATGAGAGTGAGTACATGGGGAGCACGAAAAGGAGAGTGAGTACATGGGGAGCACGAGAAGGAGAGTGAGTACATGGAGAGCACGAGAAGGAGAGTGAGTACATGGAGAGCACGAGAAAGAGAGTGAGTACATGGGGAGCATGAGAAGGAGAGTGAGTGCATGGGGAGCATGAGAATGAGAGTGAGTACATGGGGAGCACGAAAAGGAGAGTGAGTACATGGGGAGCACGAGAAGGAGAGTGAGTACATGGAGAGCACGAGAAGGAGAGTGAGTACATGGAGAGCACGAGAAGGAGAGTGAGTACATGGGGAGCATGAGAAGGAGAGTGAGTACATGGGGAGCATGAGAAGGAGAATGAGTACACGGGGAGCATGAGAAGGAGAGTGAGTACATGGGGAGCATGAGAAGGAGAGTGAGTACATGGAGAGCACGAGAAGGAGAGTGAGTACATGGGGAGCATGAGAAGGAGAGTGAGTACATGGGGAGCACGAGAAGGAGAGTGAGTACATGGGGAGCATGAGAAGGAGAGTGAGTGCATGGGGAGCATGAGAATGAGAGTGAGTACATGGGGAGCACGAAAAGGAGAGTGAGTACATGGGGAGCACGAGAAGGAGAGTGAGTACATGGGGAGCATGAGAAGCAGAGTGAGTACATGGGGAGCATGAGAAGGAGAATGAGTACACGGGGAGCATGAGAAGGAGAGTGAGTACATGGGGAGCATGAGAAGGAGAGTGAGTACATGGGGAGCATGAGAAGGAGAGTGAGTACATGGGGAGCATGAGAAGGAGAGTGAGTACATGGGGAGCACGAGAAGGAGAGTGAGTACATGGGGAGCATGAAAAGGAGAGTGAGTACATGGGGAGCATGAGAAGGAGAGTGAGTACATGGGGAGCATGAGAAGGAGAGTGAGTACATGGGGAGAATTAGAAGAAGAATGAGTACATGGGGAGCATGAGAAGGAGAGTGAGTACATGGGGAGCATGAGAAGGAGAGTGAGTACATGGGGAGCATGAGAAGGAGAGTGAGTACATGGGGAGCACGAGAAGGAGAGTGAGTACATGGGAAGCACGAAAAGGAGAGTGAGTACATGGGGAGCACGAGAAGGAGAGTGAGTACATGGGGAGCATGAGAAGGAGAGTGAGTACATGGGGAGCACGAGAAGGAGAGTGAGTACATGGGGAGCATGAGAAGGAGAGTGAGTACATGGGGAGCACGAGAAGGAGAGTGAGTACATGGGAAGCACGAAAAGGAGAGTGAGTACATGGGGAGCACGAGAAGGAGAGTGAGTACATGGGGAGCATGAGAAGGAGAGTGAGTACATGGGGAGCATGAGAAGCAGAGTGAGTACATGGGGAGCATGAGAAGGAGAATGAGTACACGGGGAGCATGAGAAGGAGAGTGAGTACATGGGGACCATGAGAAGGAGAGTGAGTACATGGGGAGCATGAGAAGGAGAGTGAGTACATGGGGAGCACGAGAAGGAGAGTGAGTACATGGGGAGCATGAGAAGGAGAGTGAGTACATGGGGAGCATGAGAAGGAGAGTGAGTACAAGGGGAGCATGAGAAGGAGAGTGAGTACATGGGGAGCACGAGAAGGAGAGTGAGTACATGGGGAGCATGAGAAGCAGAGTGAGTACATGGGGAGAATTAGAAGAAGAATGAGTACATGGGGAGCATGAGAAGGAGAGTGAGTACATGGGGAGCATGAGAAGGAGAGTGAGTACATGGGGAGCATGAGAAGGAGAGTGAGTACATGGGGAGCACGAGAAGGAGAGTGAGTACATGGGAAGCACGAAAAGGAGAGTGAGTACATGGGGAGCACGAGAAGGAGAGTGAGTACATGGGAAGCACGAAAAGGAGAGTGAGTACATGGGAAGCATGAGAAGGAGAGTGAGTACATGGGGAGCACGAGAAGGAGAGTGAGTACATGGGGAGCATGAGAAGCAGAGTGAGTACATGGGGAGAATTAGAAGAAGAATGAGTACATGGGGAGCATGAGAAGGAGAGTGAGTACATGGGGAGCATGAGAAGGAGAGTGAGTACATGGGGAGAATTAGAAGAAGAATGAGTACATGGGGAGCATGAGAAGGAGAGTGAGTACATGGGGAGCATGAGAAGGAGAGTGAGTACATGGGGAGCATGAGAAGGAGAGTGAGTACATGGGGAGCACGAGAAGGAGAGTGAGTACATGGGAAGCACGAAAAGGAGAGTGAGTACATGGGGAGCACGAGAAGGAGAGTGAGTACATGGGAAGCACGAAAAGGAGAGTGAGTACATGGGGAGCACGAGAAGGAGAGTGAGTACATGGGGAGCATGAGAAGGAGAGTGAGTACATGGGGAGCACGAGAAGGAGAGTGAGTACATGGGAAGCACGAAAAGGAGAGTGAGTACATGGGGAGCACGAGAAGGAGAGTGAGTACATGGGGAGCATGAGAAGGAGAGTGAGTACATGGGGAGCACGAGAAGGAGCACGAGAAGGAGAGTGAGTACATGGGGAGAATGAGAAGGAGAGTGAGTACATGGGGAGAATGAGAAGGAGAGTGAGTACATGGGGAGCACGTGAAGGCGAGTGAGTACATGGGAAGCATGAGAAGGAGAGTGAGTACATGGGGAGCACGAGAAGGAGAGTGAGTACATGGGGAGAATGAGAAGGAGAGTGAGTACATGGGGAGCATGAGAAGGAGAGTGAGTACATGGGGAGAATGAGAAGGAGAGTGAGTACATGGGGAGCACGAGAAGGAGAGTGAGTACATGGGGAGCACGAGAAGGAGAGTGAGTACATGGGGAGCACGAGAAGGAGAGTGAGTACATGGGTAGCATGAGAAAGATAGTTACAAGTTGTTTCCATATTACACGAGGATTTGAAAGACTGAACTTTAACCCTGAATGCAAACGAGAAGCCAATGGAAGAGTCCGAAACTGAAAGTTGGTTAATTCCAGAGTATACCCTATTTGTATCCCTGTTATCATCTGTTTGCTCCTATACCTGCACACCCCTATTTGTAAACGCTATTTGTATACTCCAACTTGTATACCCCTACTTATAAGTGTACAATACCTACATGTGTATACCCTATTTGTATGCCATTACTTGTATACCCCTAGTTGTATACCCCTATTTGTATATCTCTACGTGTATACTCATACTTGTATGAGCTTACTTGTAAACTCCACTAGTATTTTCCTACTTATGTACCCATATTTGTGTACTCCTAGCTGTATATCCCTATTTGTATTCCCTATTTGTTTTCTATTTGCATACCCCCTACTTGATATCCCTACTTGTATACCCTTAATTTTATGCCCCTACTTGTACAACTCCTACTTGTATACCCCTACTTCCATACTCCTATTTGTATGCCCTTACTTGTACATCTTTACTTCTATGCCCCTACTTGTACAACCCATACGTGCAAACCTTTACTTTTATACCCTTATTTGTATACCCCTACTTGTAGAGCCCTACTTGTATCCTCTATTTGTATACCCCTACTTGTAGAGCCCTACTTGTATCCTCTATTTGTATACCCCTACTTGTAGAGCCCTACTTGTATCCTCTATTTGTATACCCTTATTTGTAGAGCCCTACTTGTATCCTCTATTTGTATACCCCTACTTGTAGAGCCCTACTTGTATCCTCTATTTGTATACCCTTACTTGTATACCCCTACTTGTATACCCCTATTTGTTTTCTCCTATTTCCATACCCCTGCTGGTTTGCACCTATTTGTATACCCCTACTTGCATCCTCTATTTGTATACCCTTACCCGTACATCCCTATTTGTATCCCCTTACTTGTAGAGCCCTACTTGTATCATCTATTTGTATCCCCTTACTTGTATAGCCTTACTTGTATACCTCTATCTGTATACACTTATTGGTATAGTCCTACTTGTATATCTCCATTTACGTGCACTCTTATTCTTACTCCCTAACCCTCTTATTCATTCAAATGAATTGAATTGAAGTTATAAGTTACTTGTTGCCCCATCTTGCATGCCCTTGCTTGTGCACACACCCGTACATCTGTACACCCGTACTGATAATCCCCTGTTTTATATTTCCGTTCTAATGCTACCTCTGGTGAACCTATTGCGCTATCAATCTTATCATGTGTTGCTTTGGCGTTGCAGGTAGCCGTCGGGTTACAAATGGAACTATGACATACACAATCATCAACGCTCCTCCCCATGTCATGCACAAATCGCTGGTTATACAAGAGTTGCGAAAAGCCTTTGACGTAAGAGTGTAAATTTGAATGTTATCGTATGTGTCTGTGGCTCGTGTTGTTTACGCCTTAAATACACCGATCCAAAAATAACACTTTTCTGAACGATGCAATTTATATCTAGGAGAGATAACAATATATTTAATTTTTTAATTTCTTGGCATAAAATCCAGGTCAGAATCTTGTTTGTCATTCCTTTGTGTAACCAGCCGTATCTTGTGTAACCCATACAAGGTGCCTCCACAAATATGGGATTAATCACCATTGAGATGAAAACTGCATTGACTTGAGATTTGACTTTAAGTCTGTATAAAGACAAAATCCATCTCTGTCTATCCAACCCTTAGGCCTGGACGGCTGCATCGGGATTGAAATTCCAACTGGTCCATTCAGGAGCCGCTGACCTCCATCTCCTGTTTGCCCAGGGCCCCCATCACGATGAACAGGACTTTGACGGCGTCGGCGGCGTTTTGGCGCATGCACTCTATCCCGAATATGGCGGACAGATACACTTTGACATGGCTGAACATTGGACTAGCGGCGACGATAACGTCAGTGAGTTTGAAATCTGCAACGGCTTTATAATGCGTGACGTCATCCGGTATCGGTCACGCGCTATATATCCATTCACAAGCGTCTCCACTCCCCCCCCCCCCACCCCCATCCCCCCATTCCCTCCTAGAATGCACACATAGACGACTTCGCAAATCTTTAACTGGTTTTCTTTAAACGGGATTCACTGTTCGTTTGTTATATGATATTTTAGCTTTGATCAATATGAATTTCGCAAATCGTAGTTGAGATTCTACCACTGCGAGGCCCTCCACCGCGTGTGCTATGCTTTTTGTGCCTAATATCAAGGTTCCGTCAACGCATATGCCAACAATAAAATCGGGGGTTGCACCGCTATGTGAAGCCTCCCCCCCCCCACCCTCCCTACAATTGTTATGCGACCAACATATTAAATAACAAAAAAATACATGTATAGAAATATACAACGTCTCACAGCACTATATGTTGGCCTATATACACATATATATAAGTGTCTGACTACAAAACAACGTTTTCTTAACTTAAATACCTCATTTCGTCTTATTGCAAAGATGACGGAAAGAAGTTAGCCCAAGTCGCGATTCACGAAATAGGACACAGCCTAGGGCTGCGGCATTCCGAGGTTAGAGACGCCATGATGTTCTCGTCGTACCAGAGCCACGTCGTGGACCTCCGCCAAGACGACAGGGATGGCCTACGAGAGATATACCGTACGTACACACCACATTAAGATGGGTAGTCTATTCACCTTTTATAGTCTGATATTGATATTGGACGACAAGATACTTCTTCAGCATTCTCCAATTATAATGTCCATGTCATAAGTAAACGGCATACAGTGATTTAGCGACATGTGAAATTATTATATTATATTATTGTTTTGGCCAATTATAGCTATTTTGTATTTCTGCTGTGTCTTTGGAGCCTGCTTGGCTTAGTTGGAAAGCGTGGGCTCAGCTGCAGCATGCATATCAACGGCTTCGCGCCAGGGCACCTGCATACGGGACGCTTAATGCTTTATGCCTAATGTGCCCAAAGTGGCATAAGAACCATCAGCATTTTATCTCTAACGCGTGTTCAATTGTGGCGTGTTCAATTAAGGCGACGAATCTTGGTACCGGGAAGGCTTGCCCTCGACCAGCCCGCCTGTCAAGAACCCGGTGGCAGCGCCCTCTGGGGACCACTACCGACGACAGTTCTGTGCCGCGGGCCGTTTTGACGCCATCGGCAGACTCAACGGTGACGTCATAGCCTTCCAAGGTAGGAGTCGAGATGATCTGATCTCCCGCGGCAAACGGCGTTCTGCTGTGTGAGGACCAAGCTCCCTCCCTGGCAGAGTGGGTCACTACGTGTGTACTCTGATTTGACTATAGAACCGGAAAACGTCACTGGGGTTGCCCCAGAATGCGTGCATTGTCAATATCATATATAATCGGCACGCGAAATTTCACTTGTGGGGTCTTCAGTGACAGCGGCCAGTTGGCCTTAACTAGAGTCTCATAACCATATGTATATTTTGAGAACGTTAATTTTAGTTGATTGTATTTGTCACTTGGTTAATATCTGTTCATGATCTTCCTTCACTCTCACTAGGCGAATTGTACGCCAAGTTGGATAAGTCGGGCATCGCCCCCGGATACCCTCGGCTGATCCACCATGACTGGCCTGGCTTGCGCGGACCCGTCGACGCTGTTCTGGCTAGGGTTAGCGAAAACCAGATGTACATCTTCAAGGTTAGCGCCGGCGCCCGAGTCTCTCACACCGATTTGGTTGTTGTGGCCCATTGTTAACATCACATTTTTAACATTTTTAGAAAGTTAGTTTGAGCCTAAGACGAAAAGACCTAGGATGTATTATCATTTTTAAGCATAACGGCTGTTCCCTGATATTCAATCCCTGCGACTGCCTTTTGTCGTCAAATTTACGATCTGTGACCTCTCAGTGTAACTTTTAGCCACTCACCTATAAGGCGACTCCCACGCGGTGAACTAGGCAGGACATCCCGCCTTCGATCTGAATGGTCGAAAGTGTATGAATAGTGCATACTGTATCCAACGTCTAACGCAGACGGACGGATGCCAAACCATGTAATGTAAAAACTTGAAGAAAATGCTAATATGGCATAAGTAGTTTTTACTTCGTGAAAACTATTTTATGCCGGGGTGGAGTATTTCCCCTTTCGTCATCTCTCTGGAGGCGTCGCTCATCCACACAGGTTTACGGTAGATTGTACCGCTTGTCAGCGGATCAGCGACGTCGCCCTTTCCTTTTCCGGTCAGCTATCGAGCAAGGTATACCCATGTTTGTTACTTTCTTTGGTTCAATTTTTAGTTTACCAAAATATCAATTCTATTTTGATACGGATTTGTGTGTCTTGACCGGTAGGGTTCCCGTTACTGGCGCTACGATATGGGACCCAACGGCCAGGTCATCCTCCATCGGCGCCACCCGCGGCCCATCGCCGCCGGCTTCCGTGGGGCCCCCAACGACATCGACGCGGCCTTTGTCTGGGGGGCCAACGGCCATATCTACATCTTCAAAGGTGCGTTTGAGTTTTACTTTTGTCACTGTTGCCATGTCTTAGCGCACCTCTAACTTCACAGATGCGGTTTGCCACTGGGAATGCACCGCCAGGCAGTTAGCCCCTCCCCCGCAATACACCGCTAGTACCCACAATACGCTACTAATCCCCATCATGCGCCGCCAGTCCCCATAATGCACTGCAGATCCCCACAATTTACCATCATTCCTCATAAAGTACCATCAGTCCCCACAATGCATCATCAGCCCCTATAATGTACCGCCAGCCCCACACTGCATCATCAATCCGCATAGTGCACTAGCATTCCCCATAATGCACCGTCAGCCCCGACAATTCATCGTCAGTCCCCATAATGCACCATCAGCCCCCACACTGCATCATCAGTCCGCATAGTGCGCCAGCATTCCCCATAATACACCAACGGTCCCTATAATGCACCACTAGTATCCATACTGCACCGCCAATCCCCATAATGCATCATCATTCCCCATAATGCACCGTCACTCCCCGTAAAATGCATAATCAGGTCTCCAATATACACCATGACAGTTCCCACAAAACATCATCCGTCCCCGATGTTGCCCCCTCAATACCCACCGTGTGCCCCGATCGAGTCCCCACAATGTACCACCAGTTTCCACAATGCACCACCGATCCCCATAATGCACCACCAATCCCCATATTACAAACATCAATCCTCATAATGCACCACCAGTCCCCTAATGCACTACTAGTTCCCATCGTGAATCATTCAGTTCCCACATTACCTCCGCCATCCCCCGGAATGGCTCCACCTTCCCGACAACGTGCCCTCAATACCCACATTGTACCCCCAAGATGAATTTATTATGTACAACGCACCCACATCCCCTATTCGCTCTTCGCTCTTGGCCTCAGGGATGGAGTATTACCGACTGAGTGAAAACCCCTGGGTGGACGCCGGTTACCCCAAGGCCACCGCTACATGGCGGATCGGGGTGTCCCGGGTGGACGCCGCCTTCGAGCGGGAGCAGGGCCGGACCTACTTCTTCAGCGAGAACAAGTATTACACCTACAACGACACGACGCATCAGGTAAGAGCAGCATAGCGCTGCACATGCAGAGCGTCATGGCGTCGCATCGCACGGCACAGCGCTTCGCGTGGCGTAACATGGTGCAACATAGTATGGCACAGCGCATCATTTAGCGTAACGTGGCGCAGCTGAGCACATCATAGCGCAGGGCATCATAACGCAGCATAGTATGGCACAGCACATCTTTTGGTCATTTGGCGTAACATGGCGCAGCATAGCGCAGCAAAGCGCGGTACAGCATAGCCATATATCTCAAGACACCTTGCCGCTTACCTTATATAAGCCACGTGTCCCCTGTGATCTCGCTGGTTCCTCATGTAAGTGTAGCACGGCGTCATATGTATCTCAATAATCTTTTCATATCTCTCTGGTAAGCTTGGCACGGCGTCATATGTATCTCAATAATCTTCTCATATCTCTCTGGTAAGCTTGGCACAGCGTCATATATACCTCAATAATGTTCTCATATCTCTCGGGTAAGCGTGGCACGGCGTCATGTATATCTCAATAATCTTCTCATATCTCTCGGGTAAGCTGGGCACAGCGTCATATATATCTCAATAATGTTCTCATATCTCTCGGGTAAACTTGGCACAGCGTCATATATATCTCAATAATCTTCTCATATCTCTCCAGTAAGCGTGGCACGGCGTCATGTATATCTCAGTAATCTCTAATCTCATATCTCTCGCTCAAGTGTAGCACGGCGTCATATATATCTCAATATTCTTCTCATATCTCTCGGGGAAGCTTGGCACGGCGTCATATATATCTCAATTATTTTCTCATATCTCTCGGGTAAGCGCGGAAGTGTTTTATTTGTCTCAATGACAGTTCCTTTCCCCTCCGGCTTCAGGCGGTCAGAGTGACAAATGAATCCGAGCGAGAGATCCGGACGAAATGGCTGGGATGCAGCACCACCGGCCAACGTCTGGCACCTGTGATGGAGCTCACACGACCCATTCCGGATCCGTTCCAGGCAGTGCCCCCTCCATCCATCGGCCATTCTAGAAATGTGGCAAATGTCAGTGCTACCATTAACAAGGGGCAGATGGCGCAACTGGTCATGTTGGCGGCAGTGATGATGCTATACGCACGCTGATGAGACTGATACGTTCGCGAGTTGTCGGTGCACTCCGTTTAGGGCTAATGGGACGTCTTATTAATATTTTTTATCTTCGCGTGCATTCATTCGGCATGCCGATCGTCTCACCTTCAAAAGAGTACGAGACACTTGGTGCAAGATGGCTACTGATTGAAAAGCAACAGACTAGGCTGGTTTCGTTGCCTCTAAATGCACCGAACTCGCCCAGTAAAAAACGTTTCGTTGGCATATGTAGCACCTACATACCAAAGAATACCAATGGTTGAACTCTTTGCACAGATATGGTCTTTCGTGTTTGATAATGATATCGTGACATATGTTGTCAGCCTTGCAAGGGAGAAGAGACTGTACATAGCGTAGGGTGCGAACAGTGGTCAGACGCTTGATATCGCGCCATGCGTCCCGACTTCTAGGGTTATTAGCAGATCAAGTAGGACTCACCTAGTTAAGCGAGACATAATTGTGCAATGATCCAGTTGTGGACGCTAATAATAATATTGATATTAATACAAACAATCTTATTAATAATAATAATAATAATAATAATAATAATAATAATAATAATAATAAGAAATTGAAATTTTGGTATTAAGCTGGAAGAACTGGATGGCACGTCATATTATGCCCACCGTGCCGAGTGAAAGGAAAAAAACAGAACTTGACTGTTTAGTGATAAACATGCATGTTTAAAAAAAATTTATATTACAACGAGACTCGTCTATAAAATCCTCAAAACAACACACTTTAGGCCATAATATTAAATATAAGTAAATTACTTGTGTTCTAAAGAAGTGTATATATGTTTATGTATTATGCATATATATTATATAACTTTTTCCTTGAGAGGTTCATTCGGCTGTCTCTACCACATACCTTACATGGAATACCATATATTGTATATAAGTGGCGGATTAAAGACATTTTACAATTTGGCGTGTGTTACCCCCACTCCGGTACCGCCTGGATCTTAAATGTTTACGTCTATCTCTGATACCTTTAGAACCTAAAAGATCCTGCTCTCTAAACATCGGGCATGAAGACTGCACGTATTAGCCGGCGATATTTTTGGAACCGCAGTATAGCTGCCCAACTCATGAGTACAACGCATAAGGCCCTCAAGGGGAACCTACTTTTATGGCTACGAAACGTCTCTGACTATTCCTCGATTTTTTAAAGCGTCATGTTATATACTGAGCAATATTGCTAATAATGCTCCCGAATAATTAACGGACATTCTATTTTGATGGCGTAATATGTTGGGATTAATATCTCGAAATTCCCTTTGGACCCACGGGTTGGTCTTATATGTGATGGGCTTATATCTTATTGCCGACCCCGAACCGTCAGAATCATGAAGTCTAGATAGCGTCACATATGTGTGTATCCCCCTTTGTAACGAGGCCCAAATAAGAGTCTAGTAGGTCTTGCCCTCTTTTACATATTTTCTTCATTGTACAATTAAATATATCGGCATTTGCATGAACGATTGGATATATCGGATACCGTACAAAGGAAACGATGACGCCATATTGTTGTGATGCTTCATCGAACGCGTGTTTTATTGCCATTTCAATGGTCAGGTCACAGGCTGCAGGCGCATCGGGGTCACAACGCAACGTAGCAATCCAAGAAATATAGCCACTGTATATACATTCATAACTACGTGGACTTATACGTGGAAAAATAAAATAGCAAGCGAGTAAATAAAAACAGGACTCGAATCATTCAATGCTCGAATCATAAAATGAATAAAGTTCTCTATTAATTACATTGTAGACATATGTAAGACTGCAGGGTAAATTTTCTGGCCATTTGATATCTGCCATTTTATCACACTTCACATGCCAAAGCCACAACAAAAGATGAATCAATAGTAATAATTAGAAGAAGATCTAGACAAGGGACAAGAAGCTGCAATGTTTGTGCGAAGAACGTAGTCATTTCCGTCGAGGTCACCATAAGGATGGTTTGAGTCTGCTCTCAACCGTAGGGAGCAGACAAAGGTTCTGCAGACCATCATCAGAGCAGATATCTCCTTACGAACCTATCAACAGAACAGATCTATCTTTACAGACCTATCAACAGAACATATATGTTTACATACCAGTGAACAGTGACGATATACATCTTTACATTACAGTTAGCAGAAGAGTTACATCTTTAAATAACTGTCTACAAAACTTATCAACAGAACATATGTATCTTAATATAACAGAACTTCACATATGTGTCAACAGAACTCTCTCTAGATGCAGACACTGAGTCACCTCGCTCTAGCTGCAGACACTGTCTTACTTCTCTCTAGGTGCAGACACTGACTCACCTCGCTCTAGCTGCAGACACTGACTCACATGGCTCTAGCTGCAGACACTGACTCACCTCGCTCTAGCTGCAGACACTGACTCACCTCGCTCTAGCTGTAGACACTGACTCACCTCGCTCTAGCTGTAGACACTGACTCACATGGCTCTGGCTGCAGACACTGTCTTAGCTCGCTCTAGCTGCTGACACTGACTCACATGGCTCTAGCTGTAGACACTGACTCACCTCGCTCTAGCTGCAGACACTGACTCACCTCGCTCTAGCTGTAGACACTGACTCACCACGCTCTAGCTGTAGACACTGACTCACCTCGCTCTAGCTGTAGACACTGACTCACATGGCTCTAGCTGTAGACACTGACTCACCTCGCTCTAGCTGCAGACACTGACTCACCTCGCTCTAGCTGCTGACACTGACTCACATGGCTCTAGCTGTAGACACTGACTCACCTCGCTCTAGCTGTAGACACTGACTCACTTTGCTCTAGCTGCAGACACTGACACACATGGCTCTAGCTGCAGACACTGACTCACATGGCTCTAGCTGTAGACACTGACTCACCTCGCTCTAGCTGTAGACACTGACTCACTTTGCTCTAGCTGCAGACACTGACTCACATGGCTCTAGCTGTAGACACTGACTCACCTCGCTCTAGCTGCAGACACTGACTCACCTCGCTCTAGCTGCAGACACTGACTCACCTCGCTCTAGCTGCAGACACTGACTCACATGGCTCTAGCTGTAGACACTGACTCACCTCGCTCTAGCTGTAGACACTGACTCACTTTGCTCTAGCTGCAGACACTGACTCACATGGCTCTAGCTGCAGACACTGACTCACATGGCTCTAGCTGTAGACACTGACTCACCTCGCTCTAGCTGCAGACACTGACTCACCTCGCTCTAGCTGCAGACACTGACTCACCTCGCTCTAGCTGCAGACACTGACTCACCTCGCTCTAGCTGCAGACACTGTCTTAGCTCGCTCTAGCTGCTGACACTGACTCACATGGCTCTAGCTGTAGACACTGACTCACCTCGCTCTAGCTGCAGACACTGACTCACCTCGCTCTAGCTGTAGACACTGACTCACCACGCTCTAGCTGTAGACACTGACTCACCTTGCTCTAGCTGTAGACACTGACTCACATGGCTCTAGCTGTAGACACTGACTCACCTCGCTCTAGCTGCAGACACTGACTCACCTCGCTCTAGCTGCAGACACTGACTCACCTCGCTCTAGCTGCAGACACTGACTCACATGGCTCTAGCTGTAGACACTGACTCACCTCGCTCTAGTTGCTGACACTGACTCACCTCGCTCTAGCTGCAGACACTGACTCACCTCGCTCTAGCTGCAGACACTGACTCACCTCGCTCTAGCTGTAGACACTGACTCACATGGCTCTAGCTGTAGACACTGACTCACCTCGCTCTAGCTGTAGACACTGACTCACTTTACTCTAGCTGCAGACACTGACTCACATGGCTCTAGCTGTAGACACTGACTCACCTCGCTCTAGTTGTAGACACTGACTCACCTCGCTCTAGCTGTAGACACTGACTCACCTCGCTCTAGCTGCAGACACTGACTCACATGGCTCTAGCTGCAGACACTGACTCACCTCGCTCTAGCTGCAGACACTGACTCACCTCGCTCTAGCTGTAGACACTGACTCACCTCGCTCTAGCTGCAGACACTGACTCACCTCGCTCTAGCTGTAGACACCGACTCACATGGCTCTAGCTGTAGACACTGACTCACCACGCTCTAACTGCAGACACTGACTCACCTCGCTCTAGCTGCAGACACTGACTCACCTCGCTCTAGCTGTAGACACTGACTCACCTCGCTCTAGCTGCAGACACTGACTCACATGGCTCTAGCTGTAGACACTGACTCACCTCGCTCTAGCTGCTGACACTGACTCACCTCGCTCTAGCTGCAGACACTGACTCACCTCGCTCTAGCTGCTGACACTGACTCACCTCGCTCTAGCTGCAGACACTGACTCACATGGCTCTAGCTGTAGACACTGACTCACCTCGCTCTAGCTGCTGACACTGACTCACCTCGCTCTAGCTGTAGACACTGACTCACATGGCTCTAGCTGTAGACACTGACTCACCTCGCTCTAGCTGCTGACACTGACTCACCTCGCTCTAGCTGTAGACACTGACTCACCTCGCTCTAGCTGTAGACGCTGACTCACCTCGCTCTAGCTGCTGACACTGACTCACCTCGCTCTAGCTGCAGACACTGACTCACATGGCTCTAGCTGTAGACACTGACTCACCTCGCTCTAGCTGCAGACACTGACTCACCTCGCTCTAGCTGCTGACACTGACTCACCTCGCTCTAGCTGCAGACACTGACTCACATGGCTCTAGCTGTAGACACTGACTCACCTCGCTCTAGCTGTAGACACTGACTCACCTCGCTCTAGCTGCTGACACTGACTCACCTCGCTCTAGCTGCAGACACTGACTCACCTCGCTCTAGCTGCTGACACTGACTCACCTCGCTCTAGCTGCAGACACTGACTCACATGGCTCTAGCTGTAGACACTGACTCACCTCGCTCTAGCTGCTGACACTGACTCACCTCGCTCTAGCTGTAGACACTGACTCACATGGCTCTAGCTGTAGACACTGACTCACCTCGCTCTAGCTGTAGACACTGACTCACCTCGCTCTAGCTGTAGACACTGACTCACCTCGCTCTAGCTGTAGACACTGACTCACATGGCTCTAGCTGCAGACACTGACTCACCTCGCTCTAGCTGCTGACACTGACTCACCTCGCTCTAGCTGTAGACACTGACGCACCTCGCTCTAGCTGTAGACACTGACTCACCTCGCTCTAGCTGTAGACACCGACTCACATGGCTCTAGCTGTAGACACTGACTCACATGGCTCTAGCTGCAGACACTGACTCACCTCGCTCTAGCTGCAGACACTGACTCACCTCGCTCTAGCTGTAGACACTGACTCACCTCGCTCTAGCTGCAGACACTGACTCACCTCGCTCTAGCTGTAGACACTGACTCACATGGCTCTAGCTGTAGACACTGACTCACCTCGCTCTAGCTGTAGACACTGACTCACCTCGCTCTAGCTGCAGACACTGACTCACATGGCTCTAGCTGTAGACACTGACTCACCTCGCTCTAGCTGTAGACACTGACTCACCTCGCTCTAGCTGTAGACACTGACTCACATGGCTCTAGCTGTAGACACTGACTCACATGGCTCTAGCTGCAGACACTGACTCACCTCGCTCTAGCTGCAGACACTGACTCACCTCGCTCTAGCTGTAGACACTGACTCACCTCGCTCTAGCTGCAGACACTGACTCACCTCGCTCTAGCTGCAGACACTGACTCACCTCGCTCTAGCTGTAGACACTGACGCACCTCGCTCTAGCTGCAGACACTGACTCACCACGCTCTAGCTGCAGACACTGACTCACATGGCTCTAGCTGTAGACACTGACTCACATGGCTCTAGCTGCTGACACTGACTCACATGGCTCTAGCTGCTGACACTGACTCACCTCGCTCTAGCTGTAGACACTGACTCACATGGCTCTAGCTGTAGACACTGACTCACATGGCTCTAGCTGCAGACACTGACTCACCTCGCTCTAGCTGCAGACACTGACTCACCTCGCTCTAGCTGTAGACACTGACTCACATGGCTCTAGCTGTAGACACTGACTCACCTCGCTCTAGCTGCAGACACTGACTCACCTCGCTCTAGCTGCAGACACTGACTCACATGGCTCTAGCTGTAGACACTGACTCACATGGCTCTAGCTGCTGACACTGACTCACATGGCTCTAGCTGCTGACACTGACTCACCTCGCTCTAGCTGCAGACACTGACTCACCTCGCTCTAGCTGCAGACACTGACTCACATGGCTCTAGCTGTAGACACTGACTCACCTCGCTCTAGCTGTAGACACTGACTCACATGGCTCTAGCTGTAGACACTGACTCACCTCGCTCTAGCTGCAGACACTGACTCACCTCGCTCTAGCTGCAGACACTGACTCACATGGCTCTAGCTGTAGACACTGACTCACCTCGCTCTAGCTGTAGACACTGACTCACCTCGCTCCAGCTGCTGACACTGACTCACCTCGCTCTAGCTGCTGACACTGACTCACATGGCTCTAGCTGTAGACACTGACTCACCTCGCTCTAGCTGCAGACACTGACTCACATGGCTCTAGCTGTAGACACTGACTCACCTTGCTCTAGCTGCAGACACTGACTCACCTCGCTCTAGCTGCAGACACTGACTCACCTCGCTCTAGCTGCAGACACTGACTCACATGGCTCTAGCTGTAGACACTGACTCACCTCGCTCTAGCTGCAGACACTGACTCACCTCGCTCTAGCTGCAGACACTGACTCACATGGCTCTAGCTGTAGACACTGACTCACCTCGCTCTAGCTGTAGACACTGACTCACCTCGCTCTAGCTGCAGACACTGACTCACATGGCTCTAGCTGCAGACACTGACTCACATGGCTCTATCTGTAGACACTGACTCACCTCGCTCTAGCTGCAGACACTGACTCACCTCGCTCTAGCTGTAGACACTGACTCACTTCGCTCTAGCTGTAGACACTGACTCACCTCGCTCTAGCTGTAGACACTGACTCACATGGCTCTAGCTGTAGACACTGACTCACCTCGCTCTAGTTGCTGACACTGACTCACCTCGCTCTGGCTGCAGACACTGTCTTACTTCTCTCTAGCTGTAGACACTGACTCACCTCGCTCTAGCTGCAGACACTGACTCACCTCGCTCTAGCTGTAGACACTGACTCATCTCGCTCTAGCTGCAGACACTGACTCACCTCTCTCCAGCGGCTGACACTGACTCACCTCGCTCTAGCTGCAGACACTGACTCACCTCTCTCTTGCTCTAATTCAAGAAATATAGCCACTGTATATACATTCATAACTACGTGGACTTATACGTGGAAAAATAAAATAGCAAGCGAGTAAATAAAAACAGGACTCGAATCATTCAATGCTCGAATCATAAAATGAATAAAGTTCTCTATTAATTACATTGTAGACATATGTACGACTGCAGGGTAAATTTTCTGGCCATTTGATATCTGCCTCGCTCTAGCTGTAGACACTGACTCACATGGCTCTAGCTGTAGACACTGACTCACCTCGCTCTAGCTGTAGACACTGACTCACCTCGCTCTAGCTGTAGACACTGACTCACTTCGCTCTAGCTGTAGACACTGACTCACCTCGCTCTAGCTGTAGACACTGACTCACATGGCTCTAGCTGTAGACACTGACTCACCTCGCTCTAGTTGCTGACACTGACTCACCTCGCTCTGGCTGCAGACACTGTCTTACTTCTCTCTAGCTGTAGACACTGACTCACCTCGCTCTAGCTGCAGACACTGACTCACCTCGCTCTAGCTGTAGACACTGACTCATCTCGCTCTAGCTGCAGACACTGACTCACCTCTCTCCAGCGGCTGACACTGACTCACCTCGCTCTAGCTGCAGACACTGACTCACCTCTCTCTTGCTCTAATTCAAGAAATATAGCCACTGTATATACATTCATAACTACGTGGACTTATACGTGGAAAAATAAAATAGCAAGCGAGTAAATAAAAACAGGACTCGAATCATTCAATGCTCGAATCATAAAATGAATAAAGTTCTCTATTAATTACATTGTAGACATATGTACGACTGCAGGGTAAATTTTCTGGCCATTTGATATCTGCCTCGCTCTAGCTGTAGACACTGACTCACATGGCTCTAGCTGCAGACACTGACTCACCTCTCTCCAGCTGCTGACACTGACTCACCTCGCTCTAGCTGCAGACACTGACTCACCTCTCTCCAGCTGCTGACACTGACTCATCTCGCTCTAGCTGCTGACACTGACTCACATGGCTCTAGCTGTAGACACTGACTCACCTCGCTCTAGCTGCAGACACTGACTCACCTCTCTCTAGCTGCTGACACTGACTCACCTCGCTCTAGCTGCTGACACTGACTCAACTCGCTCTAGCTGTTTGCACTGACTCACCTCACTCTAGCTGCTGACATTGACTCACCTCGCTCTGGCTGCACACACTGTCTTACTTCTCTCTAGCTGTAGACACTGACTCACATGGCTCTAGCTGCAGACACTGACTCACCTCGCTTTAGCTGCAGACACTGACTCACCTCTCTCTTGCTCTAATTCAAGAAATATAGCCACTGTATATACATTCATAACTACGTGGACTTATACGTGGAAAAATAAAATAGCAAGCGAGTAAATAAAAACAGGACTCGAATCATTCAATGCTCGAATCATAAAATGAATAAGGTTCTCTATTAATTACATTGTAGACATATGTACGACTGCAGGGTAAATTTTCTGGCCATTTGATATCTGCCTCGCTCTAGCTGCAGACACTGACTCACATGGCTCTAGCTGTAGACACTGACTCACTTCGCTCTAGCTGTAGACACTGACTCACCTCGCTCTAGCTGCAGACACTGACTCACCTCGCTCTAGCTGCTGACACTGACTCAACTCGCTCTAGCTGTTTGCACTGACTCACCTCACTCTAGCTGCTGACATTGACTCACCTCGCTCTAGCTGCTGACACTGACTCACCTCGCTCTAGCTGCTGACACTGACTCACCTTGCTCTAGGTGCAGACAGTGCTCATGAAGTCCTCAATGAAAGCGTCGTCGATGGCCGCCCAGCTGGCCGCCATCTTGACGTGGTCCTCGTGGCCAGAGACCACCTGCAGCAGGTGGGTCTTCATGGTGGCGGAGTCCGTGTTGCCCGGCACCCCAATGGCAAACATCTCGATACCAGCGCCCACGGTTAGGCCGATCTGGTGGGTATTAATTGGTCGGTGGGGAGCCGGCCGGGGTTTGGGGGTGGGGGGTGGAGTGAGGGCAGAGAGGATGCAAGAGAATAAGTTTCTTGTCGCGCAATCAAATAAGTTTCATGTCGCGCAGTCTAACTAGATAATCAATATACATTAAGGTATTCATCCTAGTATGAAAGTCATATTAAATCGCATCATGGAAATTAATGTGGTCACACCAGTTCACACTGGAGATAAATCAAGCAAAGTTTGACCCATACCTATATTGTCTTAGTCTCGTGCGCTAAAGTCGCAAAGCGGCCTCTAACAGGCAGATCAAAGAGTAGTTCAGGTTAATCCACGGTGAGGCGCCACTGCATGCACCATGCGGTCTGGGCAATTATTTGCGAAACGACAAGATAGCGACATGACCAGAATTTGTTAAAATCTTGCTGAATATAACAGTAACAGATCCATGGATCCACTGACACTGACAAATATGGCGGCGCGTCGCGGGCCTCACTCACCTCGGCTGCCAACTGGGTGGTCACGTCCTCCGGAGGCCCATCTCCCAGAAAGATTCCCACCTTCCGGTTTCCGGTCGCGGCGTCCCCGAAACACAGAGTCCTCATGTTCCTCAGCGCTGACACGTACAGCGTGTTGCCAGTACTCATAAAGCCCAGCCCACTGAAGCCGGCTACCACCCACGCCAAGCTGCGGTAGGTCCCCACGCTAAAGCCCAGGTTTGATAGTTGCTGCAACCAAGAGAGGAAAGTAAATTATAACATAACTTGATGAATGAGATGAAATTGATGAAAGCATGTTTTAGGGTACAATTGCTACAAATTTAAATGGGACAGGTAGGCGCCCACTTCCACCTTGCCCAGTCCCACGTCTGTCCACACAGAGTGACGAGATACTCACCCAGGCGTACAGGTAGGCGCCCACTTCCACCTTGCCCAGTCTCACGTCTGTCCACACAGAGTGACGAGATACTCACCCAGGCGTACAGGTAGGCGCCCACTTCCACCTTGCCCAGTCCCACGTTTTGGTGACGCATCATCTTCACGACGGCTGCTTTCTCGTAGACATTATTCCGAGTGTTGGCCGAGTTGTCGACTACGAAGCAGATGCTGGTGCCGGCAGCGCAGTTGGGACCTGGATCAACAAAGGATATCAATGCTGGGATCAATAATGATCTCACTACCAGGCACTGCACAACAACAGTGTTACTCCCAACCCCACGACAATTAAGCACTGAACAACAGCAGTGTTACTCCCAACCCCACTACCTGAGAGCCTAACGGCACGTAGATGGGTGGTTCGAGCAGGATGAAGATCTTTCCTCGCAAAGAGTAGGGGTTTACATTTCTCCGCTCTTCCCTTCCTTCTATCATTGACGCGATACGACCAGAATTGATTAAAGCGTCCTGAATATACCACCAACCAACCTTAGAACCCCACGCCCAAGCAATGCACTACAACAGTGTTACTCCCAATCCCACTATGCACCATAGAAAAAAGACCATGGCGACGATGGGGGTGGGGGGGGGGGCACGATCAGCACATATGTCAATTTAAATGGATGGCATTGCTTCGCATTTGAAAGTTTCTAATCTTAACATCAGGGTAAATCCCCCACACCACACCAAGGCAAGACGTGAAGCCACCAACGCCTAAGAAACTGCTCGAATTTCCTAAGCCGCCGAGGTTAACCGCTAATTTGACAGTTACTTGAAGTAGAGGTGTGAGGAACGAGCGTCCCCTGGTTGTAGAGCGGCTTTCACTCTGTCGTCATTTGGTAAAGAACAAATAGTTATAATATGTCGTAATACTTACTCGGGATCGGGGGAGGCGGAGGGTCGCCTGGAACAAAAACAAAGATGGTCAGCGCTAATGAAGAACCTCGTGGCATATTGTGTAATTTCAGCGAACAATTTTAATATATTGCGCGTTGGTAGACAACGAAGAACCGCTTCATTAAACAAAGGTGGGCACAGAGATGTCCCATCACAAGAAAAGGAAGTTCCCAGTGACACATTAAATAGTATTGTATTGCATTACACAAATGGGCAATGGGCATATCGACCTCACTGCAAGAGGTCATTTGAATATTTAGTTGACAAAAAGCAAAAGTCTTGCGGGGTAATAGCACTTGTTTATTCTTATTGGGAGGCATCAATATATATTGATGTCTCGGCTTCTTCCATTATTAATGTAATGCAACGCAATTATCAAAATTATTATTAAATGTTTTGTTTGCAATATTAATTACTATAAAACACGATTCGAATGCACAGCCATCGTAAACATCACAATGCAAGAGGCCTGCATGCAAAAACTTCAACTAAGTATACAATATGTCCTTCTGAAGAGATGGAGAGTGAAATAACGAGAGCACTCACTGCAGGTGGGTCCAGAGAATAGCGGCGAGCACGCACACACGAAACCCCCACCAGCCGCCGAGACGCACACGCCGCCATTGAGACAGGGGGACGAAGCGCAACCGTCATCTGTGAAATAAATTAACCACCATGAATCTAAATATGGCGGATCCAGTAATTTGAAAATGGGGACGAAGGGCGGGAGGGGGTCACTGCAAACTTGCGACCGAAGGGAGGGCTCTGGAAAGCCACTATCTCCTGGACCCCTCACCCCTATATAGATCCGCCCCGAAATGGTTATGTAGAAATGGTTCCAAAGTTTAATCTACAAACATATGCAAATGTATATACGGCTTTAAAGCTTAATTTTCGAACATTTAGTATATGTAAATATATGGTTTCAAAGCTACCATATCCATGTTTATGTTTGATTTTATAAGCATTATTAACACAACGAAAACGATCACCTTTTACCTAAATTAAAGAAAAATGTATGCATCAGCTGGATATGCTAATATGTAATTATTTATATTATCGTCCATTTTCCCATCATGCATGTCTAAGTTTACAGCGCTGGGTTGCTGCGAAAGCCATGGACTCACTGGTCTTGGGTATCCCACAAATCGCTTCCATCATATTGTCAAAAAAGGCCTCGTTCAGTTCGCCGTAACTGCCGGCAACCATCACGTGATCCCTACTTCCGGTGAGGGCGAGAAGTTCGTCGATGGCATATCCGTCCACACCGACGGCAAAGACCTGAATAATGGTGAGTAATAAGAAAGCAAAATCTTCGAATCAAGTTGTGTTTATATGTATTCACATAATTTTTTAAACAGCCGTTGTGTTGTAATGCATAGTGGTTTGCAGGCCCCGGGAGGCCGGCCGCCCAAGAACCGTAGAACCGCCAGTGCGTAATAAATCGTTTCTATAAATAGCGGGAGGCCTACACAAGCAAACCGCATACACACGCAACGGCGGTTCTACGGTAGTCTAAGACGGACCTTGGCCCATTACAGCGTTGAAGCTTTAATTTACTACATTGGTTTTGTGGAAAGCCCCAAGGTTAATTACATTCGCGCCTTCGTCTAAAGCCATAAAGTACGTTAATTACATTGGCACCTAACGCTGGGAGCTCTGAGATTAATTAATAACTTTGGCACCTTCGATTAAAGCGCTAAATACCTTGGCGCCGTGCAGCGCTGAATACTCTCAACTGAATGAATTAACTTGGCGCCATGTTCCAATCCGCTAAGCTGAAGGCTCTGAGGTTAATTAATTACCTTGGCGATGTTTACCGAGGTATTCACTAAATCGCCAATGGTTATTATACGGAACTCAGTTTACCTATGTCACCACTTCTTTTGCCGTGATTTATTCATGCTTTGTTTCATTAAGACTTCGTAAAAAATCTTAGGGATACAGCCCGCCGATGTTTGCCGATGCTTACCGATGTCTTCTCTAAATCGCCGAGGCTTACTATGAGGTGCTTACCTTAATTAATTACCTTGGCGCCTCGCATCGCTGAAAAAAAACACCTCAGGTTTATTAATTACCTTGGCGCCTGCGTCCCGCAGCATGGCGCCCTGGGCGATGGCGGCAGGTCCCTGCTGGACGTCTGTCGGACCGTCAGTGACCAGCAGCACAACGTTCTCGTGACCCGCCCGGTCGCCGTTGGCCGCCGACAGGCACGCGGTCCGCGTCATCTCCAGGCCCTGGTGGGTGAAGGTGGAGCGACGGTCGTGGACCAGGACCTCCAAGGCCGTCTCCAAGGTCGACCACGTGGCGTGGTCGTTGAGCTTGATCTCCAAGGAGGCGCCGTAGCTGAACTTGACGACGCCGATCTGAGAAAAGACTCGTTGAAATCAGATATGCATGACGCGGAAGTTCTGGTTTGTCTAGCTTCCAGACAACAATCGTAGGGCGTTCTAGACAGCAATCGTAACATCTTCTAGACAGCAAACGTAACGTACACTAGATAACACTCGTTACCCCCGTACGAAAATATCATATAGAAATTCTATAAAAAAAATTCTAAAGGTTTCTATCGACTTTTCTTTGAAAATTCTAAACGTATTTTCATAGCTTTTTTCATCGAGTTTCCATAGAATTTCCATAGAGTTTCCAATAAAGTTTCCATAGAATTTCAATAGAATTTCTATAGAGTTTCCATAGAATTTCCATAGAAGTCCAACATCAGCTCCGTCTCGGCTGAACGGGCACAGCCGTTCGGCAGACCTTTACATCTCATGCTGCTAATGTTATTGTCCAAAGGATTGGCTCCGCCGCTACTCTCACTTCGTAGCAGGCAATCGATGCGAAAGTCAATATGCCGGCAAGTCTAAAATACTGTAAGATATTTGCCTACGGGTTATAATGATGTCTGATAAACTTAATGCCATGATTCGCGTAATAAATCTGGGAAGAGAAATTACTTTCATGTATCCTTTCACGGTAAGAGTACTTCTACAAACCTGCAAACGTACCTGATCATAACCGATCAGAGAAGAAAAAAATGGCTCTGTCGAAATATTATTTGTATATACGTTATATAGAAACCAATTGCTCTATGGAAGTATCCCTACATCTTCTATAGAAATAATGTTTTCTTTAGAAATATCTGTTTACGTTCTATAGAACCATAGAATTATGTACAAACGTTTTATAGAAAATCATATTTCTGAAGGTTTTTCTATAGAAATTCTATGAAGTTCTATAAAATGTTTTGCTACAATTTAACGTATTCTGTGTAACAATCGTAACGTCTTCTAGATAACAATCGTAATGTCTTCCAGACAACAACCGTAACGTATTCCATGTAACAATCGCAACGTCTTCTACACAACAATCGGAAAGTCTTCTACACAACAATCGGAACGTCATCTTGACAACAATCGTAACGTCTTCTAGACAGCAATCATAAGGTCTCCTAGATAACAATCGTAACGTCTTCTGGAACAACACTGGTAACGATTTCAATCGTAAGCCCCAACACATTCCACTGAGTCCGACATTGTTCTCTAGTCTGTATCTACGACTGATTCTGTATTATTGAGCCAGTCTAAGTCTAAATCGTTGGAACCCATTGCATAAACGAAGATGGTGCATTAGTCGCCCTGTAATTGTTACATTCCCTGGACACCCACCTGAACGTCTTCGACAGTTACGTATGTGTTCCGAACAAATATCTTCATCCACTCCAGCATCTTAAAAAAAGTTATTTGCTCGTTTAATTTTTGTTATTATTTATTTGCCTAATAGATAACGATAAACAGTGTATATGGATCTTGGGAACGACACCAATACACGATCTGTTTTCCACACGTTTGCAAAGAATAAGCAACAAATGGGAAAATATAGTAACACAAACTGCTAATTATTACAAGTTTTCCTTAATGATGTTATGCCAAATTGTGTTACTAAATGTGTGTCATCAGAATAAAGTAGGCATTACAATATGCTTCACAACTAATTAATCTTTAGTTGTTTTGAATTAGCTAGGCGATCCCTTCTCTCACCATGTTCCAGTCCGCTAAGCTGATAGAGGCTGATGAATCAACCGTGAAGCACAGGTCCATCATGTAACATTCATTGAACGTCTCTGCAGAAAATATAGAGACAAGTTATATTTGGTTTCTATTCCAAGAATGCCACACGTATTGAGACATGTATAAGCGCGTCGAACTTTGGAACCAAACAAAGCCAGTGGTATCAATATAAATGGGAAAACGTACAGGTTTTTCTTTTGCCTCAATATGAACCTCCAATATATTGATGTTATGTGCTACTTATTGATTTCTCATGTACGTTGGTGCTCTGTGTTGTGGTGAAATAAAGAAATTATTAAAAAAAACAAGTTCACCATGATGATAAATAGTAAACGTTATAGTTTTATATCGGGCTTTTTCAGAAATGTATTCAAATGTTTAGTATGTCGACTGATGTTCACTGACTGGTTGAACACATCCTGCCATCCTGGCTGTCTGGCTTATTATATTGACTCGTTGGTTGACATTAACGAAACGGGATGCGACGGGTACGTTTCTATGCTGGACCATGAATTAAGAATTGTTGAATTTAAAATCTTATTCTGATTCTAACAGCGTTTGGCAATTCTCGGCCGACATGTGCTTACCGCAGCTTTGTCCAGTGTATCCGGGGGGACATGCGCATACGTAGGTATTTGTTGTGGCGCCCGTGGATTTGATGACGCAGGTTCCGCCGTTCAGACAAGGGTAAGACTCGCATGGGTCACCACCTGAATGACACAGACAGTCATCATCAGAGTTCTATTGGATGGGCAGCAACCGCGCATGAACACATTCCTCATAATGCTGATAATGAGAGAAGAGACATTATTATAATCGGGTGGATATTAAGACAGGCAATCGCCATCGACGTGGCTTAATTATGACGACCCCAACAAGTGCACAACAAACTCAAAAACAGGTGGGTTCGACGCAGCACAGCATACGGGCATCCAAGATAAGAGGACGAGAGGACAACATGGGATGTGTTGGGGGAGGGGAGGGGGGGGGGGGAGGGGCACTTCTTACGTAAGTTTCGTCCGTAATCGACCAATATCCTCAACGGCGAGATCACTACAACCATACACTAGAACTGGTCAAGGAAACAGGAAAGGAAATTCGATGAGGAATACTGAAGGTCGTCCCCCGCCCCCCTTCAGCTATTGTGACAATTGCATAAATTTCACGGAAATAAAACAGAAAACATTCCGAGATGTAACAAACATCAGTTCAAACGCAAAAAAAACAAAAAAAACAGGAACCGGAAGTGCATCGACTGACTTACCTGGAATGGGCAGCATGCACATGCTGGCCGTGACCTTGGCGGCCACGTTGGGCAACTCGGAGTACGAGTCGGCTACGAATGCCCGCGTGGAGTTGCCGTCCACCCAGTCGCTGACCTCCCGGAGGCTGTAGTCCTGGACCCCGACCACAAACAGGTCGACCCCTGCGTCCCTGACGTTGGCGGCGCTGATGGAGGTGTCGGCCGGGTACTGGGAGGGCCCGTCCGTTACCACCACGGCCGTGTTGTCCGCGTCCGAGCGGTCACCACGCAGCAGGTCGAAGCATTGGCTCATCATGAGGTCCATGCCTGTGTGTACAGTGTGAGGGAGTGCACGGGATGGTAGGGGTCTGGAAGGGGGGGGGGGGAAGTCGGCGGGCGAGGGCGTGTCTAGTGTCCATTTTTTTTAAATTCTCAGTGTCGTATGTTGACTTTTTACGACATTTTTGGTTAAGTTCAGTGTCTTTATTTTCTAACATGCCACTATCTGTGCCGATATCGATTTTTTATATCCTCAGTGTCGGAATTTGGGGGGTCAATGTCAAATTCATATCAGTCATATCGGGAATTCTGCATACATGGGACTGTCATAGCAAGAATCGTATTTATATATTAAGGAATTCATACTAAAGTATTGACTGTTTGCTGGTCGTCTGTTAATTGATGGCAAAGAAGACACACTTAAGTAGCTTTTGGGTGTCGTATTGTACTTGCTCATGGGCATCTGTTGACACCTAGACACGTACTGATATATTGACATCTCCTGATATTTGAACATTTACTAATACTTGGACATCTACAAACACTACATCTACTGATATCTGGCACTCTCAGCTGATACTTGGATGTACTGATATATAATCATCTACAGATATTTTGGGCATCTACTGATATCTGGACATCTGCTGATACCATGCCCTCTACTCATACTTGGATATATATGATACACGAACATGTACAGGTTTATGGACATCTACTGATACTTGGATGTATACCCATACGTAGACATCTGCTTAACCATGGGCTTATTCAACGTTTTGGGCTCGTTGTATTAAACACGAGCGCTCACCTCCGTTGGCCACAATCAGTACTGCGGCCCTATGTATAATATACATTATACGCCGTGACTGATACAGTACTGATTGTAGCCAACGGAAGTGAGCGCTCGTAATATCAAGGTTCATTCACCTAGCGCCGTTTCTGAGGTCTGCTTGAGGTGGCGCATGGCGGACACGGCAGACTGCAGCGCCACCTTGTCATTCGGGTACTGATTGAGAAAGACCTCCATCCGGGTCTCCCAGCTGAATTGAGCCACGCCGGCGTGCACGCGATCCGACGTGATGTTGCGGGGATCGATGACGTCATTGATGAAGCCCGTCATGGCGGGCCAGTTGAGGCCGATGGTGGCGGAGGAGTCCATCAGGAAACAGATGTCGAGGAGGTCGCAGAACTGGGTGTCTGCGAATGATGACAAATGAAATCGCTTAAAGTTACAATATCGTCAGATCGGAGGGAGGTGTCTTCGCTGTTGGAACAGCCGTAAATACTATACAACCCTCTCCCGCAAGGAAGCATTAGTCGGTGAATATAGGAGAGTTTTAGGCACGCATTTTAACGTTTCATTCATTTTATACATAGTGTTAGGTATATAGATGTATATGCACGTCAGTGTGCTGACGTCACGAAAGGTTTTGTGGAAATAGTAACTTGAATGTTACTCATATAGCAATATACATACAAAGATGTTGAAATGTCTTGAATGGAAATGATTAGGTTTGTGTACAACGGATGCGAAGAATAGATATATGGATGGACTTACCACAGTTGTCACCAGTGAGGTGGGGATGGCAGATATATGGATAGACTTACCACAGTTGTTACCAGTGAGGTGGGGAGGGCAGATATTTGGGTAGACTTACCACAGTTGTTACCAGTGAGGAGGGGAGGGCAGATATATGGATAGACTTACCACAGATGTTACCAGTGAGGTGGGGAGGGCAGATATTTGGCTAGACTTACCACAGTTGTTACAAGTGAGGAGGGGAGGGCAGATATATGGATAGACTTACCACAGTTGTTACCCGTGAGGTGGGGAGGGCAGATAAACTTACCACAGTTGTTACCCGTGAGTTGGGGAGGACAGACTTACCACAGTTGTTACCCGTGAGTTGGGGAGGACAGACTTACCACAGTTGTTACCAGTGAGGTGGGGAGGGCAGATATATGGATAGACTTACCACAGTTGTTACCAGTGAGGAGGGGGGGCGGCAGATATATGGATAGACTTACCACAGTTGTTACCCGTGAGTTGGGGAGGACAGACTTACCACAGTTGTTACCCGTGAGTTGGGGGGGGGGGACAGATAGACTTACCGCAGTTGTTACCCGTGAGTTGGGGAGGACAGATAGACTTACCACAGTTGTTACCCGTGAGGTGGGAAGGACAGACTTACCACAGTCGTTACCCGTGAGTTGGGGAGGACAGACTTACCACAGTTGTTACCCGTGAGTTGGGGAGGACAGACTTACCACAGTTGTTACCCGTGAGTTGGGGAGGAAAGACTTACCACAGTTGTTACCCGTGAGTTGGGGGGGGGACAGATAGACTTACCACAGTTGTCACCCGTCAGGTGGGAAGGACAAACTTACCACAGCTGTTTCCCGTCAGGTGGGGGGGGGGGGGGGGCAGATGGACTTACCACAGTTGTTACCCGTGAGTTGGGGAGGACAGACTTACCACAGTTGTTACCCGTGAGTTGGGGAGGACAGATAGACTTACCACAGTTGTCACCCGTCAGGTGGGGGGGACAGATAGACTTACCACAGTTGTCACCCGTCAGGTGGGGGGAGGGGGGCAGATAGACTTACCACAGTTGTCACCCGTCAGGTTGGGGTGGGGGCAGATAGACTTACCACAGTTGTCACCCGTCAGGTGGGGGGGGGGCAGATAGACTTACCACAGTTGTCACCCGTCAGGTGGGGGGGGGGCAGATAGACACCACAGTTGTCACCCGTCAGGTGGGGAGGGGGGGGGGGCAGATAGACTTACCACAGTTGTCACCCGTCAGGTGGGGGGGGGGGGGGCAGATAGACTTACCACAGTTGTCACCCGTCAGGTGGGGAGGACAGATGCACGTGTAACCCTCGGGATCCGTGCTCGTCACGCAGGTGGCGCCACTGGGACAGGGAATCGAGTCGCAGGCACCTGGGAGATTGTGAAGGAGGAACAGAAGCAGAAAGGTGAGGGGGGGGGGAGGGGGAGGAGAGGGGGGAGAGGGGGAGGAAGAGGACAAAATAAGTCATTATTAAGTCATCGTTTCATTTACTGAAACTAATTGCAAAGTTCATGGCGGTCTTATTTGTGGTGATAGAGATTGATATTAAGAAGTTGCTACTTGTTCCACTATTTACATAAATATCGTTTTGTATATATAGGGAGAGACGATAAAAATTGCATATAAATTGACAGCCCGTAACAGCCTTAGCCATAATATATCCAACAGCTCCCTGTTAGTCCCTTTCGAAGGCAAAATAACCGGCTACAGAACTGTGTTGATCGTGTGTTACATGCACATTGCATTGGTTGCGTAAGTACACACTGGCTTCTATAACCTTTTATTACGTTAACCAAGCGCTTCTAAATGCAATGTGAAGACCTCGCAGTATACATACTGGTCGTTCTCTCGTCACACATCTCGGCCACGACGAGAGGCGCCAAATCGGGCAGCAGGTTGAAATCCCTGGAGAAGAAGAGGTTAGTAGTGTCGCCCCCAACGACGTTGTATAGCTCTGTGTCGCTGTAATAGCCCACGCCGACCGCTATGAGGTCAATGTCGGCCACGCGCGCATCCTCGGCCATGGCCAAGGTCAGCACAGGGTCAGCGGACCGCGTGTCAGACACCAAGATGGCGACGTTTGGGCGGTCGGCGCGGTCTCCGCTAGCGGCGCTGAAGCAGGCATCCTTGAGGGTGGCCAGGCCCAGGTGGGTGTTAGAGGCGGGGGCCTGGCCGTAGGATAGGGCGCTGACCGCCGACTGGAGGTCAACCGCCGTGGTGTACTGCGCCAGCGTGACGTCGTTGACGGCGGTGGTGCCGTAACGGACGACGCCGACGCGTACGTCCTCTGGGCTGATGACGAGCTGGTCGATGACGTCGTTGGCAAACTGCAGCATGGTGGGCCAGTTGGCGATCTCCACGTCGACGGACTCGTCCAGGACGAAGCAAACGTCGTACAACCAGCACTCTTTGAACTCCTCTGTAGGGCACATTGGGGAAAGGGACGAATGACATCAATAATTCAATGAGTATTTTAGGCCTACTTGGTGCACACATGGGTTAAACCAAACTTTCTCTGCACGACCATCCAGAACCATGTGTCGGTATAAAAATTATGCAAATGATGCAAAAGATACAAAATATACAAATTATACAAATTATACAGGAAATTATACAGCAAATTATACAGCAAATTATACCACAAATTATACAAATTATACAACAAATTATACAACAAATCATACAATTATACAAAGTTTACAAAGAATAGACAATATGAAGAACATAGGTTATTATTCATATCATATATATTAGGCATTATATTATGCATTATATTATGCACATTATACAAATTATACAAATTATAGGTTATTACCTATGTTGTTTGCAATACACAAATGTATGGCCACTGACCGCAGTTTACTCCGCTCGTTCCAGGGGGACATGTGCACGTGTAGTTACGGAGGTCGTCAGAGCACACGCCGCCGTTCATACACGGTAGCGTGTCGCAGGGTCGGGCTGTCAAGGAAACCAGTGATATGTTGTGGACTGTGTAGACTACACTGGGTATGAGATGAGGTGTCACACTCGATCCATTCATAGATTGATAAGATACATCGTTATTAGCATGATGTTTAAGACTAAGGCCTACTGGTATCATTTCGACGAGCGCAGATTGCATTTTGTTGGTTGAGCTGATATGCACAAATTCATTGTTTATAGTAACAGAGAGTGACGCGAGAATACAGGGTGAATGGCATTACAGTGTTTTTTTTATAAAGGTGAGTAGTATTAAATATTCGTGGTGTATGGTCTAACATGCACCTTTAAATAAGTATTCACACGATGCCTGACAGATCTTTCAGTCAGTACTCGGATGATGTGTCGGGAAATTTTAATTCAGTACTCACACAACGCTTGACACCTTTAATTCAGTACTCACACGATGTCTGACACCTTTAATTCAGTACTCACACGATGCCTGACACCTTTAATTCAGTACTCGCACGATGTTTGACACCTTTAATTCAGTACTCGCACGATGTCTGACACATTTAATTCAGCACTTACGCCTAACACCCTTAATTCAGTACTCACACGATGCCTGCCACCTTTAATTCAGTACTCACATGACGCCTGACACATGCCCGCCTTGATGCTGTCGACGTAAACGCTCATTGCGTCGTAGTGTCTGGCGAAGAAGGCGGTGCTGGAACTGGTGGCGATGTCAATCATCAGTCCGCGATTGACCACGTTGGGATCGACAATAACGCCCATGACGAACACCTGCATGTTGTCACCTAGGTCAGGGAGAAATTAGAGCCAAAGCAAAAAAAGTTAAAGCTATTAGAACTAATTTTTTTTGTCCACAACACCATGTCCTTCTAAAATTGTTATATTTTGATGACGTGATTAGTGCAAGAATAATATATTATTGTCACAAAAATAGAGTAAAAAGCTTGCCACTTTCCATCAGCTGTAAAGCAAAATATAGCTTTTGGGAGCGTACAATTTGTACTGATGTTCTTACTGAAGGAGCACTTCTACGCGGTTCATTTTATTAAAATATCGTTCGTAAATTAGGAAATATTAATTGACGAATTCGAAGAAACATGGGTGCAAAACTATCAGAAAAGGAGAAGCGGAATTGGTACGAAACTAAAATAAAATAAAAAACGGAATTGGTGCAAAAATAAAAGAAAACTAGAAAAGGGCATTGGTGCGAAACTAAAAGAAAACAAAAAGTGGAATTGGTGCGAGACTAAATAGGCGTGAACTGACCGAAGTTTTTCAGGTTGGTCGCTTGGGGCATGGTCAGTGCGGTATCCCGGTCAGGGTTGCCGTCGGTGAAGACCAAGGTGATGTCATTAATCTTATCCCGGTTGGCGGGGCTGTCGAAGACATTGGTCCTGACGAGACCCAGGCCGCATGCCGTGTTAGTTTTACTGTTGAGGTAGTTCAACAGCGGGTCAATGTTGGCTAGGTATTCGGCGGAATCCGTGAAAGTGTCCATGAACCAGTCCACTTCACAGTTCTGCAATGCCATCGGGTATCAATCATTACATGGTTATACAGTACGTGAGCTCAACCAATAATGGCGCTGGCATGCAGGTGGTGACGCTGTTATGCCGATGAACTACATTCGTAAATGATGGATCATTTGTGACACGTCATGCGGTAAAACGCCACACAAAAAATTTGCATGAAAACATAGGTTTGTACGTATTAGTCATCTAGTTAAGTCAGCCTCCGTCGGGTTATGGATTAGTTATCATAGTCATAATGTCAGTTCAAGATCTTTGTATAGTGAAAGGGCGTCTGATTCACAAAGCGGGAAGACTATAACGAAATATACAATGTATAACAATAAGTGTGAAAGACGCACAGTAGAAAATGTGACGGAACCCAGTCTTGCGCCGAAGTCGCCACCTAGCGGCAGCTTTTCAATCAGGAGGTGGACGAAGGGAATGATGTTCGCCAACCAATTCGCCGCGTTTGACGTTGCATCGAGTGTTTTGGAGGCATCCAGAACGAGGCCAATGTCCATGGGACCGCAAGCTGCGGACACCGGAAGTTGCGAACGTGATACCGGAAATTCATGTTAGTCACCGCAAGTAGCGAACGTGCTACCGGAAATTCATCTGAGTCACCGGAAGTAGCGAGCAACCAGAAAACCATTTCATTCATGAAATTAGTTTAGGAAATTAAATTCATTAGCTGAGACTAATCGAGTTAGTAATGGCTTAAACATATTGACTTTGTTCAGGAGGTGTTTCTCCATATATATTTGCATTTAAGTAACAATTTGAAGGTGGTCAAGTAAAATCTTTGCAAGAAACATAGTTAATGATGCTCTAAATAATTGACTGTTTATACGCACCGATGTCGCAGTTCACCCCGGCGTAATCTTGAGAACATTCGCACCTGTAACCGTTGGCCTGGTTCACACACAAGCCGCCGTTTTGACACGGGTTGGAGTCGCAGTGCTTTACTCCTGGGTGATCCCAAACATTAAAGAAATTGATTTTAGTGGATGGAAATAGGCCTTGAATGGTACATATACATGGTACATCCATACATCTGCGGCTGATGTACAGTGTCTAAGGAATCTGTCGGCCCGAGCAAATTGAGCTTGGCGGCGTTTAAAACGTTATGAAAGCTAATTAGGATCCGCCGCCTACGAAGTGGAACCGTAGAACCACCGGTGCGTGATTGTGCGATGTGCAGTTGATTCGTACGCCGACGGTTAACAATTAGTAGAACCGCTTACACCTACGGTAGTTGCATTGCGCACCGCATAATCACGCAACAGCGGTTCTACCCCGCCATAGACTGACCTCCAGCGGCGCAGATTCGGTCTCGGACTTGGGTCACCAAGCGCTTGAGCCTGGAGTACCAGCCGACACTGAACCTGGTGAAAGTCGGGAACTCGTCGTTGCGGACCGTGCCGCCAATGGCTACCAGGATGCAGTCGACCCCAGCCAGCGTCAAGGTCCGGGCCCAGTCCGCGGGGTCGTCATTCGAGTCGGCATTAGTGACGACGATGACGACATCGGTGGCGTCAGCACGGTCGCCACGCGACGCGTCGTAACCATGGAAAGCTTCGTCCAGAGCATTGCTGATGTACTCGCGGTTTCCGCCGAGACTTGGTACTAACGGCAGCGTGCTGAGGAAGGTGGCCGATTCGGAGAGGTCCTTGACGCGGTCCAAGACCGCTCCGAAGTTGATCAAGCCAAACTGGACCTGGGTGTTAATTCATTGGCACGAAATGAAAGGAATTATGCTCATGTACAAACTGGGCCATTAAGTAACCTCTTGCGACACAATGAAGGATGAATGGATGAACTATGCCCCAGATTAGGTGTCTATGTTCGGATTCAAAGCCAAGACCTCAGGACATGCCACTGTGTCATGGTTATGGAGAAAAAAAGAACCCAGTTAGATAATGAAATTATAATAACCCGCCCTTGAACTTACGTTATCCGGTTCAATAATGAACCTCTACGGAGACCCGTTCTTAAACTTACGTTATCCGGTCCAATAATGAATCTCTGCGGAGACCCGCCCTTAAACTTACGTTATCCGGTCCAATAATGAATCTCTGCGGAGACCCGCCCTTAAACTTACGTTATCCGGTCCAATAATTAACCTCTGTGGAGACCCGCCCTTAAACTTACGTTATCTGGTCCAATGATGAATTTCTCTGCGACGCTGGCGGCAAAGTCTTTGGTATCTCCCCAATCCGTGCCGTCCGAGGAGTCCAAGGCAAAGGTCACGTCTACTTTGTCGCATGCTGAGGTCAGACGTCATTTACAGGTTAGAAGTCATTTACAGGTCAGAGGTCATTTACAGGCCATAGGTCATTTACAATCTATTTAACAGCATCTGTTCATATTGCAACGATATATGCAGCGCTGTCGTTTCGATAATACTTTGAACCATCACTTGAATAAATTACGTCGTTAACATATTTCAACATTATCTACAATATATATCGTTATACAATATTACATCGCAGGGCAATAATGATTGGGATTTCACCCGCCCACCTAGTCAGCAAGGACTTAACATCCATCGGACCTAAAAAAACGGTAATATAAATGACTAAATTAAGATATCAAGTTTTGATATATGGAATTACATTAACTAACCATATTCGCACAGGTCGCCGCCGAACTCGTTGCCACACAGGCATGAGCCGTCTAACTGGCAGGTGCCTCCGTTCTCGCACGGGGCGGCAGCGCCGCACACCCCAGCTGTAAGGAAATGCGACATCCATTCACGTGATATTTCCAGTGACAGAGATTGTGTACTGTCCCAAGATAACAATATGTAAGTTACTGATAGGCCATTATTTATATTAGATATGATACTGGGATAAACGCCCCAAATGGAGGGGGGGGGGGTTTCAAATACATGCTGGTTGGAGAGGGTGGGGCAAAATTCATGCTGGGGGAGGGGCGCTCAAATTCATGAACGCGTAGGGTTCGGAAGCGACGGCGCGGACGACTGCTACAAAACAGGATCCGGAAAAAAGATAACTTGTCCTTGCTTGTCAACAATAGTTTGTGAGCGTTGGATGGAGATGTTTGTGTGTGAGAAGGGGGAGCGGAGGGGGTGGGGATGGGCTCTTTCCATATATTTGCGCAACCAGCAATTGTACGGTACGGTACTATTTCAGTTTCAGAGAGAGAAATATGTGGATAAACATAATATCAAATACAACTTAGTAGACATACGTCATTGTAATCGGATGTGAGAATCGTCCCCATCAAATGCTAAGTTCACATTATTATTTGAATACAACAAATTCGTCAACTATACATAAATGGCAGTTTCTATACGGAAATGTGAAAGACGATACAAACAACAATTAATGCAAATTCTGCGGTCGAAAGAAAAGGATTATTTCAAAGTGGAACCTACTTGCTCCTCGCTTTTCCCTGGGTGCTGCCAGTGCCATGGCACACATTGCCATGAGAAGAGCTGTCGGCAGCCACATCCTACGGTCGTATCTGGATTACAAACGAAAACTCCTGCACTAGATCGATTATACGTTAAATTTAAATTAGGAGGTAACTGGTCCGCACTAACTCTTTTCTGCATTAAAGGTCATAAAAGAGCATTCCGGCATATTGAGGGAAGAGAAGATCGTAAGGCGGCGCCTTCGATGTTGGAACAGCCGCAAACACTGTAGAACTCCCACACAAAGATTCTTTTCAGTCAGCTTTTCAGCTACGTCACTACACAAGTCTGTGCTCTCTAGTAATATCTTTTATTGTCAGAACGTTAAGTGCTCTCTAGTAATATCTTGTATTATCAGAACGTTAAGTGCTCTCTAGTAATATCTTGTATTATCAGAACGTTAAATGCTCTCTAGTAATATCTTGTATTATCAAGAGATATTATTATGGAGTGAAAATTAAAAAAAAAACTACATTGGTCGTTAGGGATATTTCGATGCTTAACAACATTTTCCACAACTCGAGAAATGCTGCATATAATTAGTTCGCATGAAGTAGATACTGTGTAAAATAATCTAAATTAACTACCATGGGAAAATTCCTATCCGAAATTATATAGCGTGAAACAAAATCTACTTACTCACTTCCTCGCGTATTTTGGATGGGACAAAATGGCCGATGTTCCGTTCAAAATGCAATGCTTTCGTTCTTTCTACCTGGTCCTTCTGGTCGGTTGTCACTAATCAAGACAAGTTTATATCTATACGAGATTAAAAAAATGAACACAACGTTCATAGAGAATGCGACAGAAAACTACTGTTTATGTTTAGGGAAGGCTCGGCGGGCAACCGTGTGTGTCGAAGATTAGAAGCGCAGGGAACAGTTTTTAACCAGCCCACCAGTCATGCTGGTTAATACGAAGAACGTGACGTCGCGGGATACGACTGTCTCATTACAAAATGAAAAACATGTATTTGATATTGATCTAGGTTAATCACCTTCGCATTTGCTGGTTATGGCCTGTCAATACCAGCGGCCCACCACCTTGTTGCTCTACTACTTCTTTGCATCGTATTTTTATATCACCAATTAAACTGCCTGGTTATATATAGTTGTGAACTGTGTTTTGGTAACTAATAGAGCCGTCGGCACAATTGAAAGGAATCGGACTTTACTGGCGGATTCAGATGTGGTGCAGCGGGGAGAGGGGGGCGAGGGGGTGGGGGCGTGGCGAGCCCCATGAACATATACGTGGGTGGAGCCAGACAATTCAGGTGCTTGCATCACCGACAGTCATAGCGTGAGACAATCACAAAAATGGCTCCATAGCAACTCTTTCCTTTGTTGACCTGATACCGTGGGTTATTAGACATAGACATAGGGTGGGTCTACGGCACTGATTTTATAGAAATATATATGCTGTCAATTCGCGCAGCTCCGCCCTGGCGAGTCAAGCGGAGTATGACATCACTCATGTCTCGGGGCTGGCATATCGCGCTTGCTTGCTAATCCAAGCAAGCTAAGATCTTAGCCAGCTCTTAGACAGGACTAGTTCAGCCAGGTAATGGCGCTATTCACCCATCACTGTGCGCCATTCTGCACACAGAGGGAGTACGGGGTCAGTGAACTAAAGGATTTCACAACCCAATCCCGGTGCGGAGCAGAAGAGAACAAAACGCCGGTGTGGTATGAAATTTAAGCGTCAGGCCATGAAATCTTGTCCGCCCAGACAAGGTCAATTTCGTGTAGGAATACTTGCCCGTTATATAATATTATTTATGGCATTTTACTCAAGCGGTAAAGTGCTTTCATGCGAGCGGAGAACATCGCATACGCAAAGCGCTGATACGCAAGCGCACTACGGACTTAGTTCTTCAGCGTTTAAGAGGCAAAAAGCGTCCACAGTGTCCACAGTTTGATGACGTAGTGCGCAAAAACGTCATCTACATGAGTCTACGTTAAAAATCGACGTGTCTAAAATGTGTCGTATGCGCAGTTTTAGTTTGACCAGCGGACAAGGAAATTCAGTGCAAAGTTAAAGGGGAGGTGGGTGGGGTGGTGGTGGTGGCGCATTTTTTGCCACGCTGTCAGGGAGGGTGGAATGTTGAGAAAAGGGGTGAGCCCTGCGGTCAATACCACATGGTGGGCCAAACGTCCGCTGCGCAGTCAGTGTGGTTCTCCTTTACAAAATAGCGAGACGCCTTCCCCTGCTAATAGAGAGTTATTGCACTACGTTTCCGCGGCACAGATACGCATCTCGATCCGTTAGAGCGGATACGTAATTTACGTTTCCGTTTTTCACTCTCGCGGGGCGCACAAATGAGTTATCAACCGTAAAGCGACGGTCGGCTTTCTCCACAATTTACGAAGGGGATCACAATAGAAACAGAATCGAATACAACTAGAAAAGAGAGTTTAAACTGTGTTTTTTTGAAGTGTTGATATCTGTTTTAGTGTTATGTATATTTATATTACTTCTTTCGCTATCTTACCTTTGATCAAACAAAAGTACAAACTGAAACAGAGCAGCTAGTTTCTTCAGGACGTTCTGTTTGCAAAGTTTCCACCTTCCAAAGGCTTCTGGTATTTATTTCAGATTTGGATGGCTCGGGGTATGTGGTTGAGGGGGAGTGGGGGGGGGGGGGGGCGGCAAACTAACAAAGAGGAAGTCCACGTATTGTTATTTATAATCATGTTTTTTTTAAAGCCATCGACTTTTACTGATCTGTATGGCATTGTGCATGCACTGGGTGACCGGTCATTGCGCTGGCCACTAGCTGCCACTGCAGACGGCCGAAAATTACATTCGACAAATTCTTTTGCTTTGACTCGTCTAAAGACATAAACTGCAATATATAAGCATCTGTAAAGTATCCTCTCCGGATAACTGCAAAGACTGAGACATGCCTTCGTAGAAAAATAAAAGAAATGAAGGAAATTCCCTTGGGTTGCGATACGTACGGCAAAACGTCAGAAAGCTCCCGCAAATGGATCCAGCTAAAGTAACGTAATGTAGGCCAGGGAACACGTCTGATGACGTAATTGCTCATCGGGTTACGTTTAAAGATACGTTCAATCAACAACTTAGTGCAATAACTCTCTAATAACTGTCTTGCTTCACATGGGCTGTGCTGAGGTACAATTGAGAAGTACTCATCTCTAAAACTAACAACAAAGTGAAACGCTGCTTTGTTTGTCCGCACGTGGAAGAACTTTTTTGATCAAATGATTGGATAGAAGCAATATTGACATCAGGGAATGATTGACAGCCTGGATAGGTCAATCCGTCGGTGGGAACAGAGGCTCACCTTCGATTTGATATTATCAGAAAACATAGATGACGGTGTAAACATGTTATATCCAGGCTGGGCAAGAACTAAACCATGGGTGAGACGGTAAATCATTGTCCACATACCGCACCCTTTCACAAGATTACACTCTCCGTCGGTGTGTTGACTCGTGTAGCATTTTTCTTGTCATAATATTGGCTACTGGCTACAGGAAATCATTCGTTGTGTCTAGTGTCTTTCTTTTTGCGCTAATTTTAGGCGTTGAATGATCTAGAATACGCGTTAATTAAAATGAGTTATTTTTAGAACGGGGACGTATTTGCCTTACTTGCACTACCGGTCTCATGCTCATATTTCCGACCGCAACCTCTAGCGATAGTAATATAGCGCCAATAATGACCTGTCCCAGAAGCCCTGTATTGTTGTTCTTTGGTGTCTCTATGGACTGAAATATCGTTATTTCACTACGATTTTTATTTGAATTTATTACATAGATATTATAGCATGTACGAAGGGTGGTCTAATGTCAGCTATTTTCACATTTCCAGAAATATGTCACTTTGTATGCCTGTCCTATGATTTTCTGTCTGGTTACCTAGTACATTATGTGGGCTGAGAAGCTAAGTGCTCTATCCCTGTTGGTAACAAATGTACCCAACAGATGGCGAAACTGTACAATAATTCGTGCCACAGACACGTGGCCCTCGCTGAGAGAGAAACGTCTTCTTTACGACATCAAAGGTCATTTATGAACAGGTAAATAGCTTAAGTAGCATTAAAGAGAACATCTTATGTGATCGATAATCACGGCGGACACGATGCAGACCGGCATTAACTTACGAAAATGTCAGCCCTGTTACTGTCAGCCCTGTTACTGTCAGCCGTGTTACTGTCAGCCCTGTTACCACTGACATGGTAACAGGGCTGACAGCATGGGTCACAGGGCTGACCGCTAGATCATGCAATAGCTGTTTCTGACATTACAGCTACGTTAGTCACCTAATTCCTAGCAGGGGTATGAGAGACCCTTATCAAGCCGCCTAATAAACTTAAGCACCGAGCATGGGCGGATCTAGGGGGCGGGGGTTAAGCGACCCCCCCCACCCCACCACCTTTGGGAACTAGACCATGCACTGTAAAAGTCCGGTCCTCCAACGAAATATATCTCTAAGTATTCTAAGTGGAGGATACAAGAAGTGGGGGATTTAAGACAGGGGTGGGGTGAGAGTGGGGGGGGGGGGATGGGATTGGGGTGTAGGTGGAGAGAGCAGATATAGAGTCAAAGTATAATTCAGGTCACCTATTAGAGGACCTTGTGGTCGGGGGGCATGGAGACGAGCGGCGGAGGGAGGGGGAGGGGGCAGTTAGGCACACACCCATGATACCACTGACAAGTGTCTCCCCTTTACCCCTACCTCCCACCACTCCCTTCACCCCCCCCCCCCAGGACTGTTATAAAGCAAACAATGTCTCAATGACTCCTATATTGGGCAGAATGCCGTTTTCCATGCAACATCAAGGCCATCTGAGGTTCCCTCCCATGGGCTTGTCCAGGAGAGGGGGGGGGGGGGGGGCAGGCGGCACGTGTCCCCCCCGCCTTTCAGACCCTAGGATATATCTGTGCCGCCCCCCCCCTTTTCAAGTTATATGCCCCCTGCCAGGGGAAACTTGGTTCAACACGTTGGGACATCCCCCAGTCCCCTTTTAAAATTTCTAGATCCGCCCAGTCTTCCTGGTCTGTGCCGGATCCCCCCTCCTTCCCTTCGCCGATACCTTTCTTATTTTACAAACCTAATAATACATTCCTTAAATGTAAACATTTAGCATTGCAAGAGTTATGAACTTATTTCATTTAAAAATGGCAATCTGCATTTTGCAGCAGAAGGTAATGGAAAACTACTGAATTGATCTGAAAGGAACAAAACGGGCAAAGTAAAAAGCGTCAATGAAACCTGATAGAGAGTGTGAGTGCGAGTTAAACCCTAAATGATGTACCTAAGGAAAGCAATTAGGCCATCTCCGATAGCCTAATTGCTTCCCTTAAGTACTCACCCTCAACTCGCCCATATCAGTTGGGTTTCACTTTTGAGATTAGTCTGGTTTTAAAAACTTTCGGATTTCGTTATTATTCGTCCTTAGTTGGAATATCCTGTGGAAATAAAGAATAAGAACACAGCGTTTTTAAGCCGTTATTTATGACTTATTGTTTTAGCAAATTCAGTTGCAGATAAGCCAAAAAGGCGTCGATCGTTCGCTTATTAAAGTACAAACATTTTATCAAACGAATTTCAAATTATAATTTATGGAGAAAATCAGGAGGAGAGGTCTTTCTAGAAGGCAGCTGTCTGGTGGCTAAGTTGCTTTTTTTACGACTGACTGCGTATAATGATAGGCAATTGTGTTAAGATAATACAATGTTGATTTTAAACCATGTTTTCGCCATGCTTACGTTTCTAGTGTAGAGAACATCCTTTGCGCGATCCTTTGGTACGAAATAAACAATAATAATAATTGCCCTGAAACAATTACAGCGAGGAGATATAGTTACGCATGTATCCGTCTTTTACTCATTGTCCTGTGCATCTTCTAAACTGCTAACTTGTCCATCGCAAATAAACTGGACTACATATTATCTCTCAGGGTGCCTTAAGCCTCTCTTAATTTGTCCGGGCGAAGGTTGAAAGGATACTAAAAATGACCGTCACCGACTTAAAGCCCGCGCAGATATGAATGTTAGCCATCTCTGTTAGGCCTTTTCAGCGTATGCATGTCCAGTTACCAGATGTCAGCTTTGTTACCATACATATTTCCCATTCTAAATGGTTGACGGTTCACACCATTTATAACTATAGAATGACCGTCGCTGACGTAAAGCAGGCAAGGTGGATGGATTAAAGGCACCTCTGTTCGGCATTCTCAGCAATTGACAATACGAATGTCAGCTCTGTTACCAGACGTCAGCCCTGTTACCAAATGTCAGCTCTGTTACAACACGATTATACAAATAGTTCTTATTCTAAGTGATAGACTGTTCTTGGCATTTATACTCTTAATGATAGCCCTCACATCGGTAGGCAAAGTTAAAGTTTTCTTTGTAATAATACAACGATCTTTCTGCACATTAGCAGTAACAAATTTGGCGCTGAACTGTGAACTGTTTGGGCGTAACAATTATTTGGTTTCTATTAATATCGAACGTTATCGGTTTTCAACAGTTAATTTTATAGTGAAGTGTTAGGCATATTGACCCCATACCATGTAAAGCGAATTATGAATGAACTAGTATTTATTAAAAAGTTTTAAGCGAGGGCACTTTTATAATTGTCCGGTAACAAAGTTGACAAAATGTGGGTGACGTCATCTCTTTTCTGTTTATCTGCAAAGTACCTGTTAAATCGTAAGATCGGCTTTGTTTGTTTTCAAAAAGATGGATATCTAGAGGTTAAACAACGAAAATATAATGTGATTTGAACAAACTTTAATTTTCAAAATTTCAGTTTTGAAATTATGCCGCTTCTGTAGAAACCCAAATACAAAGGACATGATTTATATAAAGGTTAGTATAATTAAAAAATGTTTTCATTCTTACTAGTGTTATTCCTATTCAAGGCTTTACTTAACTAACGCTTAGTTATAATTTGTCAAAGCATTGATGATTGACATCTTAATTTGGACAAAACAGTAATACAATCAGTCGCGGCAAAAATAGATCGAACAGGAATTGTTGAGCTCAAGTGGCTAAATCATATATCCTTATCAAATCATCCATGTGCGTCAGTAGCATGATGCTAACGAACATTGTGTTCCTCAATGACCTACTTTGAACGAAATGAATCGATCTGTCGAAAACAAAAGCCGTTTCTCCATTTCTCCATAATTATGTTTTTTCCCGCTTGTCACCTGTCATGCGGCCGACAACACTGACAGACCAGCGCAAATATCGGGTATTCAGCGGGCTGCAGTGCGCCAAGTTTACTGAATGCAGTTATTGATACGGAAAAATGAAATTTTAAAGTTCCTTCCACCAATATATGTTAACTAGATAGTTAACAGGTGATTATTTAAGTTGCATACAGGTCCAGAGGGGCCCCACCCTTTTCTCGTCGCGCCCACCGCGCTGCCTGGTTCCACGTCCCAAATCGTGACTATGATGACAGTTTTCTGATTCGTCAAGCAAGGCGCGAGTGTCACTTGGAGTTAGAACCTTATCTGCAATGTTGCACAATATACAATCACAGGACTGCACTTGCCAAACTAAGATGTTCTAGCCATAAATTACCAATAGAAAAGCTTCGCGGTCGTGTTCCCAGAGAGGAAAGATATTGCAATTATTGTCTTAATCAGAATATAAAGGTGCTAGGGGATGAGCTTCACTTTGCCATGGATTGTCCGCAATTTTGTGATATACGAACAAAGTATGACATTTGTATTCCTGACAAGTATGACACCAGAGCTAATTTTCACACAATAATGAAAACTACGAATGTCAAGATTCTATGTAATTTGGCAGCATACACGTATCCCTGTTTTAAGATTATGGATGACTGCGCACTGTTACCAAATAATGTGTAAATGTGTTGTACCATGGGCCCATGGCCTAAGTTGTACGAAATAAACATACTTCTTCAAAGTCGCCCAAATATATTCATTAGAATACAAATATATATACCAAAGTTAATGCGACTAAGTTTAGTTATGCAAATATCGCATTTCCGATTGTACCAAAAAGGTAATCAACAGACTATAGTAAAAACGCAGTTCTCCAATACTTCTCACCCAGCCACTCTTAAACTGGTGTTTTTTCATCAGTTTTTGATATCCCAAGTCAAGAAGGGGTCAAGTTGGTACATTAGGTTTTTTAAACATTTATTTCTTTAGTGTGACAAGATGGCATGATATGCGCTACAAAATAGAATACTAATACAATGATTCATAGACGAATTTATATACGAGGCAAAAAACGCTGCAATAAGAGGAACGATCCAGATCAAAAACAGCGATAAATTTAAGAGACGTTTCCATTTAACATTAAATATCTTATAGCTGTAAGCGTCTAAGACGGTTTCTACCCAATGACGCATTTCTCTGTAAATAGTAGTAGCTTATAGTTCCTAACTATAGTACCAAACATTACCGTGGTTAGGGCCATATGTGAAAACCGGAATGCGCCTCAAACCAAATTGCAAAAGAATGCCACCGGTGTGGCTCTTATGGAGAATGGAAAAATAAGGGTTCAACTGTTTCAACAGCACTACTTTAACAGCACTACACAACGTACAACTCTAGTCTTCTGTTAAATTACCTTTTTTAAAGGTCAGTATTTGTGGACAAACATCGATGACGAAACTTATATTGGAAACATTCACCTGCTGTACTTGAATTTGCAACAGTATAAACGCCTTTCTATTCCTGATTCAATGTTGTATTTAGCGATGTTTCCCACATTGTTTCATTATTTATCACCGGTCGTAATTCTAGGATGATGCGTGGATACACCCAGTAATACACACCCGCTTTGATATTACCACAGCCTGTAGTTCAGTACACCCGACCTCATGCAATTTAGACCCCTTTTCCAAAGTTTCCAAAGCATCATTGTAAAATAGGATCCCAGCATTTACAAATTCTGTTTTTCAGTTGACAATGTTAGAGTGCGTATATGTACTTAAGAAGTACGTATTCCAACGTGGATATGTGTATGTTGGACATTTGTACCATCCCCGATCGACCTAAACCACGCCCTAAATGCACCAGGCAACAATGGATTCGACAGCGTCATAAAGCACTTCACAGACACTATAGATCTAGATCTAATTGCCAACATAGTGATTTCTCGCTACAAAGGATCGTAAAGAACAAGTCTTGCCAAGCGTCTTCTGACGCGACCGCTTGCAACAGTGATGGCCAAATGTGTCAAATGAATTCCGCCGTTTTGTTCTATCTGAACAATTTTATTAACCCTTAAGGGCTATTTTAGGAAAGCCAGAATTCCATACAAAACGATCCTATACTTCGGTACATTAGTCGGAGAAGCGTAATCATTGGCTTACAATACGGCTTATAATACGTAAATCGAGTCGACGTGTTTGTTATTGGCCTAGGTGGTGGGAGTGGGAGGCGAAGGAGAGCCAGTGGCTCGGATGAGGGGTGGGGGGGGGGGGGGCACAATAAACTGACGACCGGCGAGTTTTTTGGCAACAGTGACCAATTATGGTGAAGGTGGGCGACATCCCGCCCCGTTCCCCCGCATGCAATTATTGTCCTTTTCCCCTGCCTTCGCCTATTATTGAGTATATTCCGACGGATGTCAAAATCAACGAATTAAACTATCATATATTAGTTAGGCCAATGACTGATGTCGAGACGTCCCAGGCCCGGTATGTGTAGTTTTTGAATGGTCGATCATTGTTTTCCTCCCCATTTTGCAATATCTACGCTCCCAAACACAGATTGATTTTTTAAGGTAAGCTTATTTCAAAGATTAGGAAATGTGCAGTCGCTAGAGCTGGATGTGCGTAACCGGTTTGCGGGGCGTTCAGGATCAAGTTTCTTCTCGACGTCGATTTAAATATCTTCTGGTATGGAACCGTGTAAAGAGGATGATGCACAGTTTATTTAAATAGGCTATATCTCATTAAATTATGAGCCATTAATTGACATGTCATGAAAAAATAAGAATCTTGAGCATTGCACCTTCTTCGGATCTAAAGTGAGTAAAATGTCTGCCAGGGACACTGGGCAAACCCAAATGTATGATGAGATATAACGAGATATATATTATAGAAGGTATCTGGTCAAATCTCGATCAGTGTGGAAGTGTCACAGACTCCAGCAAGTCCAAGAGTGACTTGGACAAGGTCAGTCTTTCCTCATCCTGTACTGGCTCCAGCACATCGATCCAGGGATTGGACCACGCCACGTCAGATCCAGAAGGATGATCCTGCCTAAGCATATCAAACAGGGAATCCGATCCTGTCAGTTTATCCGGCTCTGGTGACTCCTCATCCAACAAGTCCAAGAGGGAGCCGAATGACGCCAACCCACCAGCGTCCGGGATCTGCCCCAGAAGCTCCGTCAGCGGCTGAGAGGCCGAGGATGTGGCTTCTGGATCCCGACCGATGAGATCCATCAAAGAGGCGGATAATGTCACGTGGTACGTTTCCGCCACTTCCTTCGCAATGTTCAGCATCGCTTCAGTGAGAGTTTCTTACACCATGTTTGGTGCGCCACAGCTGGGTTTGACCCACTCCTCCGACACAATAACAGTGTGTCCTGACTTTCCAGTCGGGATCAAGGATGCCAACTCGTTAGCTAAGTTTATCTGATTTGGGGATAGGTCACCGTTCGCACCAGATTGTATCAATGATGTCACCATTACCGGTTTCCTGGCTTTGGTCACCACAGCTGGTTGCTCATTTGTTAACAAACCTGACTGCTGAATATCAAGATTAACGTCGACGTCTTGTTTCTCGAATGCCGTGAGGGTCATCTGATCTTTGGAGGTGGCGCTGTAGATACGAGAATTGTGCACAGACCTCAAGCTTACCTTATTATCGACAAAATGATTTTCCATTCTGCAGTTTCGAATGCCAGATTCTTCCAGTGTTCTAACCCTTACCTCACTATGCTGACGATCGGTTAATATGTTTGTAATACTACAGTTTCGACCACAAGATTCTTCCGTCGGCCTAACACTTACCTGATGGTCCGAAAATTGATTTTCCATTCTGCAGTTTTTAACACCAGATTCATCCATCGTTCTGAACTTTACCTGACTGTCGGAAAATATGTTATTCATACAACAGTTCTGAACACCAGATACTTCCGTCGGCCTATACTTTGCCTGGTTGTCAAATACACTATTATTCATATTAGTGTCCGGTCTTCTTGCCAGGACCAATTTACCCTGTTCTACTGAATGGTTTCCCTTGCTGAGGCACCTCACCGGCTTTACCTGTAGTCCAGGCTGTAAGTCAGGAATCGCTGGTATCTCATTCTGGAGACCTCACCTGGTATCTGTTGTCTGCAGTCTCACATCGTGGTTCTCTACCGCGTGTTTTAACCCTGCACTTACCAGACAATACTTTCCTTTTCGACTTGGGGCAGTTCTTCGACCTTTGATCTCCAGTGACCTCTCTTACCTGACTCCATGTCGACAGATTACTATATTGTAATGTCCTGTCGTCCATATCCTGAAGCAGAGGACACGGAATGTCCTGGTAGTGTGGTATTTGCAGCACACCTGGAAAGGGTCGTTTGACCTCGCCGGGTTCTGCCAGCATCTTGTGAACTATATTTTGCACTTCCATGTGAGTTTTTAGGGACAAGGTGTGGGGAAGAGCGCTGATTGGGCGACGGGGAAAAGTGGTGACGTCATATGACCTCCCGGGTCTCTTCCTCCTCGCCTGACTAAGAACTGATTGGTCGATGGTGCCTCGCGCGGATGAGACGTCAGGTGTGATAGACTTGAACCCTTGACCTGTTGTCATGGTTTCCGCAGAGTGATGAGACACAAGAGGCAGCGGCCGGGGCTGGGATCACTGGCCAAGACAAACTTCAGTTTCTTGACGGGCTGGCCAGCCACAGTTTTAGTCACCACTGTGGCCGCTGGGATCTCCTCAGGCGGTGGACAGATAGGCACAGCATACCGTCTAGGCGTACACACCCTCGTTACCTTGGGCGGAAGGTGGGTAGTCACAGCGCACACTTGTCCCTGGCCTCCCAGGGGTGACGTCATCATCCAACCGGGTTGTTGACCGCTGATTGGCTGTCCAATCGCAGTGAAGGCGTTCATCGGTTGACCAATCATAGGCATCACATTCATCGACGCGCCACTGGCTGGGTGCTGAGTATACGATTACTCCAAGCAGACCGCTCACTGGTTGCGCAACGGCGGTCTGAATGTTCATGGGGCGACCGATCATGTACTGTACACCAACAGGGTGACCAACAGCACGTCGAGTCATTTGGAACTTGAATTATTGGCTCTTCCAGCCACGAATGTAAATGAATGGTGGCCGAGCCATTCACGCACAAACCCGACCCTGACCGCTTACCCTCAGACCCGCATCTAAGTCGCGGGCCTCTCACCCTCAGACCAGTTCCAAGTCACAAGCCTCTCACCCTCATACCCAGCCCCAAGTCATAAGCATCTCACCCTCAGATCCAGCCCCAAGTCACAGGCCTTTCACCCTCAGACCCAGCCCCAAGTCACAGGCCTCTTACCCTCAGGCCCAGCCCCAAGTCACAGGCCTCTCACCCTCAGACCCAGCCCCAAGTCACGGGTCTCTCACCCTCAGACCCAGCCCCAAGTCACGGGCCTTTCACCCTCAGACCCAGCCCCAAGTCATAAGCATCTCACCCTCAGATCCAGCCCCAAGTCACAGGCCTTTCACCCTCAGACCCAGCCCCAAGTCACAGGCCTCTTACCCTCAGGCCCAGCCCCAAGTCACAGGCCTCTCACCCTCAGACCCAGCCCCAAGTCACGGGTCTCTCACCCTCAGACCCAGCCCCAAGTCACGGGCCTTTCACCCTCAGACCCAGCCCCAAGTCATAAGCATCTCACCCTCAGATCCAGCCCCAAGTCACAGGCCTCTCACCCTCAGACCCAGCCCCAAGTCATAAGCATCTCACCCTCAGATCCAACCCCAAGTTACAGGCCTCTCACCCTCAGACCCAGCCCCAAGTCACGGGCCTCTCACCCTCAGACCCAGCCCCAAGTCACAGGCCTCTCATCCTCAGACCCAGCCCCAAGTCACGGGCCTTTCACCCTCAGACCCAGCCCCAAGTCATAAGCATCTCACCCTCAGATCCAGCCCCAAGTCGCAGACCTCTCACCCTCAGACCCAGCCCCAAATCACAGGCCTCTCACCCTCAGACCCAGCCCCACGTCATAAGCATCTCACCCTCAGATCCAGCCCCAAGTCACAGGCCTCTCACCCTCAGACCCAGCCCCAAGTCACGGGCCTCTCGTCCTCAGACCCAGCCCCAAGTCACGGGCCTTTCACCCTTAGACCCAGCCCCAAGTCATAAGCATCTCACTCTCAGATCCAGCCCCAAGTCACGGGCCTCTCACCCTCAGACTCAGCCCCAAGTCACAGGCCTCTCACCCTCAGACCCAGCCCCAAGTCACAGGCCTCTCACCCTCAGATCCAGCCCCAAGTCACAGGCCTCTCACCCTCAGACCCAGCCCCAAGTCACAGGCCTCTCACCCTCAGACCCAGCCCCAAGTCACAGGCCTCTCACCCTCAGACCCAGCCCCAAGTCGCAGACCTCTCACCCTCAGACCCAACCCCAAGTCACAGGCCTCTCACCCATAGACCCAGCCCCAAGTCACGGGTCTCTCACCCTCAGACCCAGCCCCAAGTCACAGGCCTTTCACCCTCAGACCCAGCCCCAAGTCACAGGCCTCTCACCCTCAGACCCAGCCCCAAGTCATAAGCATCTCGCCCTCAGATCCAGCCCCAAGTCACAAGCATGTCACCCTCAGATCCAGCCCCAAGTCACAGGGTTCTCTTCCTCAGACCCAGCCCCAAGTCACAAGCCTCTCTCCCTCAGATCCAGCCCCAAGTCACAGGCCTTTTGACCCTCAGACCCAGTCCCAAGTCACGGGCCTCTCACCCTCAGACCCAACCCCAAGTCACGGGCCTCTCGTCCTCAGACCCAGCCCCAAGTCACGGGCCTTTCACTCTTAGACCCAGCCCCAAGTCATAAGCATCTCACTCTCAGATCCAGCCCCAAGTCACGGGCCTCTCACTCTCAGACTCAGCCCCAAGTCATAAGCATCTCGCCCTCAGATCCAGCCCCAAGTCACAAGCATGTCACCCTCAGATCCAGCCCCAAGTCACAGGGTTCTCTTCCTCAGACCCAGCCCCAAGTCACAAGCCTCTCTCCCTCAGATCCAGCCCCAAGTCACAGGCCTTTTGACCCTCAGACCCAGTCCCAAGTTACGGGCCTCTCACCCTCAGACCCAGCCCCAAGTCACAAGCATGTCACCCTCAGATCCAGCCCCAAGTCACAGGCTTCTCTTCCTCAGATCCAGCCCCAAGTCACAGGCCTTTTGACCCTCAGACCCAGTCCCAAGTTACGGGCCTCTCACCCTCAGACCCAGCCCCAAGTCACAAGCATGTCACCCTCAGACCCAGCCCCAGATCACAGGCCTCTCTCTCTCAGACCCAGCCCCAAGTCACAGGCCTCTCACTCTCAGACCCAGCCCCAAGTTACGGGCCTTTCACCCTCAGACCCTGCCCCAAGTCACAAGCATGTCACCCTCAGATCCAGCCCCAAGTCACAGGCCTCTCTGCCTCAGAACCAGCCCCAAGTCACAGGCCTCTCTCCCGCAGACCCAGCCCCAAGTCGCAGACTTCTCACCCTCAGACCCAGCCCCAAGTCACAGGCGGGTCACCCTCAGACCCAGCCCCAAGTTACGGGCCTCTCTCTCTCAGACCCAGCCCCAAGTCGCAGACTTCTCACCCTCAGACCCAGCCCCAAGTCACAGGCGTCTCACCCTCAGACCCAGCCCCAAGTTACGGGCCTCTCTCTCTCAGACCCAGCCCCAAGTCACAGGCCTCTCTCCCTCAGACCCAGTCCCAAGTCACAGGCCTCTCTCCCTCAGATCCAGCCCCATGTCACAGGCCTTTCACCCTCAGACCCAGCCCCAAGTCACAGGCCTCTCACCCTCAGATCCAGCCCCAAGTCACAGGCCTTTCACCCTCAGACCCAGCCCCAAGTCACAGGCCTCTCTCCCTCAGACCCAGTCCCAAGTCGCAGGCCTCTCTCCTTCAGATCCAGTCCCAAGTCACAGGCCTCTCTCCTTCAGATCCAGCCCCAGGTCACAGGCCTCTCACCCTCAGACCCAGCCCCAAGTTACGGGTCTCGCACCCTCAGACCCAGCCCCAAGTCACAAGCATGTCACCCTCAGACCCAGCCCCAAGCCACAGGCCTCTCTCACTCAGACCCAGTCCCAAGTCGCAGGCCTCTCTCCTTCAGATCCAGTCCCAAGTCACAGGCCTCTCACCCTCAGACCCAGCCCCAAGTTACGGGTCTCGCACCCTCAGACCCAGCCCCAAGTCACAAGCATGTCACCCTCAGACCCAGCCCCAAGCCACAGGCCTCTCTCACTCAGACCCAGCCCCAAGTCACAGGCCTCTCACCCTCAGACCCCGCCCCTATACTCACAGGCCTCTCTCGTTCAGCGTCTCGGGTTCTTCACTTTTATCTTTGACTCTGGGCTTTCATCCTTTAAAAAATCTCCTTCTTTGTATATATTGTTTCTTTTACTAATGTTTAGCCACATTACTGCCTGTTGCATTAATCTGTGGCGTATTTTATCATGCTTGCGGACGTTACGGGTGCGTGGTTCGGTCGACCTCATCACATGCTGATTCGCTGGGTGTTTAATTTTCGGCGGGTCGCGCTAGGGGAGTGTCATACTATGGGCTGTAGCTAAAAATATCCCACGTGAACCTATGTTCTGTTTGTTTTTAAAATAAAGTTGGATACTTGCTCTATAATTTCCTATGGCCCATATAGTCAAACATGGTTAGCGATTTTTTTCTAGCATGGGGTTGAAAATTTGGGGTTTTGCATTACTTAACATGGGGATGGTTTCTGGTGGTGTGTATATATAACCTTTAACGTGGAGCGTTCACCCATAGGGCTGTACAGTCACTTCGGGATCCTATCGAGACCCCACGAGACAGGGACACATATGCTCTACGTCAATGGGTCTATCATTATAATACATAAGTGAAGTCATGATACTCAATTATGATGCATTCCGCATCCGTTGATATTTATTTACAACCTAGGCCATGGCTTTTGTTTACCCCACCAAGCGGATTTTGCGCTTCCAGATACATCAAGCTACCCCCCCTCCCCCACCCACTATATATAGTACTAGAGCCAAGGCTAGACGAGAAACTAAAGAGTAAAGTCCAGGCTTTTGTTTGCGTTCTGCATTTTGAAGTTGTACTTGTGGGTCAAAGACAAAGTCAAATTTAATTAGATCTATATATTATAAAATGTTAAAATGCTTTCTGCTTCTCAAATTTAAGCCAAATTAAGGGGAAAACATTTCATAAGCCGCCTAGATATGATTGACAATTTATAACAAAACTGCCATACCATGTAATTTGAAATTAATCTTGCACATCGAGAAGATCCTTACCAGTAGTTTGGCTATATCTGTAAGTCTCAAGCACACGAATTCGCTTCTAAAAGGTTTGAAATCGTTCGAGAAATACACAATTTGACATCAGACGCGAAAACAGAAATCGTTTTGGCGCAAAATGGCGTTTAGTCTCTCTCTCAACTTAGGCCTACTGCATTATGGGAATCTTAGCTGTTGACGTACACAATCTCGTGATAGAGAGCGCCCACGAAGTTGTTTCCGGGTTTTAGCCATCCGTCCCAGAACATAGCGTCCCTGAGGAGGTGTAGCCATGTCGCATGTCGATTTTAAGAAGAAGTCCATATCGCATGTTGAATTTAAGAAGAAGTCCATATAGCATGTCCATTTTAAGAAGTTCATGTCACGTGTCGATCTTAAGAAAAGGTCCATGTGGCTAAGTCTAATGTCGCATGTCGATTTTATGGCAGCAGACCCCAATGCCGCGTGGTCGATTTTAAAAATTGCCGTGTCGCCGTGTCGAAAAATGCCATGTATGGTTCTGTACAGTCAACATTACACTTAATACCCCTACTTGCTAATAGCCGTATAAAAACGATATTGTTTTGTGGAATCATTGCAGTGTGCTTCGGATAGTAAGACGACGTGGACTAATCGAACTATAGGCAGGAACTCTGGCCTTGAATGCTGGCAAAGAGGGGGGGGGGGGGGCGCCTCTGAATCGCGAATCCCCAAGAATTAGGGAGAGTAATATCTAATCTCTAAGATGAGGACTGTTCGATGTGTAACTTCTAAATATCCGTGTTTTTGAAAACAAACAGAGCCGACCTTACGCGTTGATAGGAACTTCCCAATTAAACAGGAAAGGGATGACGTCACCCACATTTTGTCAACTCTGTTACCGGACAAGAGACAAGTCCCTGCGCCTGAAGCCTTTTAATAATACTAGTTCACTCATAATTCGCTTTACATGACATGGGGTCAATATGCCCAACACTTCACTATGAAATTAACTGTTGATAACTGACGAAGTTCGATATTAATATGAAACAAATAATAGTTATGCCCAAACATCACAGTTCTGCGCCAGATTTGTTACTGCTAATGTGCAGAAACATCGTTGTATTATTACAAATGAAACCTTAACTTTGCCTACCGATATGAGGGATATCATTAAGAGTATAAATGCCATGAACAGCCTATCACTTCGAATAAGAAATATTTATATTCGTGTTGTAACAGAGCTGACATCTGGTAACAGGGCTGACGTATGGTAACAGAGCTGACATGCGTGTTGTCAATTGCTGAGAATGCCCAACCGAGGTGCCTTTTATCCATCCACCTTTGCCTGCTTAAGGTTACACACCAATAGAAACCATCCCCATGATAAGCAATGGAAAATCCCAAATTTTCAACCCCATGCCAGAGAAAAATCGGTAACCATGTTTGACTATGTGGGCCATAGGAAATTATAGAGCAATTATCCAACTTTATTTTAAAACCAAGCAAAACATAGGTTGACGTGCGATATTTTTTGCTACAGCCCATAGTATGACACCCCCCCTAGCGCAACCCGCCGAAATTAGAGACCCTGCGAATCAGCATGTGATTAGGTCGGCCGAACCACGCACCCGTAACATCCGCATGCATCATTAAATACGTCACAGATTAATTGAACAGGGATTATCCTGGCCAAACATTAGTAAAATAAACAATATCTGCCAAGACAAAAATAATTAGTAACCATATAACCTTGATATACGACCATATTTTAGGCACTATTTGACGCCATATACTTTTCTACGCACGACCTATTGGTCTGTAACCTTAAGCAGATGACATTTTCATCCTCCTTCATCTTCAACAGATACCCCGAAAAGAAGGCACAATTTCCATATATAGTACACAATTTGGTCAACCCATATACGAAAATGACGACACAATAACAGTGTGAAATCCATATGTATAACACTTACTGGTCCTCTTTCGGTCGATCTACCCACGGCCTAATTATAACCATGAGACTGTTCTATATTTTGACCTGTAAAGACCCCCCCCCCGATGCCCCCTCCCCCCCCCCCCCCCCACCCTGACGAATTCGTCACCTTCCGCCCCGTTGACGAAATCTTGGAGCCACACCCGTGGTTAGATAAGCGATAGTTTGGTCTATTAAGGCCTAGCAGACGACAGGGTGGGATACGAACCGTCAACAAATGGAACCGATAGATAAAACCTTCCCAGTATGGCCACTAGATGGCGCCACTGCAGATACGATTGGCCATGTTTTAATGGGTTTCTTGTCCAAGAAGGCAAAGAATACATTTTGGTATAATGTAACCAAAGGAAATCACATATAAAACCAACAAATATGTTACTTATACCGGTATTGCATGCAGGTAACGCCAGACAGCGGGACTGCCTTAAGAAGATGACATTTTCATCCTCCTTCATCTTCAACAGATACCCCGAAAAGAAGGCACAATTTCCATATAAAGTGCACAATTTGGTCAACCCATATACGAAAATGACGACACAATAACAGTGTGAAATCCATATGTATAACACTTACTGGTCCTCTTTCGGTCGATCTACCCACGGCTTAATTATAACCATGAGACTGTTCTATACTTTGACCTGTACAGCCCCTCCCCGCCCCCACCCTGACGAAATCGTCACCTTCCGCCCCGTTGACGAAATCTTGGAGCCACACCTGTGGTTAGATAAACGATAGTTTGGTCTATTAAGGCCTAGCAGACGACAGGGTGGGATACGAACCGTCAACAAATGGAACCGATAGATAAAACCTTCCCAGTATGGCCACTAGATGGCGCCACTGCAGATACGATTGGCCATGTTTTAATGGGTTTCTTGTCCAAGAAGGCAAAGAACACATTTTGGTATAATGTTACCAAAGAAAATCACATATAAAACCAATAAATATGTTACTTATACCGGTATTGCATGCAGGTAACGCCAGACAGCGGGACTGCCTTAAGGTTACACACCAATAGACACCAAGAGAAACATCTCGCAGACTTGCCATAGAAACAGGAAGATACGAAAATGTTTCAAGGTGTGACCGGATATGTATATATTGTAATATAAATGGCCTCAGTTATGTGGAAGATGAATATCATTTCCTCTGTATCTGTAACTTATATAAGGACCTGCGAAATAAATACTTAAGGTACGCCTCCAATTGCACTAGGTAAATATTTATAAATATGCTGAAAACAAAGAACCCCACTAAGCTAACAGAATCGGGAAACTTCATCTACCATGCAACAAATCTCCGTAATCGATTTTCACAAAGCTGTTCTCGTCAATTGTGTTAATATCATACTCTGTATATATGTTGTACTATGGGCCGAAGGCCAGCAGTACGAAATAAATCTTTACCTTTACCTTACCAATAGAAACCATCCCCATGATAAGCAATGGAAAAACCCAAATTTTCGACCCCATGCCAGAGAAAAATCGGTAACCATGTTTGACTATGTGGGCCATAGTAATAGTAATAATATTGATATTAATACAAACAATATTATTATTATTAATAGTAATAAGAAGAAGAAATTAAAATATTGGTATTAAGCTGGAAGAACTGGATGGCACGTCATATTATGCCCACCGTGCCGAGTGGAAGGAAAAATGCAGAACTTGACTGTTTAGTGATAAACATGCATTCTTTTTAAAAATTATATTACAACGAGACTCTTCTATAAAATCCTCAAAACAACACACACTTTAGGCCATAATATTAAATATAAGTAAATTGTTTGTGTTCTAAAGAAGTGTATATATGTTTATGTATTATGCATATATATTATATAACTTTTTCCTTGAGAGTTTCAGTCAGCTGTCTCTACCACATACCTTACATGGAATACCATATATTGTATATAAGTGGCGGATTAAAGACATTTTACAATTTGGCGTGTTTTACCCCCACTCCAGTACCGCCTGGATCTTAAATGGTTACGTCTATCTCTGATACCTTTAGAACCTTAAAGATCCCGCTCTGTAAAAATCGGGAATGAAGACTGCACGATCATAGCTGTAAGTTTCGCGGCAAGTGACGTTGATGCACGTTCCGGTTTAATTGTTAAATATAGACAGGTGCAGGGTCAAACGTCATGTGATATACTGAGCAATATTTCTAATAATAACGCGCCCGAATAATTAACGGACATTCTATTTTGATGGCGTAATATGTTGGGATTAATATCTCGAAAGTCCCTGTGGACCCACGGGTTGGTCTCATATGTGATTGGCATATATCTTATTGCCGACCCCGAACCGTCAGAATCATGAAGTCTAGATAGCGTCACATATGTGTGTATCCCCCTTTGTAACGAGGCCCAAATAAGAGTCTAGTAGGTATTGCCCTCTTTTACATATTTTCTTCATTGTACAATTAAATATATCGGCATTTGCATAAACGATTGGATATATCGGATACCGTACAAAGCAAACGATGACGCCATATTGTTGTGATGCTTCAACGAACGCGTGTTTTATTGCCATTTCAATGGTCAGGTCACAGGCTGCAGGCGCATCGGGATCACAACGCAACGTAGCAATCCAAGAAATATAGCCACTGTATATACATTCATAACTACGTGGACTTATACGTGGAAAAATAAAATAGCAAGCGAGTAAATAAAAACAGGACTCGAATCATTCAATGCTCGAATCATAAAATGAATAAAGTTCTCTATTAATTACATTGTAGACATATGTAAGACTGCAGGGTAAATTTTCTGGCCATTTGATATCTGCCATTTTATCCCACTTCACATGCCAAAGCCACAACAAAAGATGAATCAATAGTAATAATTAGAAGAAGATCTAGACAAGGGACAAGAAGCTGCAATGTTTGTGCGAAGAACGTAGTCATTTCCGTCGAGGTCACCATAAGGATGGTTTGAGTCTGCTCTCAACCGCAGGGAGCAGACAAAGGTTCTGCAGACCATCATCAGAGCAGATATCTCCTTACGAACCTATCAACAGAACAGATCTATCTTTACAGACCTATCAACAGAACATATATGTTTACATACCAGTGAACAGTGACGATATACATCTTTACATTACAGTCAGCAGAAGAGTTACATCTTTAAATAACTGTCTACAAAACTTATCAACAGAACATATGTATCTTAATATAACAGAACTTCACATATGTGTCAACAGAACTATCTCTAGATGCAGACCCTGAGTCACCTCGTTCTAGTTGCTGACACTGACTTACCTCGATCTAGCTGCTGACACTGACTCACCTCGCTCTGGCTGCAGACACTGTCTTACTTCTCTCTAGGTGCAGACACTGACTCACCTCGCTCTAGCTGCAGACACTGACTCACATGGCTCTAGCTGTAGACACTGACTCACCTCGCTCTAGCTGTAGACACTGACTCACTTTGCTCTAGCTGCAGACACTGACTCACATGGCTCTAGCTGTAGACACTGACTCTCCTCGCTCTAGCTGCAGACACTGACTCACCTCGCTCTAGCTGTAGACACTGACTCACCTCGCTCTAGCTGTAGACACTGACGCACCTCGCTCTAGCTGCAGACACTGACTCACATGGCTCTAGCTGCAGACACTGACTCACCTCGCTCTAGCTGCAGACACTGACTCACATGGCTCTAGCTGCAGACACTGACTCACATGGCTCTAGCTGTAGACACTGACGCACCTCGCTCTAGCTGTAGACACTGACGCACCTCGCTCTAGCTGCAGACACTGACTCACCTCGCTCTAGCTGCAGACACTGACGCACCTCGCTCTAGCTGCAGACACTGACTCACCTCGCTCTAGCTGTAGACACTGACTCACATGGCTCTAGCTGTAGACACTGACGCACCTCGCTCTAGCTGCAGACACTGACTCACCTCGCTCTAGCTGTAGACACTGACTCACCTCGCTCTAGCTGTAGACACTGACTCACATGGCTCTAGCTGTAGACACTGACTCACCTCGCTCTAGCTGTAGACACTGACGCACCTCGCTCTAGCTGCAGACACTGACTCACCTCGCTCTAGCTGTAGACACTGACTCACCTCGCTCTAGCTGTAGACACTGACTCACCTCGCTCTAGCTGTAGACACTGACTCACCTCGCTCTAGCTGTAGACACTGACTCACATGGCTCTAGCTGTAGACACTGACTCACCTCGCTCTAGCTGTAGACACTGACGCACCTCGCTCTAGCTGCAGACACTGACTCACCTCGCTCTAGCTGTAGACACTGACTCACCTCGCTCTAGCTGTAGACACTGACTCACCTCGCTCTAGCTGTAGACACTGACTCACATGGCTCTAGCTGTAGACACTGACGCACCTCGCTCTAGCTGCAGACACTGACTCACCTCGCTCTAGCTGTAGACACTGACTCACCTCGCTCTAGCTGTAGACACTGACTCACATGGCTCTAGCTGTAGACACTGACGCACCTCGCTCTAGCTGCAGACACTGACTCACCTCGCTCTAGCTGCAGACACTGACTCACCTCGCTCTAGCTGCAGACACTGACGCACCTCGCTCTAGCTGTAGACACTGACTCACCTCGCTCTAGCTGTAGACACTGACTCACCTCGCTCTAGCTGTAGACACTGACGCACCTCGCTCTAGCTGCAGACACTGACGCACCTCGCTCTAGCTGTAGACACTGACTCACCTCGCTCTAGCTGTAGACACTGACTCTCCTCGCTCTAGCTGCAGACACTGACTCACCTCGCTCTAGCTGTAGACACTGACGCACCTCGCTCTAGCTGCAGACACTGACTCACCTCGCTCTAGCTGCAGACACTGACTCACCTCGCTCTAGCTGTAGACACTGACTCACCTCGCTCTAGGTGCAGACACTGACTCACCTCGCTCTAGCTGTAGACACTGACTCACCTCGCTCTAGCTGTAGACACTGACTCACCTCGCTCTAGCTGTAGACACTGACGCACCTCGCTCTAGCTGCAGACACTGACTCACCTCGCTCTAGCTGTAGACACTGACTCACCTCGCTCTAGCTGTAGACACTGACGCACCTCGCTCTAGCTGTAGACACTGACGCACCTCGCTCTAGCTGCAGACACTGACTCACCTCGCTCTAGCTGTAGACACTGACTCACCTCGCTCTAGCTGTAGACACTGACGCACCTCGCTCTAGCTGCAGACACTGACTCACCTCGCTCTAGCTGTAGACACTGACTCACCTCGCTCTAGCTGTAGACACTGACGCACCTCGCTCTAGCTGTAGACACTGACGCACCTCGCTCTAGCTGCAGACACTGACTCACATGGCTCTAGCTGCAGACACTGACTCACCTCGCTCTAGCTGCAGACACTGACTCACCTCGCTCTAGCTGCAGACACTGACTCACCTCGCTCTAGCTGTAGACACTGACTCACCTCGCTCTAGCTGTAGACACTGACTCACCTCGCTCTAGCTGCAGACACTGACGCACCTCGCTCTAGCTGTAGACACTGACGCACCTCGCTCTAGCTGCAGACACTGACGCACCTCGCTCTAGCTGCAGACACTGACTCACCTCGCTCTAGCTGCAGACACTGACTCACCTCGCTCTAGCTGCAGACACTGACTCTCCTCGCTCTAGCTGCAGACACTGACTCACCTCGCTCTAGCTGTAGACACTGACGCACCTCGCTCTAGCTGCAGACACTGACTCACCTCGCTCTAGCTGCAGACACTGACTCACCTCGCTCTAGCTGTAGACACTGACTCACCTCGCTCTAGGTGCAGACACTGACTCACCTCGCTCTAGCTGTAGACACTGACTCACCTCGCTCTAGCTGTAGACACTGACTCACCTCGCTCTAGCTGCAGACACTGACGCACCTCGCTCTAGCTGTAGACCCTGACGCACCTCGCTCTAGCTGCAGACACTGACTCACATGGCTCTAGCTGCAGACACTGACTCACCTCGCTCTAGCTGCAGACACTGACTCACCTCGCTCTAGCTGCAGACACTGACTCACCTCGCTCTAGCTGTAGACACTGACTCACCTCGCTCTAGCTGTAGACACTGACTCACCTCGCTCTAGCTGCAGACACTGACGCACCTCGCTCTAGCTGTAGACACTGACGCACCTCGCTCTAGCTGTAGACACTGACGCACCTCGCTCTATCTGCAGACACTGACTCACCTCGCTCTAGCTGTAGACACTGACGCACCTCGCTCTAGCTGCAGACACTGACGCACCTCGCTCTAGCTGTAGACACTGACGCACCTCGCTCTAGCTGCAGACACTGACGCACCTCGCTCTAGCTGTAGACACTGACTCACCTCGCTCTAGCTGTAGACACTGACGCACCTCGCTCTAGCTGTAGACACTGACTCACCTCGCTCTAGCTGTAGACACTGACGCACCTCGCTCTAGCTGCAGACACTGACGCACCTCGCTCTAGCTGTAGACACTGACGCACCTCGCTCTAGCTGCAGACACTGACGCACCTCGCTCTAGCTGCAGACACTGACTCACCTCGCTCTAGCTGCAGACACTGACTCACCTCGCTCTAGCTGTAGACACTGACTCTCCTCGCTCTAGCTGTAGACACTGACTCACCTCGCTCTAGCTGCAGACACTGACTCACCTCGCTCTAGCTGCAGACACTGACTCACCTCGCTCTAGCTGTAGACACTGACTCACCTCGCTCTAGCTGTAGACACTGACGCACCTCGCTCTAGCTGCAGACACTGACTCTCCTCGCTCTAGCTGTAGACACTGACGCACCTCGCTCTAGCTGTAGACACTGACTCACCTCGCTCTAGCTGTAGACACTGACGCACCTCGCTCTAGCTGCAGACACTGACTCACCTCGCTCTAGGTGCAGACACTGACTCACCTCGCTCTAGCTGTAGACACTGACTCACCTCGCTCTAGCTGCAAACACTGACTCACCTCGCTCTAGCTGTAGACACTGACGCACCTCGCTCTAGCTGTAGACACTGACTCACCTCGCTCTAGCTGCAGACACTGACTCACATGGCTCTAGCTGTAGACACTGACTCACATGGCTCTAGCTGTAGACACTGACTCACATGGCTCTAGCTGTAGACACTGACTCACCTCGCTCTAGCTGCAGACACTGACTCACCTCGCTCTAGCTGCAGACACTGACTCACCTCGCTCTAGCTGTAGACACTGACTCACATGGCTCTAGCTGTAGACACTGACTCACCTCGCTCTAGCTGCTGACACTGACTCACCTCGCTCTAGCTGTAGACACTGACTCACCTCGCTCTAGCTGTAGACACTGACTCACCTCGCTCTAGCTGCTGACACTGACTCACCTCGCTCTAGCTGCAGACACTGACTCACATGGCTCTAGCTGTAGACACTGACTCACCTCGCTCTAGCTGCAGACACTGACTCACCTCGCTCTAGCTGTAGACACTGACTCACCTCGCTCTAGCTGTAGACACTGACTCACATGGCTCTAGCTGTAGACACTGACTCACCTCGCTCTAGTTGCTGACACTGACTCAACTCGCTCTAGCTGTTTGCACTGACTCACCTCACTCTAGCTGCTGACATTGACTCACCTCGCTCTAGCTGCTGACACTGACTCACCTCGCTTTAGCTGCTGACGCTGACTCACCTTGCTCTAGGTGCAGACAGTGCTCATGAAGTCCTCAATGAAAGCGTCGTCGATGGCCGCCCAGCTGGCCGCCATCTTGACGTGGTCCTCGTGGCCAGAGACCACCTGCAGCAGGTGGGTCTTCATGGTGGCGGAGTCCGCGTTGCCCGGCACCCCAATGGCAAACATCTCGATACCAGCGCCGACGGTTAGGCCGATCTGGTGGGTATTAATTGGTCGGTGGGGGCCGGCCGGGGTTTGGGGGTGGGGGTTGGAATGAGGGCAGAGAGGATGCAAGAGAATAAGTTTCTTGTCGCGCAATCGAGTAAGTTTCATGTCGCGCAGTCTAACTAGATAATTAATATACATGAAGGTATTCATCCTAGTATGAAAGTCATATTAAATCGCATCATGGAAATTAATGTGGTCACACCAGTTCACACTGGAGATAAGTCAAGCAAAGTTTGACCCATACCTATATTGTCTTAGTCTCGCGCGCTAAAGTCGCAAAGCGGCCTCTAACAGGCAGATCAAAGAGTAGTTCAGGTTAATCCACGGTGAGGCGCCACTGCATGCACCATGCGGTCTGGGCAATTATTTGCGAAAAGACAAGATGGCGACATGACCAGAATTTGTTAAAATCTTGCTGAATATAACAGTAACAGATCCATGGACCCACAAATATGGCGGCGCGTCGCGGGCCTCACTCACCTCGGCTGCCAACTGGGTGGTCACGTCCTCCGGAGGCCCATCTCCCAGAAAGATTCCCACCTTCCGGTTTCCGGTGGCGGCGTCCCCGAAACACAGAGTCCTCATGTTCCTCAGCGCTGACACGTACAGAGTGTTGCCAGTACTCATAAAGCCCAGCCCACTGAAGCCGGCTACCACCCACGACAAGCTGCGGTGGGTCCCCACGCTAAAGCCCAGGTTTGATAGTTGCTGCAACCAAGAGGGGAAAGTCAATTATAACATAACTTGATGAATGAGAAAACAACGGCCTGATAAATAAAGCTCTATTACTCCGGTGATGAAATTGGGTTTTGCGTTTTGGGGATGAAAGCATGTTTTAGGGTACAATTGCTACAAATTTAAATGGGACAGGTAGGCGCCCACTTCCACCTTGCCCAGTCCCACGTCTGTCCACACAGAGTGACGAGATACTCACCCAGGCGTACAGGTAGGCGCCCACTTGCACTTTGAACAGTCCCACGTCTGTCCACACAGAGTGACGAGATACTCACCCAGGCGTACAGGTAGGCGCCCACTTCCACCTTGCCCGGTCCCACGTCTCTCCACACAGAGTGACGAGATACTCAACCAGGCGTACAGGTAGGCGCCCACTTCCACATTGCCCAGTCCCACGTCTGTCCACACAGAGTGACGAGATACTCAACCAGGCGTACAAGAAGGCGCCTACTTCCACCTTGCCCAGTCCAACGTCTGTCCACACAGAGTGACGAGATACTCACCCAGGCGTACAAGTAGGCGCCCATTTCCACCTTGCCCGGTCCCAGGTCTGTCCACACAGAGTGACGAGATACTCAACCAGGCGTCCAGGTAGGCGCCCACTCCCACCTTGCCCAGTTCCAAGTCTGTCCACACAGAGTGACGAGATACTCACCCAGGCGTACAGGTAGGCGCCCACTTCCACCTTGCCCAGTCCCACGTCTGTCCACAGAGAGTGACGAGATACTCACCCAGGCGTACAAGTAGGCACCCACTTCAACCTTGCCTAGTCCCACGTCTGTCCACACAGAGTGACGAGATACTCAACCAGGCGTACAGGTAGGCGCCCACTTCCACCTTGCCCAGTCCCACGTCTGTCCACACAGAGTGACGAGATACTCACCCAGGCGCACAGGTAGGCGCCCACTTCCACCTTGCCCAGTCCCACGTCTGTCCACACAGAGTGACGAGATACTCACCCAGGCGTACAGGTAGTCGCCCACTCCCACCTTGCCCAGATCCAAGTCTGTCCACACAGAGTGACGAGATACTCACCCAGGCGTACAGGTTGGCGCCCACTTCCACCTTGCCCAGTCCCACGTCTGTCCACACAGAGTGATGAGATACTCACCCAGGCGTACAAGTAGGCGCCCACTTCCACCTTGCCCAGTCCCACGTCTGTCCACACAGAGTGATGAGATACTCACCCAGGCGCACAGGTAGGCGCCCACTTCTACCTTGCCCAGTCCCACGTCTGTCCACATAGAGTGAGGAGGTACTCACCCAGGCGTACAGGTAGGCGCCCACTTCCACCTTGCCCAGTCCCACGTCTGTCCACACAGAGTGACGAAATTCGAGATACTCACCCAGGCGTACAGGTAGGCGCCCACTTCCACCTTGCCCAGTCCCACGTCTGTCCACACAGAGTGACGAGATACTCACCCAGGCGTACAAGTAGGCACCCACTTCAACCTTGCCTAGTCCCACGTCTGTCCACACAGAGTGACGAGATACTCAACCAGGCGTACAGGTAGGCGCCCACTTCCACCTTGCCCAGTCCCACGTCTGTCCACACAGAGTGACGAGATACTCACCCAGGCGCACAGGTAGGCGCCCACTTCCACCTTGCCCAGTCCCACGTCTGTCCACACAGAGTGACGAGATACTCACCCAGGCGTACAGGTAGTCGCCCACTCCCACCTTGCCCAGATCCAAGTCTGTCCACACAGAGTGACGAGATACTCACCCAGGCGTACAGGTTGGCGCCCACTTCCACCTTGCCCAGTCCCACGTCTGTCCACACAGAGTGATGAGATACTCACCCAAGGGTACAAGTAGGCGCCCACTTCCACCTTGCCCAGTCCAACGTCTGTCCACACAGTGACGAGATACTCACCCAGGCGTACAAGTAGGCGCCCACTCCCACCTTGCCCAGTCCCACGTCTGTCCACACAGAGTGACGAGATACTCAACCAGGCGTACAGGTAGGCGCCCACTTCCACCTTGCCCAGTCCCACGTCTGTCCACACAGAGTGACGAGATACTCACCGAAGCGTACAAGTAGGCGCCCACTTCCACCTTGCCCAGTCCCACGTCTGTCCACACAGAGTGACGAGATACTCACCCAGGCGTACAGGTTGGCGCCCACTTCCACCTTGCCCAGTCCCACGTCTCTCCACACAGAGTGACGAGATACTCACCCAGGCGTACAGGTTGGCGCCCATTTCCACCTTGCCCAGTCCCACGTCTGTCCACACAGAGTGACGAGATACTCACCCAGGCGTACAGGTTGGCGCCCCCTTCCACCTTGCCCAGTCCCACGTCTGTCCACACAGAGTGACGAGATACTCACCCAGGCGTACAAGTAGGCGCCCACTTCTCCCTTGCCCAGTCCCACGTCTGTCCACACAGAGTAACGAGGTACCCACCCAGGCGTACAGGTAGGCGCCCACTTCCACCTTGCCCAGTCCCACGTCTGTCCACAGAGAGTGACGAGATACTCACCCAGGCGTACAGGTAGGCGCCCACTTCCACCTTGCCCAGTCCCACGTCTGTCCACACGGAGTGACGAGATACTCACTCAGGCGTACAGGTAGGCGCCCACTTCCACCTTGCCCAGTCCCACGTCTGTCCACACAGAGTGACGAGATACTCACCCAGGCGTACAGGTAGGCGCCCACTTCCACCTTGGCCAGTCCCACGTCTGTCCACAGAGAGTGACGAGATACTCACCCAGGCGTACAGGTAGGCGCCCACTTCCACCTTGCCCAGTTCCACGTCTGTCCACGCAGAGTGACGAGATACTCACCCAGGCGTACAGGTAGGCGCCCACTTCCACCTTGCCCAGTCCCACGTCTGTTCACACAGAGTGACGAGATACTGACCCAAGCGTACAAGTAGGCGCCCACTTCCACCTTGCCCAGTCCCACGTCTGTCCACACAGACACAGAGTGACGAGATACTCACCCAGGCGTACAAGGAGGCGCCCACTTCCACCTTGCCCAGTCCCACGTCTGTCCACACAGACACAGAGTGACGAGATACTCACCCAGGCGTACAAGGAGGCGCCCACTTCCACCTTGCCCAGTCCCACGTCTGTTCACACAGAGTGACGAGATACTGACCCAAGCGTACAAGTAGGCGCCCACTTCCACCTTGCCCAGTCCCACGTCTGTCCACACAGACACAGAGTGACGAGATACTCACCCAGGCGTACAAGGAGGCGCCCACTTCCACCTTGCCCAGTCCCACGTCTGTCCACACAGACACAGAGTGACGAGATACTCACCCAGGCGTACAAGGAGGCGCCCACTTCCACCTTGCCCAGTCCCACGTCTGTTCACACAGAGTGACGAGATACTCACCCAGGTGTAGAAGGAGGCGCCCACTTCCACCTTGCCCAGTCCCACGTCTCTCCACACAAAGTGACGAGATACTCACCCAGGCGTACAGGTAGGCGCCCACTTCCACCTTGCCCAGTTCCACGTCTGTCCACACAGAGTGACGAGATACTCACCCAGGCGAACAGGTAGGCGCCCACTTCCACCTTGCCCAGTCCCACGTCTGTCCACACAGAGTGACGAGATACTCAGCCAGGCGTACAAATAGGCGCCCACTTCCACCTTGCCCGGTCCCACGTCTGTCCACACAGAGTGACGAGATACTCACCCAGGCGTACAAGTAGGCGCCCACTTCCACCTTGCCCAGTCCCACGTCTGTCCACACAGAGTGACGAGATACTCACCCAGGCGTACAGGTAGGCGCCCACTTCCGCCTTGCCCAGTCCCACGTCTTTCCACAGAGTGACGAGATACTCACCCAGGCGTACAAGTAGGCGCCCACTTCCACCTTGCCCAGTCCCACGTCTGTCCACACAGAGTGACGAGATTCTCACCCAGGCGTACAGGTAGGCGCCCACTTCCACCTTGCCCAGTCCCACGTCTGTCCACACAGAGTGACGAGATACTCAACCAGGCGTACAGGTAGGCGCCCACTTCCACCTTGCCCAGTTCCACGTCTGTCCACACAGAGTGACGAGATACTCACCCAGGCGTACAGGTAGGCGCCCACTTCCGCCTTGCCCAGTCCCATGTCTTTCCACAGAGAGTGACGCGATACTCACCCAGGCGTACAGGTAGGCGCCCACTTCCACCTTGCCCAGTTTCACGTCTGTCCAGACAGAGTGACGAGATACTCACCAAAGCGCACAAGTAGGCGCCCACTTCCGCTTTGCCCAGTTCCACGTCTGTCCACACAGAGTGACGAGATACTCACCCAGGTGTAGAAGGAGGCGCCCACTTCCACCTTGCCCAGTCCCACGTGTCTCCACACAAAGTGACGAGATACTCACCCAGGCGAACAGGTAGGCGCCCACTTCCACCTTGCCCTTTTCCATGTCTGTCCACACAGAGTGACGAGATACTCACCCAGGCGTACAGGTAGGCGCCCACTTCCACCTTGCCCAGTTCCACGTCTGTCCACACAGAGTGACGAGATACTCACCCAGGCGTACAGGTAGGCGCCCACTTCCACCTCGCCCAGTGCCACGTCTGTCCACACAGAGTGACGAGATACTCAGCCAGGCGTACAAGTAGGCGCCCACTTCCACCTTGCCCAGTTCCATGTCTGTCCACACAGAGCGACGAGATACTCACCCAGGCGTACAGGTAGGCGCCCACTTCCACCTTGGCCCGTCCCACGTCTGTCCACAGAGAGTGACGAGATACTCACCCAGGCGTACAAGTAGGCGCCCACTTCCACCTTGCCCAGTCCCACATCTGTCCACACAGAGTGACGAGATACTCACCCAGGCGTACAAGTAGGCGCCCACTTCCACCTTGCCCAGTTCCATGTCTGTCCACACAGAGTGACGAGATACTCACCCAGGCGTACAGGTAGGCGCCCACTTCCACCTTGCCCAGTCCCACGTCTCTCCACACAAAGTGACGAGATACTCACCCAGGCGTACAGGTAGGCGCCCACTTCCACCTTGCCCAGTTCCACGTCTGTCCACGCAGAGTGACGAGATACTCACCCAGGCCTACAAGTAGGCGCCCACTTCCACCTTGCCCAGTCCCACGTCTGTCTACACAGAGTAACGAGGTACTCACCCAGGCGTACAGGTAGGCGCCCACTTCCACCTTGCCCAGTCCCACGTCTGTCCACACAGAGTGACGAGATACTCACCCAAGCGTACAAGTAGGCGCCCACTTCCACCTTGCCCAGGCCCACGTCTGTCCACACAGAGTGACGAGATACTCACCCAGGCGTACAGGTTGGCGCCCGCTTCCACCTTGCCCAGTCCCACGTCTGTCCACACAGAGTGACGAGATACTCACCCATGCGTACAAGTAGGCGCCCACTTCCACCTTGCCCAGTTCCACGTCTGTCCACACAGAGTGACGAGATACTCACCCAGGCGTACAGGTAGGCGCCCACTTCCACCTTGCCCAGTTCCACGTCTGTCCACACAGAGTGACGAGATACTCACCCAGGCGTACAGGTAGGCGCCCACTTCCACCTTGCCCAGTCCCACGTCTGTCCACACAGAGTGACGAGATACTCACCCAGGCGTACAGGTAGGCGCCCACTTCCACCTCGCCCAGTCCCACGTCTGTCCACACAGAGTGACGAGATACTCAGCCAGGCGTACAAGTAGGCGCCCACTTCCACCTTGCCCAGTTCCACGTCTGTCCACACAGAGTGACGAGATACTTACCCAGGCGTACAAGTAGGCGCCCACTTCCACCTTGCCCAGTCCCACGTCTGTCCACACAGAGTGACGAGATACTCACCCAGGCGTACAGGTAGGCGCCCACTTCCACCTTGCCCAGTCCCACGTCTGTCCACAGAGAGTGACGAGATACTCACCCAGGCGTACAGGTAGGCGCCCACTTCCACCTTGCCCAGTTCCATGTCTGTCCACACAGAGTGACAAGATACTCACCCAGGCGTACAAGTAGGCGCCCACTTCCACCTTGCCCAGTTCCATGTCTGTCCACACAGAGTGACGAGATACTCACCCAGGCGTACAGGTAGGCGCCCACTTCCACCTTGGCCAGTCCCACGTCTGTCCACAGAGAGTGACGAGATACTCACCCAGGCGTACAGGTTGGCGCCCACTTCCACCTTGCCCAGTTCCACGTCTGTCCACGCAGAGTGTCGAGATACTCACCCAGGCGTACATGTAGGCGCCCACTTCCACCTTGCCCAGTTCAACGTCTGTCCACACAGAGTGACGAGATACTCACCCAGGCGTACAAGTAGGCGCCCACTTCCACCTTGCCCAGTTCAACGTCTGTTCACACAGAGTGGCGAGATACTTACCCAGTCGTACAAGTAGGCGCCCACTTCCACCTTGCCCAGTCCCACGTCTGTCCACACAGAGTGACGAGATACTCACCCAGGCGTACAAGTAGGCGCCCACTTCCACCTTGCCCAGTTCCATGTCTGTCCACACAGAGTGACGAGATACTCACCCAGGCGTACAGGTAGGCGCCCACTTCTACCTTGCACAGTTCCACGTCTGTCCACACAGAGTGACGAGATACTCACCCAGGCGTACAGGTAGGCGCCCACTTCCACCTTTCCCAGTCCCACGTCTGTCCACACAGAATGACGAGATACTCACCCAGGCGTACAGGTAGGCGCCCACTTCCACCTTGCCCAGTCCCACGTCTGTCCACACAGAATGACGAGATACTCACCCAGGCGTACAGGTAGGCGCCCACTTCCACCTTGCCCAGTCCCACGTCTGTCCACACAGAATGACGAGATACTCACCCAGGCGTACAGGTAGGCGCCCACTTCCACCTTGCCCAGTCCCACGTTTTGGTGACGCATCATCTTCACAACGGCTGCTTTCTCGTAGACATTATTCCGAGTGTTGGCCGAGTTGTCGACAACGAAGCAGATGCTGGTGCCGGCAGCGCAGTTGGGACCTGGATCAACAAAGGATATCAATGCTGGGATCAATAATGATCTCACTACCAGGCACTGCACAACAACAGTGTTACTCCCAACCCCACGACAATTAAGCACTGAACAACAGCAGTGTTACTCCCAACCCCACTACCTGAGAGCCTAACGGCACGTAGATGGGTGGTTCGAGCAGGATGAAGATCTTTTCTCGCAAAGAGTAGGGGTTTACATTTCTCCGCTCTTCCCTTCCTTCTATCATTGACGTGATACGACCAGAATTGATTAAAGCGTCCTGAGTATACCACTAACCAACCATAGAACCCCACGCCCAAGCAATGCACTACAACAGTGTTACTCCCAATCCCACTATGCACCAAGGAAAAAAGACCATGGCGACGATGGCGGTGGGGGAGGGGGGGGGGGGCACGATCAGCACATATGTCAATTTAAATGGATGGCATTGCTTTGCATTTGAAAGTTTCTAAACTTAACTTCAGGGTAAATCCTCCACACCACACCAAGGCAAGACGTGAAGCCACCAACGCCTAAGAAACTGCTCGAATTTCCTAAGCCGCCGAGGTTAACCGCTAATTTGACAGTTACTTGAAGTAGAGGTGTGAGGAATGAGCGTCCCCTGGTTGTAGAGCGGCTTTCACTCTGTCGTCATTTGGTAAAGAACAAATAGTTATAATATGTCGTAATACTTACTCGGGATCGGTAGAGGCGGAGGGTCGCCTGGAACAAAAACAAAGATGGTCAGCGCTAATGAAGAACCTCGTGGCATATTGTGTAATTTCAGCGAACAATTTTAATATATTGCGCGTTGGTAGACAACGAAGAACCGCTTCATCAAACAAAGGTGGGCACAGAGATGTCCTATCACAAGAAAAGGAAGTTCCCAGTGACACATCAAATAGTATTGTATTGCATTACACAAATGGGCAATGGGCATATCGACCTCACTGCAAGAGGTCATTTGAATATTTAGTTGACAAAAAGCAAAAGTCTTGCGGGGTAATAGCATTTGTTAATTCTTATTGGGAGGCATCAATATATATTGATGTCTCGGCTTCTTCCGTTATTAATGTAATGCAACGCAATTATCAAAATTATTATTAAATGTTTTGTTTGCAATATTAATTACTATAAAACACGATTCGAATGCACAGCCATCGTAAACATCACAATGCAAGAGGCCTGCATGCAAAAACTTCAACTAAGTATACAATATGTCCTTCTGAAGAGATGGAGAGTGAAATAACGAGAGCACTCACTGCAGGTGGGTCCAGAGAATAGCGGGGAGCACGCACACACGAAACCCCCACCAGCCGCCGAGACGCACACGCCGCCATTGAGACAGGGGGACGAAGCGCAACCGTCATCTGTGAAATAAATTAACCACCATGAATCTAAATATGGCGGATCCAGTAATTTGAAAATGGGGACGAAGGGCGGGAGGGGGTCACTGCAAACTTGCGACCGAAGGGAGGGCTCTGGAAAGTCACTATCTCCTGGACCCCTCACCCCTATATAGATCCGCCCCGAAATGGTTATGTAGAAATGGTTCCAAAGTTTAATCTACAAACATATGCAAATGTATATACGGCTTTAAAGCTTAATTTTCGAACATTTAGTATATGTAAATATATGGTTTCAAAGCTACCATATCCATGTTTATGTTTGATTTTATAAGCATTATTAACACAACGAAAACGATCACCTTTTACCTAAATTAAAGAAAAATGTATGCATCAGCTGGATATGCTAATATGTAATTATTTATATTATCGTCCATTTTCCCATCATGCATGTCTAAGTTTACAGCGCTGGGTTGCTGCGAAAGCCATGGACTCACTGGTCTTGGGTATCCCACAAATCGCTTCCATCATATTGTCAAAAAAGGCCTCGTTCAGTTCGCCGTAACTGCCGGCAACCATCACGTGATCCCTACTTCCGGTGAGGGCGAGAAGTTCGTCGATGGCATATCCGTCCACACCGACGGCAAAGACCTGAATAATGGTGAGTAATAAGAAAGCAAAATCTTCGAATCAAGTTGTGTTTATATGTATTCACATACTTTTTTAAACAGCCGTTGTGTTGTAATGCATAGTGGTTTGCAGGCCCCGGAAGGCCGGCCGCCCAAGAACCGTAGAACCGCCAGTGCGTAATAAATCGTTTCTATAAATAGCGGGAGGCCTACACAAGCAAACCGCATACACACGCAACGGCGGTTCTACGGTAGTCTAAGGCGGACCTTGGCCCATTACAGCGTTGAAGCTTTAATTTACTACATTGGTTTTGTGGAAAGCCCCAAGGTTAATTACATTCGCGCCTTCGTCTAAAGCCATAAAGTACGTTAATTACATTGGCACCTAACGCTGGGAGCTCTGAGATTAATTAATAACTTTGGCACCTTCGATTAAAGCGCTAAATACCTTGGCGCCGTGCAGCGCTGAATACTCTCAACTGAATGAATTAACTTGGCGCCATGTTCCAATCCGCTAAGCTGAAGGCTCTGAGGTTAATTAATTACCTTGGCGATGTTTACCGAGGTATTCACTAAATCGCCAATGGTTATTATACGGAACTCAGTTTACCTATGTCACCACTTCTTTTGCCGTGATTTATTCATGCTTTGTTTCATTAAGACTTCGTAAAAAATCTTAGGGATACAGCCCGCCGATGTTTGCCGATGCTTACCGATGTCTTCTCTAAATCGCCGAGGCTTACTATGAGGTGCTTACCTTAATTAATTACCTTGGCGCCTCGCATCGCTGAAAAAAAACACCTCAGGTTTATTAATTACCTTGGCGCCTGCGTCCCGCAGCATGGCGCCCTGGGCGATGGCGGCAGGTCCCTGCTGGACGTCTGTCGGGCCGTCAGTGACCAGCAACACAACGTTCTCGTGACCCGCCCGGTCGCCGTTGGCCGCCGACAGGCACGCGGTCCGCGTCATCTCCAGGCCCTGGTGGGTGAAGGTGGAGCGACGGTCGTGGACCAGGACCCCCAAGGCCGTCTCCAAGGTCGACCACGTGGCGTGGTCGTTGAGCTTGATCTCCAAGGAGGCGCCGTAGCTGAACTTGACGACGCCGATCTGAGAAAAGACTCGTTGAGATCAGATATGCATGACGCGGAAGTTCTGGTTTGTCTAGCTTACAGACAACAATCGTAGGGCGTTCTAGACAGCAATCGTAACATCTTCTAGACAGCAAACGTAACGTACACTAGATAACACTCGTTACCCCCGTACGAAAATATCATATAGAAATTCTATAAAAAAAATTCTAAAGGTTTCTATCGACTTTTCTTTGAAAATTCTAAACGTATTTTCATAGCTTTTTTCATCGAGTTTCCATAGAATTTCCATAGAGTTTCCAATAAAGTTTCCATAGAATTTCAATAGAATTTCTATAGAGTTTCCATAGAATTTCCATAGAAGTCCAACATCAGCTCCGTCTCGGCTGAACGGGCACAGCCGTTCGGCAGACCTTTACATCTCATGCTGCTAATGTTATTGTCCAAAGGATTGGCTCCGCCGCTACTCTCACTTCGTAGCAGGCAATCGATGCGAAAGTCAATATGCCGGCAAGGCTAAAATACTGTAAGATATTTGCCTACGGGTTATAATGATGTCTGATAAACTTAATGCCATGATTCGCGTAATAAATCTGGGAAGAGAAATTACTTTCATGTATCCTTTCACATTAAGAGTACTTCTACAAACCTGCAAACGTACCTGATCATAACCGATCAGAGACGAAAAAAATGGCTCTGTCGAAATATTATTTGTATATACGTTATATAGAAACCAATTGCTCTATGGAAGTATCCCTACATCTTCTATAGAAATAATGTTTTCTTTAGAAATATCTGTTTACGTTCTATAGAACCATAGAATTATGTACAAACGTTTTATAGAAAATCATATTTCTGAAGGTTTTTCTATAGAAATTCTATGAAGTTCTATAAAATGTTTTGCTACAATTTAACGTATTCTGTGTAACAATCGTAACGTCTTCTAGATAACAATCGTAATGTCTTCCAGACAACAACCGTAACGTATTCCATGTAACAATCGCAACGTCTTCTACACAACAATCGCAACGTCTTCTACACAACAATCGGAAAGTCTTCTACACAACAATCGGAACGTCATCTTGACAACAATCGTAACGTCTTCTAGACAGCAATCATAAGGTCTCCTAGATAACAATCGTAACGTCTTCTGGAACAACACTGGTAACGATTTCAATCGTAAGCCCCAACACATTCCACTGAGTCAGACATTGTTCTCTAGTCTGTATCTACGACTGATTCTGTATTATTGAGCCAGTCTAAGTCTAAATCGTTGGAACCCATTGCATAAACGAAGATGGTGCATTAGTCGCCCTGTAATTGTTACATTCCCTGGACACCCACCTGAACGTCTTCGACAGTTACGTATGTGTTCCGAACAAATATCTTCATCCACTCCAGCATCTTAAAAAAAGTTATTTGCTCGTTTAATTTTTGTTATTATTTATTTGCCTAATAGATAACGATAAACAGTGTATATGGATCTTGGGAACGACACCAATACACGATCTGTTTTCCACACGTTTGCAAAGAATAAGCAACAAATGGGAAAATATAGTAACACAAACTGCTAATTATTACAAGTTTTCCTTAATGATGTTATGCCAAATTGTGTTACTAAATGTGTGTCATCAGAATAAAGTAGGCATTACAATATGCTTCACAACTAATTAATCTTTAGTTGTTTTGAATTAGCTAGGCGATCCCTTCTCTCACCATGTTCCAGTCCGCTAAGCTGATAGAGGCTGATGAATCAACCGCGAAGCACAGGTCCATCATGTAACATTCATTGAACGTCTCTGCAGAAAATATAGAGACAAGTTATATTTGGTTTCTATTCCAAGAATGCCACACGTATTGAGACATGTATAAGCGCGTCGAACTTTGGAACCAAACAAAGCCAGTGGTATCAATATAAATGGGAAAACGTACAGGTTTTTCTTTTGCCTCAATATGAACCTCCAATATATTGATGTTATGTGCTACTTATTGATTTCTCATGTACGTTGGTGCTCTGTGTTGTGGTGAAATAAAGAAATTATTAAAAAAAACAAGTTCACCATGATGATAAATAGTAAACATTATAGTTTTATATCGGGCTTTTTCAGAAATGTATTCAAATGTTTAGTATGTCGACTGATGTTCACTGACTGGTTGAACACATCCTGCCATCCTGGCTGTCTGGCTTATTATATTGACTCGTTGGTTGACATTAACGAAACGGGATGCGACGGGTACGTTTCTATGCTGGACCATGAATTAAGAATTGTTGAATTTAAAATCTTATTCTGATTCTAACAGCGTTTGGCAATTCTCGGCCGACATGTGCTTACCGCAGCTTTGTCCAGTGTATCCGGGGGGACATGCGCATACGTAGGTATTTGTTGTGGCGCCCGTGGATTTGATGACGCAGGTTCCGCCGTTCAGACAAGGGTAAGACTCGCATGGGTCACCACCTGAATGACACAGACAGTCATCATCAGAGTTCTATTGGATGGGCAGCAACCGCGCATGAACACATTCCTCATAATGCTGATAATGAGAGAAGAGACATTATAATCGGGTGGATATTAAGACAGGCAATCGCCATCGACGTGGCTTAATTATGACGACCCCAATAAGTGCACAACAAACTCAAAAACAGGTGGGTTCGACGCAGCACAGCATACGGGCATCCAAGATAAGAGGACGAGAGGACAACATGGGGTGTGTTGGGGGAGGGGAGGGGGGGGGGAGGGCCACTTCTTACGTAAGTTTCGTCCGTAATCGACCAATATCCTCAACGGCGAGATCACTACAACCATACACTAGAACTGGTCAAGGAAACAGAAAAGGAAATTCGATGAGGAATACTGAAGGTCGTCCCCCGCCCCACTTCAGCTATTGTGACAATTGCATAAATTTCACGGAAATAAAACAGAAAACATTCCGAGATGTAACAAACATCAGTTCAAACGCAAAAAAGAAAAAAAAACAGGAACCGGAAGTGCATCGACTGACTTACCTGGAATGGGCAGCATGCACATGCTGGCCGTGACCTTGGCGGCCACGTTGGGCAACTCGGAGTACGAGTCGGCTACGAATGCCCGCGTGGAGTTGCCGTCCACCCAGTCGCTGACCTCCCGGAGGCTGTAGTCCTGGACCCCGACCACAAACAGGTCGACCCCTGCGTCCCTGACGTTGGCGGCGCTGATGGAGGTGTCGGCCGGGTACTGGGAGGGCCCGTCCGTTACCACCACGGCCGTGTTGTCCGCGTCCGAGCGGTCACCACGCAGCAGGTCGAAGCATTGGCTCATCATGAGGTCCATGCCTGTGTGTACAGTGTGAGGGAGTGAACGGGATGGTAGGGGTCTGAAAGGGGGGTGGGGGGGGGGGGGGGGTCGGCGGGCGAGGGCGTGTCTAGTGTCCATTTTTTTAAATTCTCAGTGTCGTATGTTGACTTTTTACGACATTTTTGGTTAAGTTCAGTGTCTTTATTTTCTAACATATATCGATTTTTCATATCCTCAGTGTCGGAATTTGGGGGGTCAATGTCAAATTCATATCAGTCATATCGGGAATTCTGCATACATGGGACTGTCATAGCAAGAATCGTATTTATATATTAAGGAATTCATACTAAAGTATTGACTGTTTGCTGGTCGTCTGTTAATTGATGGCAAAGAAGACACACTTAAGTAGCTTTTGGGTGTCGTATTGTACTTGCTCATGGGCATCTGTTGACACCTAGACACGTACTGATATATTGACATCTCCTGATATTTGAACATTTACTAATACTTGGACATCTACAAACACTACATCTACTGATATCTGGCACTCTCAGCTGATACTTGTACTGATATATAATCATCTACAGATATTTTGGGCATCTACTGATATCTGGACATCTGCTGATACCATGCCCTCTACTCATACTTGGATATATATGATACACGAACATGTACAGGTTTATGGACATCTACTGATACTTGGATGTATACCCATACGTAGACATCTGCTTAACCATGGGCTTATTCAACGTTTTGGGCTCGTTGTATTAAACACGAGCGCTCACCTCCGTTGGCCACAATCAGTACTGCGGCCCTATGTATAATATACATTATACGCCGTGACTGATACAGTACTGATTGTAGCCAACGGAAGTGAGCGCTCGTAATATCAAGGTTCATTCACCTAGCGCCGTTTCTGAGGTCTGCTTGAGGTGGCGCATGGCGGACACGGCAGACTGCAGCGCCACCTTGTCATTCGGGTACTGATTGAGAAAGACCTCCATCCGGGTCTCCCAGCTGAATTGAGCCACGCCGGCGTGCACGCGATCCGACGTGATGTTGCGGGGATCGATGACGTCATTGATGAAGCCCGTCATGGCGGGCCAGTTGAGGCCGATGGTGGCGGAGGAGTCCATCAGGAAACAGATGTCGAGGAGGTCGCAGAACTGGGTGTCTGCGAATGATGACAAATGAAATCGCTTAAAGTTACAATATCGTCAGATCGGAGGGAGGTGTCTTCGCTGTTGGAACAGCCGTAAATACTATACAACCCTCTCCCGCAAGGAAGCATTAGTCGGTGAATATAGGAGAGTTTTAGGCACGCATTTTAACGTTTCATTCATTTTATACATAGTGTTAGGTATATAGATGTATATGCACGTCAGTGTGCTGACGTCACGAAAGGTTTTGTGGAAATAGTAACTTGAATGTTACTCATATAGCAATATACATACAAAGATGTTGAAATGTCTTGAATGGAAATGATTAGGTTTGTGTACAACGGATGCGAAGAATAGATATATGGATGGACTTACCACAGTTGTCACCAGTGAGGTGGGGATGGCAGATATATGGATAGACTTACCACAGTTGTTACCAGTGAGGTGGGGAGGGCAGATATTTGGGTAGACTTACCACAGTTGTTACCAGTGAGGAGGGGAGGGCAGATATATGGATAGACTTACCACAGATGTTACCAGTGAGGTGGGGAGGGCAGATATTTGGCTAGACTTACCACAGTTGTTACAAGTGAGGAGGGGAGGGCAGATATATGGATAGACTTACCACAGTTGTTACCCGTGAGGTGGGGAGGGCAGATAAACTTACCACAGTTGTTACCCGTGAGTTGGGGAGGACAGACTTACCACAGTTGTTACCCATGAGTTGGGGAGGACAGACTTACCACAGTTGTTACCAGTGAGGTGGGGAGGGCAGATATGTGGATAGACTTACCACAGTTGTTACCAGTGAGGAGGGGGGGGGGCAGATATATGGATAGACTTACCACAGTTGTTACCCGTGAGTTGGGGAGGACAGATAAACTTACCACAGTTGCTACCCGTGAGTTGGGGAGGACAGACTTACCACAGTTGTTACCCGTGAGTTGGGGGGGGGGGGGGGACAGATAGACTTACCGCAGTTGTTACCCGTGAGTTGGTAAGGACAGATAGACTTACCACAGTTGTTACCCGTGAGGTGGGAAGGACAGACTTACCACAGTCGTTACCCGTGAGTTGGGGAGGACAGACTTACCACAGTTGTTACCCGTGAGTTGGGGAGGACAGACTTACCACAGTTGTTACCCGTGAGTTGGGGAGGAAAGACTTACCACAGTTGTTACCCGTGAGTTGGGGGGGGGGACAGATAGACTTACCAAAGTTGTCACCCGTCAGGTGGGAAGGACAAACTTACCACAGCTGTTTCCCGTCAGGTGGGGGGGGGGGGCAGATAGACTTACCACAGTTGTTACCCGTGAGTTGGGGAGGACAGACTTACCACAGTTGTTACCCGTGAGTTGGGGGGGACAGATAGACTTACCACAGTTGTCACCCGTCAGGTGGGGGGGACAGATAGACTTACCACAGTTGTCACCCGTCAGGTGGGGGGAGGGGGGCAGATAGACTTACCACAGTTGTCACCCGTCAGGTGGGGGGGGGGGCAGATAGACTTACCACAGTTGTCACCCGTCAGGTGGGGGGGGGGGGCAGATAGACTTACCACAGTTGTCACCCGTCAGGTGGGGGGGGGGGCAGATAGACTTACCACAGTTGTCACCCGTCAGGTGGGGAGGGGGGGGGGGCAGATAGACTTACCACAGTTGTCACCCGTCAGGTGGGGGGAGGGGCAGATAGACTTACCACAGTTGTCACCCGTCAGGTGGGGAGGACAGATGCACGTGTAACCCTCGGGATCCGTGCTCGTCACGCAGGTGGCGCCATTGGGACAGGGAATCGAGTCGCAGGCACCTGGGAGATTGTGAAGGAGGAACAGAAGCAGAAAGGTGAGGGGGGGGGGGAGGGGGGAGGAGAGGGGGGAGAGGGGGAGGAAGAGGACAAAATAAGTCATTATTAAGTCATCGTTTCATTTACTGAAACTAATTGCAAAGTTCATGGCGGTCTTATTTGTGGTGATAGAGACTGATATTAAGAAGTTGCTACTTGTTCCACTATTTACATAAATATCGTTTTGTATATATAGGGAGAGACGATAAAAATTGCATATAAATTGACAGCCCGTAACAGCCTTAGCCATAATATATCCAACAGCTCCCTGTTAGTCCCTTTCGAAGGCAAAATAACCGGCTACAGAACTGTGTTGATCGTGTGTTACATGCACATTGCATTGGTTGCGTAAGTACACACTGGCTTCTATAACCTTTTATTACGTTAACCAAGCGCTTCTAAATGCAATGTGAAGACCTCGCAGTATACATACTGGTCGTTCTCTCGTCACACATCTCGGCCACGACGAGAGGCGCCAAATCGGGCAGCAGGTTGAAATCCCTGGAGAAGAAGAGGTTAGTAGTGTCGCCCCCAACGACGTTGTATAGCTCTGTGTCGCTGTAATAGCCCACGCCGACCGCTATGAGGTCAATGTCGGCCACGCGCGCATCCTCGGCCATGGCCAAGGTCAGCACAGGGTCAGCGGACCGCGTGTCAGACACCAAGATGGCGACGTTTGGGCGGTCGGCGCGGTCTCCGCTAGCGGCGCTGAAGCAGGCATCCTTGAGGGTGGCCAGGCCCAGGTGGGTGTTAGAGGCGGGGGCCTGGCCGTAGGATAGGGCGCTGACCGCCGACTGGAGGTCAACCGCCGTGGTGTACTGCGCCAGCGTGACGTCGTTGACGGCGGTGGTGCCGTAACGGACGACGCCGACGCGTACGTCCTCTGGGCTGATGACGAGCTGGTCGATGACGTCGTTGGCAAACTGCAGCATGGTGGGCCAGTTGGCGATCTCCACGTCGACGGACTCGTCCAGGACGAAGCAAACGTCGTACAACCAGCACTCTTTGAACTCCTCTGTAGGGCACATTGGGGAAAGGGACGAATGACATCAATAATTCAATGAGTATTTTAGGCCTACTTGGTGCACACATGGGTTAAACCAAACTTTCTCTGCACGACCATCCAGAACCATGTGTCGGTATAAAAATTATGCAAATGATGCAAAAGATACAAAATATACAAATTATACAAATTATACAGGAAATTATACAGCAAATTATACAGCAAATTATACCACAAATTATACAAATTATACAACAAATTATACAACAAATCATACAATTATACAAAGTTTACAAAGAATAGACAATATGAAGAACATAGGTTATTATTCATATCATATATATTAGGCATTATATTATGCATTATATTATGCACATTATACAAATTATACAAATTATAGGTTATTACCTATGTTGTTTGCAATACACAAATGTATGGCCACTGACCGCAGTTTACTCCGCTCGTTCCAGGGGGACATGTGCACGTGTAGTTACGGAGGTCGTCAGAGCACACGCCGCCGTTCATACACGGTAGCGTGTCGCAGGGTCGGGCTGTCAAGGAAACCAGTGATATGTTGTGGACTGTGTAGACTACACTGGGTATGAGATGAGGTGTCACACTCGATCCATTCATAGATTGATAAGATACATCGTTATTAGCATGATGTTTAAGACTAAGGCCTACTGGTATCATTTCGACGAGCGCAGATTGCATTTTGTTGGTTGAGCTGATATGCACAAATTCATTGTTTATAGTAACAGAGAGTGACGCGAGAATACAGGGTGAATGGCATTACAGTGTTTTTTTTATAAAGGTGAGTAGTATTAAATATTCGTGGTGTATGGTCTAACATGCACCTTTAAATAAGTATTCACACGATGCCTGACAGATCTTTCAGTCAGTACTCGGATGATGTGTCGGGAAATTTTAATTCAGTACTCACACAACGCTTGACACCTTTAATTCAGTACTCACACGATGTCTGACACCTTTAATTCAGTACTCACACGATGCCTGACACCTTTAATTCAGTACTCGCACGATGTTTGACACCTTTAATTCAGTACTCGCACGATGTCTGACACATTTAATTCAGCACTTACGCCTAACACCCTTAATTCAGTACTCACACGATGCCTGCCACCTTTAATTCAGTACTCACATGACGCCTGACACATGCCCGCCTTGATGCTGTCGACGTAAACGCTCATTGCGTCGTAGTGTCTGGCGAAGAAGGCGGCGCTGGAACTGGTGGCGATGTCAATCATCAGTCCTCGGTTGACCACGTTGGGATCGACAATAACGCCCATGACGAACACCTGCATGTTGTCACCTAGGTCAGGGAGACATTAGAGCCAAAGCAAAAAAAGTTAAAGCTATTAGAACTAATTTTTTTTGTCCACAACACCATGTCCTTCTAAAATTGTTATATTTTGATGACGTGATTAGTGCAAGAATAATATATTATTGTCACAAAAATAGAGTAAAAAGCTTGCCACTTTCCATCAGCTGTAAAGCAAAATATAGCTTTTGGGAGCGTACAATTTGTACTGATGTTCTTACTGAAGGAGCACTTCTACGCGGTTCATTTTATTAAAATATCGTTCGTAAATTAGGAAATATTAATTGACGAATTCGAAGAAACATGGGTGCAAAACTATCAGAAAAGGAGAAGCGGAATTGGTACGAAACTAAAATAAAATAAAAAACGGAATTGGTGCAAAAATAAAAGAAAACTAGAAAAGGGCATTGGTGCGAAACTAAAAGAAAACAAAAAGTGGAATTGGTGCGAGACTAAATAGGCGTGAACTGACCGAAGTTTTTCAGGTTGGTCGCTTGGGGCATGGTCAGTGCGGTATCCCGGTCAGGGTTGCCGTCGGTGAAGACCAAGGTGATGTCATTAATCTTATCCCGATTGGCGGGGCTGTCGAAGACATTGGTCCTGACGAGACCCAGGCCGCATGCCGTGTTAGTTTTACTGTTGAGGTAGTTCAACAGCGGGTCAATGTTGGCTAGGTATTCGGCGGAATCCGTGAAAGTGTCCATGAACCAGTCCACTTCACAGTTCTGCAATGCCATCGGGTATCAATCATTACATGGTTATACAGTACGTGAGCTCAACCAATAATGGCGCTGGCATGCAGGTGGTGACGCTGTTATGCCGATGAACTACATTCGTAAATGATGGATCATTTGTGACACGTCATGCGGTAAAACGCCACACAAAAAATTTGCATGAAAACATAGGTTTGTACGTATTAGTCATCTAGTTAAGTCAGCCTCCGTCGGGTTATGGATTAGTTATCATAGTCATAATGTCAGTTCAAGATCTTTGTATAGTGAAAGGGCGTCTGATTCACAAAGCGGGAAGACTATAACGAAATATACAATGTATAACAATAAGTGTGAAAGACGCACAGTAGAAAATGTGACGGAACCCAGTCTTGCGCCGAAGTCGCCACCTAGCGGCAGCTTTTCAATCAGGAGGTGGACGAAGGGAATGATGTTCGCCAACCAATTCGCCGCGTTTGACGTTGCATCGAGTGTTTTGGAGGCATCCAGAACGAGGCCAATGTCCATGGGACCGCAAGCTGCGGACACCGGAAGTTGCGAACGTGATACCGGAAATTCATGTTAGTCACCGCAAGTAGCGAACGTGCTACCGGAAATTCATCTGAGTCACCGGAAGTAGCGGGCAACCAGAAAACCATTTCATTCATGAAATTAGTTTAGGAAATTAAATTCATTAGCTGAGACTAATCGAGTTAGTAATGGCTTAAACATATTGACTTTGTTCAGGAGGTGTTTCTCCATATATATTTGCATTTAAGTAACAATTTGAAGGTGGTCAAGTAAAATCTTTGCAAGAAACATAGTTAATGATGCTCTAAATAATTGACTGTTTATACGCACCGATGTCGCAGTTCACCCCGGCGTAATCTTGAGAACATTCGCACCTGTAACCGTTGGCCTGGTTCACACACAAGCCGCCGTTTTGACACGGGTTGGAGTCGCAGTGCTTTACTCCTGGGTGATCCCAAACATTAAAGAAATTGATTTTAGTGGATGGAAATAGGCCTTGAATGGTACATATACATGGTACATCCATACATCTGCGGCTGATGTACAGTGTCTAAGGAATCTGTCGGCCCGAGCAAATTGAGCTTGGCGGCGTTTAAAACGTTATGAAAGCTAATTAGGATCCGCCGCCTACGAAGTGGAACCGTAGAACCACCGGTGCGTGATTGTGCGATGTGCAGTTGATTCGTACGCCGACGGTTAACAATTAGTAGAACCGCTTACACCTACGGTACTTGCATTGCGCACCGCATAATCACGCAACAGCGGTTCTACCCCGCCATAGACTGACCTCCAGCGGCGCAGATTCGGTCTCGGACTTGGGTCACCAAGCGCTTGAGCCTGGAGTACCAGCCGACACTGAACCTGGTGAAAGTCGGGAACTCGTCGTTGCGGACCGTGCCGCCAATGGCTACCAGGATGCAGTCGACCCCAGCCAGCGTCAAGGTCCGGGCCCAGTCCGCGGGGTCGTCATTCGAGTCGGCATTAGTGACGACGATGACGACATCGGTGGCGTCAGCACGGTCGCCACGCGACGCGTCGTAACCATGGAAAGCTTCGTCCAGAGCATTGCTGATGTACTCGCGGTTTCCGCCGAGACTTGGTACTAACGGCAGCGTGCTGAGGAAGGTGGCCGATTCGGAGAGGTCCTTGACGCGGTCCAAGACCGCTCCGAAGTTGATCAGGCCAAACTGGACCTGGGTGTTAATTCATTGGCACGAAATGAAAGGAATTATGCTCATGTACAAACTGGGCCATTAAGTAACCTCTTGCGACACAATGAAGGATGAATGGATGAACTATGCCCCAGATTAGGTGTCTATGTTCGGATTCAAAGCCAAGACCTCAGGACATGCCACTGTGTCATGGTTATGGAGAAAAAAAGAACCCAGTTAGATAATGAAATTATAATAACCCGCCCTTGAACTTACGTTATCCGGTTCAATAATGAACCTCTACGGAGACCCGTTCTTAAACTTACGTTATCCGGTCCAATAATGAATCTCTGCGGAGACCCGCCCTTAAACTTACGTTATCCGGTCCAATAATGAATCTCTGCGGAGACCCGCCCTTAAACTTACGTTATCCGGTCCAATAATTAACCTCTGTGGAGACCCGCCCTTAAACTTACGTTATCTGGTCCAATGATGAATTTCTCTGCGACGCTGGCGGCAAAGTCTTTGGTATCTCCCCAATCCGTGCCGTCCGAGGAGTCCAAGGCAAAGGTCACGTCTACTTTGTCGCATGCTGAGGTCAGACGTCATTTACAGGTTAGAAGTCATTTACAGGTCAGAGGTCATTTACAGGCCATAGGTCATTTACAATCTATTTAACAGCATCTGTTCATATTGCAACGATATATGCAGCGCTGTCGTTTCGATAATACTTTGAACCATCACTTGAATAAATTACGTCGTTAACATATTTCAACATTATCTACAATATATATCGTTATACAATATTACATCGCAGGGCAATAATGATTCGGATTTCACCCGCCCACCTAGTCAGCAAGGACTTAACATCCATCGGACCTAAAAAAACGGTAATATAAATGTCGCGGAATCGGTTTTTGACAGTTGTTGGAGGTCAGTGACCGCGGTGGCGCCTCAACTTGGCTCAAGAGTTGTTTCTTGTTTATATTCCATTTGACGTTAATTCGCTGATTGTACGCGCCGATCAACTTTATAATCAGGTTCTTTATGTAGAAACTTACCTATTGTACTTGTTTGATTGAAGTATCCTTGTATTTAAATTCCTTTTTATCGTGAATTTAGAAGTCTGTTGAACTTCGTGCGGTTTCTTTGAAACAAGGCGACTAAGCGACCTTGACCTTAACGTCTCTTGTTTAGAATCTCCGCCACCAGGTGGCTGGGCGCTAGTTCCCTGCCGGGTAATTTAATTATGTAACTGAAGTGTTGCATGTTGGGAATCGATGTCCCGGGGTATTTAAGGAGCTGATTCGGGGTGGGTCACTCTCTTTGCTTTTGACCAGCCGACCTTCTAGACCCTCCACTGGTCTAGAGTTGAGTCGTGCGTGTTTGTGAACTTGGAAGCCCAAGAAGAAAAGTGTGTTTGGCAAGGAGCCTTGTTTTATAGGTATGTGGTCAATTTATTGTGTATTCGGTATTTGGTCTTACTATAATATGGGGTTTGAGGCTATAAATAGTAGCACGTGGGAAGTCTCTAAGTTATGTACTGATTGTCATCTCTGTTTAAAATATAGTTATTCACTTTATATGAAGCTGAATGCTTCCTAATTATTGGAGAGGGTTGTTTGTAAGGTTTGACATGTAGCTGAATGCTTCCTGCTTAAGGGAATTGGCTGTTTAATAACCTTCACGGTTATGTCTATATTTCATCATGGGTTATGTGAGCTGTCACTTGGACATTTAAATGACTGTTACCTCGTGTATGAAATTATGCTTAAAACTAGTGCACAGAGTGTAGGGTAAATTTGACCCTCAGTGTGTTTGTTGAAACCTCATGCTCAGTGAACTGTCGACTGAATGTGGAATTTGTAATAATACTGTGTTATTATTCGACTTGTTTTATAGGTTAATAAAATATTGCTGACCAGCACAACACACCCATTGGTGTCGTTTCTTGTCCATAAGAGCCCGTTACATTTGGCGTCCCTGGGTGGGCCAGGGCAAAGCTGGAAAGCAAGGTTTCTTGCCATTTGGGGGCAAACCACGTGGTGCCAGCCTAACCACGTGGCGAAGAGCTAGACGATTCTGACTGGACCAGACAACCCAGACAGGAGCCGCCGGCGACGTCTAGCCTCTTCACGACAACCCAGCCCCTGCAGACTCGACCTTACAGCATGTGGCAAGGTGAAGCCAAAGCCCATGACTGTGAAGATTGACAACCATCTACCCTGTGTCTGCAGCACAAGAAGGAGGTAGTTTTTGTTCAATTAAATTAGTCGAAACTCATTTCAACTGATTGTGGTTACATTTATAAGAAAAGTTAGAAAATTGAACTGGAATAACTTTCACTAGTAACCAGGTATGATGCATGTATAAGAGTGTGTATCGATAGACAGGTCAAACTGTTGGTGGTGACATTACATTGTCGGTGAATGTCAGCAAAATTTAATACATCTGCTGGTTCTGGTTGGAAATTATATTTGAGGTGTACATAGCATTGAGCTGGTATTGATAGTTAAGGTAATTAAGATAGTTAAGTGTGGTTGTTAATTCAGCTTGATCAGCTTATTGTTGCGCTGGTAAATAGAAGGTTAAATAAGGTTTAAATTACTTGTGTTAGTGGGACAATGTCGTATGTTCATGTGTCTGGGTTTCCCACTGGGACCCAAGAAACAGGTATCAAGGGTTTCTTATCGCCAGCTGGGGATCCACTGTCTGTGGAAATCATACTAGATGAGCTAGGAGGTTCAACTGGGGCTGCTATCGTACAATTTAGTAGTAGCCAGGAGGTCTCCGATGCCATTTCGGAATTGAAGGGGAAAAAGTTTAAAAACAGGATAATTAAAATTGCATCCTACACCCCCCAACCCACTGCTTTACATACCCAACAGCGGAGTGATAATAGTGTTACTGGTCAGGAGGGTGCTGAGGGTGGTGATGCTGATATTCCTGTTGAAGGGATGGACAGCGCTAGGCTGCAGGAACTGTACCAGAGGTTGTCCGGTGAGGAGAGGATGAAGTTCCTTGCTACGTTGACTGCGGGGGCTACCCAGCCCGCAGAGACAGGGTTACAGGCCGGCCGTGTAGCTGACCCTGTAACTGTCGACCCGCTTGAGGCCCCTGGGCCTGACGGCCCTGTAGCTAGTGGTGCTGTAGCTAGCGGTGCTGTCGCTAGTGGCCCTGTAGCCGATAGATCTGTACCTGAGGCTCCTGGGATTATCCCCCCTACCGCAGGTAGAGTTGGTGGCCACGTGACGCCCAGTTCAGTCCCTATGTCCTTTCCCATGGCCTCTAGACCGCAAAGTAGGAAGCTCCGTCTGTTTTCGGGAAACAGAGTGATAGGGAACGGGGAAGTAGACTACACCACTTGGCGATTGATGGCCCTACAGAATTTTGACCCGGAGATTCCTGATTCGGAGGTCAAGCGGGCTATGGTCCAGAGTCTGCTTAGACCTGCTTTGGAGCATGTTGGGTATCTGGCCCAGAGTCCCACGTGCACAGCTAGACAGGTATTCGACCTGTTGGAGAAGCTGTATGGTCAGGTGCAAGATGGACATGACCTGCTGGTCAAATTTTTTGGGTTATACCAGGGGGAGAAGGAGGCAGCAGCTGACTACCTTCAGCGGTTGTTTGCAGCCATATCGGAGGTCAGGGCCCAGAAAGGAATTTCTGAGGGGGAGCTACCTCGCATGGTGGTGAAACAGTTCAGTCGAGGTTGCCTGGATGAGTTCCTGTTGCAGCGTCTCAAGGTAGAGGAGCTGGAGGATTCTCCTCCTTGTTTTGCTGACCTGCTGTTGGCAGTGAGAAGGGAAGAGGCCAGGCGGGAGGAAAAGAAAGTGAGGTTAAAACCTAAACGGGTCGTGTGTCAGCCAGCTCAGGCCGTTAGGGATGAGGCGAAGCCTAAGGAGGACCCCACTATGGAGTCGATGCTTCAGAGCCTTCAGAAGCAGCTAGATCAGCTCCGTTCTGAGCTGTCATCTTACAAGGGCCAACTGGACAAACCTGTACTTCCTCCTAGGAACACTGAGAGAAGGAATTTCAGAGGGTTTTGTTATCGTTGTGGGGAAGATGGGCACATGTCTGCCCGCTGTCAAAATACTCCTAAGCCTGAAGCTGTCCAGGCCAAGCTCCTGTTAAGATCCCAGACTAAAAAGACCCCAAACTAAGGTTGGTTCCCAGAGTAGGGCAACTGGGGACCAGGGATAATTCTAGCCCCATGAAATCGAGACACGGACGCAGAGGAACTGAGCTAGTTGGGGATCCCAATGAGGGTGAGATCTTGGTGGGTCAAGTAGGCTTGTGCTCAGCCCTATTTGATACTGGTTCGGTGGTGTCCACAGTGGCAGAGGGTTTTTGGAGGTCCAGGCTACCAGACTTGGAGCTGAAACCTCTGGATCAACTCATTCAGGTGACTGGGGTGACGGGTCATGAACTGCCATACCTAGGATACGTAGAGGTATCCCTGACATTACCTAATAACTGTTTAGATGTGAATCCTTATCCAGTGCTAGTTGTAACAGACACCGCTTACAACAAATCCACACCATTCTTGATTGGGACTAATGTGTTGCAGGCATTAAAGGACCACTTAAGGGGGGTACATGGTGAGAGATTTTTACAAAAGGGTAAACTGTCAAACCCAGTCCACTTGGCTATCTCCACTATGAATCTTCAGCAGCGACATCTTGACAGGTCGAAGGGAGTCTATGGCATTGTGAGGATGCACAGTGTAGTGTCTCTACCGCAGGGTAAGACAGTGATGGTGGAGGGTAAGGTGAAGATGGCTCTGCCAGTGGCTGCCAGGGTAGCCTTGCTGGAAAATTGTGTTGAACTGGAGTCAAAAGGAGTGCAAGTCACTTCAGGTGTTGTAGGGTTACAGGGCCAGTCACAATCCATGTCAGTGCAACTCACTAACATCGGAGATAAACCTATTGAGTTGCAGGCAGGTTTTCCGATTGGTAACCTGCATGTTGTAAAACTCGAAGCCCCAGAAGAGTCCAAACTTGTTGAGGGAAAGCTCCCAGATCTGAGTCATTTGGAGGGTGACAATAAGCGGGATGCTGAGTGTTTCTTTCAGGACTGGACTGACATTTTCTCTGAGGGTTCCATGGATTTGGGCTGTACGACCTTCCAAAAGCACAGGATCGAGTTATCTGACGAGACCCCTTTCAAAGACAGGGCGAGGCGGATACCCCCTTCTCAGTATGAGGAAGTGCGTCAACATCTGCAGCAGATGTTGGATGTGGGTGTGATTCGGCACTCTCAGAGCCCCTGGGCATCGAATATTGTGCTTGTCAGGAAGAAAGATAACTCCCTGAGGTTCTGTATAGACTACCGTCGCCTGAATAAACGCACAGTCTCTGATGCGTATGCTATTCCCAAAATAGAAGAACTTCTGCAAACTCTGAGGGGTGCAAAGTGGTTCTCCACACTGGATTTGAGGGCAGGGTATTGGCAGATGGAGATTGATGAAGAGCATAAGGCTCGTACTGCCTTTACCACTGGACCATTAGGGCACTATGAGTTTAATCGGTTAGCGTTCGGGCTTAAAAATGCGCCGTCTTCATTCCAGAGGTTGATGCAGAATGTGTTAGGTGAATTGCATTTGCGGATTTGCATTGTGTACCTCGACGACATAATTGTCTGGGGTCGTACCTTCAAGGAAAAGCTTGAAAATCTGGAGAAAGTTTTCCAAAAACTGCGAGAGGCTTCTCTAAAACTAAACCTGGATAAATGTGAATTTTTCCAGACAAAGATTAAGTATCTTGCACACTTCGTGTCAGGCGAGGGAATTGAATGTGACCCGGCCAAACTGGAAGCAGTCCAGAAGTGGCCTGTGCCTGCGGATGCAGAGGAACTGCAGCGCTTCTTAGGTTTCGCTGGTTTCTACAGAAAGTTTGTAAAAGACTTTTCAAAGATTGCTATGCCCCTCTATGCCCTGCTGGGGAAAAAGCCTCACAAGAAACCGAAAGTGGACAATTGGGAATGGGGGGAGTCGCAACAGGTTGCATTTGAAAAATTGAAAACTCTTCTAACAACACCTCCTACCTTGGCCTACCCCAATTTCGATGAACCATTCACAGTACATGTTGATGCCAGTAGGCAAGGGCTCGGCTGTGTACTCGGCCAGGAGCATGATGGTAAATTCCAGCCCATTGCTTATGGAAGTAGGACCTTGCGTGGGGCTGAAGTAAACTATAGTGCACATAAACTAGAGTTCTTGGCTTTGAAGTGGGCCATCACCCAACACTTTCAGGATTACCTCTATGGGCAGAAGTTCACTGTCTATACAGATCACAACCCATTGGCCTACTTGTTGACAACAGCTAAGCTGGATGCCACAGGCCACCGTTGGGTTGCAGAACTGGCTAGCTTTGACTTTAACATTAAATACAAGCCTGGTAAAACCAATGTAGACGCAGATGCACTGTCAAGGTTGCCAAATGGAGCATCCTCTTTCAGGGAAATCCCAAGAGAGGTGTTTCAAACCCTATGTCCTCCAGGTGATGAGGAGGAAGAGGGATTTGTATCATCGTTATGTCTGTCGAGTCATGTCAGTCAACTGAATAGCAGTTTAGGTTCAGTGTTGTCACCGCAAATTGATTGGGCGGCGAAGCAGAAGGCTGATCCTCTGCTCTGGAAAGTACACCAACTCTATGGGGGTGGCAAGCCATCTCAACAGACCTGGCGGAAGGCTGGGAAAGATTTAAAGAAGTATTTAAATCAGTGGGATAAGCTGTCATGTGAAGAGGGTGTGCTCTACAGGCATGTTCATGCCAAGTGTGGACAGTGTAGGCAACTTTTGCTCCCCAAGTCTATGTTTGCCATAGCCTTTAAAGCTTTACATGAAGACATGGGACATCTGGGTCAAGCCAGAACACTCTCCCTGTTCCAGGAAAGATTTTATTGGCCTGGTATGGCAACCGATATTTGTGTCGGTGTGAAGCAATGTGACCGTTGCATCAAAGCAAAGTTCCCCTGTTTGCCTCACGCTGCCCCTTTGAAGACAATTGAAACAACATTTCCCATGGAATTGGTCTGTTTAGACTACTTGAAGCTAGAACCGTCGAAGGGGGGATACGAAAACATCCTAGTCATAACTGACCATTTTACTAAGTTCGCTCAGGCAATTCCTACTAGAAACCAGTTGGCTCAGACCACTGCCAGAGCTCTTTATGAAAACTTCTTTGTGCACTATGGGTTCCCGAAACGCATACTCTCTGACCAGGGTCGAAACTTTGAGGGCAATATCATTTCACAATTGTGTAAAACTGTAGGTATCGTCAAGTCACGAACCACCCCATACCACCCGATGGGAAATGGTATTACTGAACGAATGAATCAAACCCTTCTGCGCATGCTCCGTTGCTTGCCTGAGACACAAAAACAGGACTGGAAGAGTCAGGTCGCTAGTTTGGCCCATGCTTACAATGCCACCATCCATGATGCCACAGGTTACAGTCCTCATTTTTTGATGTTTGGCCGCAAGCCAAGGTTACCAGCTGATGTATTGCTTAATCTTCGGTCTGATGAGTCTAGCGGAGATGTGTCCAGCCTGCAAGACAGGTTGGCACAGGCATACACCATAGCTGAAGAAGCTACAAGGCTCTCGGCCGGAAGGCATAAACGAGTCTATGACCTCAAAGTGTGTGGAGCGCATATTGAGATAGGTGACAGAGTACTTGTCAAGAACGTAGGGTTTAAGGGTCCGCACAAGTTAGCGGATAAGTGGGAACCAGATGTTTATCTTGTATGCAATCAACCAAACCCTGACATTCCAGTGTATACAGTAGAAATGGAAGATGGAAGTCAAAAGAAAAGACGTACATTGCATAGAAATCTGTTGTTACCATTGTCTCTTCCAATGTTGCAAGAGACGAGTGAAACTGAATTGACCAGAGTAAAAGGGACAAAACAGCTAGAGAAGTCTGGTGTGGATGAAAAAGTTGAAGGCGTACCTCGGGTTCCTTCTGTTTGTAAATCCCCTGTTAGTGCCCAGGAGTTAAATGAGTCGTCTGATGAGGATGAACTTACGGAGATCCCCCAAAGACCTCAGAGAATAAGCAGGAAACCCTCAAGATTCAGAGACACTAACTTCTCTTGTCAATTAAACAGTTCTGAACTAGCTGATCAGAAGTTAGATGAAATTTATCTTAACCATCTGATGAAATTGGAAAAGATTAAGATGTGTCTGGAACTTCAGAAAGCCAATCCAACTGATACAGTAAACCGGTTATTATATCAGTTAATGGAGTCATTAGTATAAGCAATCCATTGTATATAAATTTGTCATGTTATCGTATCTTACTGGAAATTGTATATTCCTAAATAGTTCTAATGACAAAGAAATCTGGAAATGTTTATCTAGGGGTACTGGTAGAAACTATTCTATGTATTTGCAGTGTGATTATAGTGACAAGGGTATGGTTATTCCCTAGTCATTAGGGAAAATTAATTAATCACTTAATGATGTATTACTTGTCTTCATGAATGGAAATTGTATTCGCGATACAGAACTTATTGTGATGCTCTTGGTGGAAAAAAATTAGAAAATTGTCAGGAGACAATTTATTTGTGAAGGGGGCAGATGTCGCGGAATCGGTTTTTGACAGTTGTTGGAGGTCAGTGACCGCGGTGGCGCCTCAACTTGGCTCAAGAGTTGTTTCTTGTTTATATTCCATTTGACGTTAATTCGCTGATTGTACGCGCCGATCAACTTTATAATCAGGTTCTTTATGTAGAAACTTACCTATTGTACTTGTTTGATTGAAGTATCCTTGTATTTAAATTCCTTTTTATCGTGAATTTAGAAGTCTGTTGAACTTCGTGCGGTTTCTTTGAAACAAGGCGACTAAGCGACCTTGACCTTAACGTCTCTTGTTTAGAATCTCCGCCACCAGGTGGCTGGGCGCTAGTTCCCTGCCGGGTAATTTAATTATGTAACTGAAGTGTTGCATGTTGGGAATCGATGTCCCGGGGTATTTAAGGAGCTGATTCGGGGTGGGTCACTCTCTTTGCTTTTGACCAGCCGACCTTCTAGACCCTCCACTGGTCTAGAGTTGAGTCGTGCGTGTTTGTGAACTTGGAAGCCCAAGAAGAAAAGTGTGTTTGGCAAGGAGCCTTGTTTTATAGGTATGTGGTCAATTTATTGTGTATTCGGTATTTGGTCTTACTATAATATGGGGTTTGAGGCTATAAATAGTAGCACGTGGGAAGTCTCTAAGTTATGTACTGATTGTCATCTCTGTTTAAAATATAGTTATTCACTTTATATGAAGCTGAATGCTTCCTAATTATTGGAGAGGGTTGTTTGTAAGGTTTGACATGTAGCTGAATGCTTCCTGCTTAAGGGAATTGGCTGTTTAATAACCTTCACGGTTATGTCTATATTTCATCATGGGTTATGTGAGCTGTCACTTGGACATTTAAATGACTGTTACCTCGTGTATGAAATTATGCTTAAAACTAGTGCACAGAGTGTAGGGTAAATTTGACCCTCAGTGTGTTTGTTGAAACCTCATGCTCAGTGAACTGTCGACTGAATGTGGAATTTGTAATAATACTGTGTTATTATTCGACTTGTTTTATAGGTTAATAAAATATTGCTGACCAGCACAACACACCCATTGGTGTCGTTTCTTGTCCATAAGAGCCCGTTACATAAATGACTAAATTAAGATATCAAGTTTTGATATATGGAATTACATTAACTAACCATATTCGCACAGGTCGCCGCCGAACTCGTTGCCACACAGGCATGAGCCGTCTAACTGGCAGGTGCCTCCGTTCTCGCACGGGGCGGCAGCGCCGCACACCCCAGCTGTAAGGAAATGCGACATCCATTCACGTGATATTTCCAGTGACAGAGATTGTGTACTGTCCCAAGATAACAATATGTAAGTTACTGATAGGCCATTATTTATATTAGATATGATACTGGGATAAACGCCCCAAATGGAGGGGGGGGGTTTCAAATACATGCTGGTTGGAGAGGGTGGGGCAAAATTCATGCTGGGGGAGGGGCGCTCAAATTCATGAACGCGTAGGGTTCGGAAGCGACGGCGCGGACGACTGCTACAAAACAGGATCCGGAAAAAAGATAACTTGTCCTTGCTTGTCAACAATAGTTTGTGAGCGTTGGATGGAGATGTTTGTGTGTGAGAAGGGGGAGCGGAGGGGGTGGGGATGGGCTCTTTCCATATATTTGCGCAACCAGCAATTGTACGGTACGGTACTATTTCAGTTTCAGAGAGAGAAATATGTGGATAAACATAATATCAAATACAACTTAGTAGACATACGTCATTGTAATCGGATGTGAGAATCGTCCCCATCAAATGCTAAGTTCACATTATTATTTGAATACAACAAATTCGTCAACTATACATAAATGGCAGTTTCTATACGGAAATGTGAAAGACGATACAAACAACAATTAATGCAAATTCTGCGGTCGAAAGAAAAGGATTATTTCAAAGTGGAACCTACTTGCTCCTCGCTTTTCCCTGGGTGCTGCCAGTGCCATGGCACACATTGCCATGAGAAGAGCTGTCGGCAGCCACATCCTACGGTCGTATCTGGATTACAAACGAAAACTCCTGCACTAGATCGATTATACGTTAAATTTAAATTAGGAGGTAACTGGTCCGCACTAACTCTTTTCTGCATTAAAGGTCATAAAAGAGCATTCCGGCATATTGAGGGAAGAGAAGATCGTAAGGCGGCGCCTTCGATGTTGGAACAGCCGCAAACACTGTAGAACTCCCACACAAAGATTCTTTTCAGTCAGCTTTTCAGCTACGTCACTACACAAGTCTGTGCTCTCTAGTAATATCTTTTATTGTCAGAACGTTAAGTGCTCTCTAGTAATATCTTGTATTATCAGAACGTTAAGTGCTCTCTAGTAATATCTTGTATTATCAGAACGTTAAATGCTCTCTAGTAATATCTTGTATTATCAAGAGATATTATTATGGAGTGAAAATTAAAAAAAAAACTACATTGGTCGTTAGGGATATTTCGATGCTTAACAACATTTTCCACAACTCGAGAAATGCTGCATATAATTAGTTCGCATGAAGTAGATACTGTGTAAAATAATCTAAATTAACTACCATGGGAAAATTCCTATCCGAAATTATATAGCGTGAAACAAAATCTACTTACTCACTTCCTCGCGTATTTTGGATGGGACAAAATGGCCGATGTTCCGTTCAAAATGCAATGCTTTCGTTCTTTCTACCTGGTCCTTCTGGTCGGTTGTCACTAATCAAGACAAGTTTATATCTATACGAGATTAAAAAAATGAACACAACGTTCATAGAGAATGCGACAGAAAACTACTGTTTATGTTTAGGGAAGGCTCGGCGGGCAACCGTGTGTGTCGAAGATTAGAAGCGCAGGGAACAGTTTTTAACCAGCCCACCAGTCATGCTGGTTAATACGAAGAACGTGACGTCGCGGGATACGACTGTCTCATTACAAAATGAAAAACATGTATTTGATATTGATCTAGGTTAATCACCTTCGCATTTGCTGGTTATGGCCTGTCAATACCAGCGGCCCACCACCTTGTTGCTCTACTACTTCTTTGCATCGTATTTTTATATCACCAATTAAACTGCCTGGTTATATATAGTTGTGAACTGTGTTTTGGTAACTAATAGAGCCGTCGGCACAATTGAAAGGAATCGGACTTTACTGGCGGATTCAGATGTGGTGCAGCGGGGAGAGGGGGGCGAGGGGGTGGGGGCGTGGCGAGCCCCATGAACATATACGTGGGTGGAGCCAGACAATTCAGGTGCTTGCATCACCGACAGTCATAGCGTGAGACAATCACAAAAATGGCTCCATAGCAACTCTTTCCTTTGTTGACCTGATACCGTGGGTTATTAGACATAGACATAGGGTGGGTCTACGGCACTGATTTTATAGAAATATATATGCTGTCAATTCGCGCAGCTCCGCCCTGGCGAGTCAAGCGGAGTATGACATCACTCATGTCTCGGGGCTGGCATATCGCGCTTGCTTGCTAATCCAAGCAAGCTAAGATCTTAGCCAGCTCTTAGACAGGACTAGTTCAGCCAGGTAATGGCGCTATTCACCCATCACTGTGCGCCATTCTGCACACAGAGGGAGTACGGGGTCAGTGAACTAAAGGATTTCACAACCCAATCCCGGTGCGGAGCAGAAGAGAACAAAACGCCGGTGTGGTATGAAATTTAAGCGTCAGGCCATGAAATCTTGTCCGCCCAGACAAGGTCAATTTCGTGTAGGAATACTTGCCCGTTATATAATATTATTTATGGCATTTTACTCAAGCGGTAAAGTGCTTTCATGCGAGCGGAGAACATCGCATACGCAAAGCGCTGATACGCAAGCGCACTACGGACTTAGTTCTTCAGCGTTTAAGAGGCAAAAAGCGTCCACAGTGTCCACAGTTTGATGACGTAGTGCGCAAAAACGTCATCTACATGAGTCTACGTTAAAAATCGACGTGTCTAAAATGTGTCGTATGCGCAGTTTTAGTTTGACCAGCGGACAAGGAAATTCAGTGCAAAGTTAAAGGGGAGGTGGGTGGGGTGGTGGTGGTGGCGCATTTTTTGCCACGCTGTCAGGGAGGGTGGAATGTTGAGAAAAGGGGTGAGCCCTGCGGTCAATACCACATGGTGGGCCAAACGTCCGCTGCGCAGTCAGTGTGGTTCTCCTTTACAAAATAGCGAGACGCCTTCCCCTGCTAATAGAGAGTTATTGCACTACGTTTCCGCGGCACAGATACGCATCTCGATCCGTTAGAGCGGATACGTAATTTACGTTTCCGTTTTTCACTCTCGCGGGGCGCACAAATGAGTTATCAACCGTAAAGCGACGGTCGGCTTTCTCCACAATTTACGAAGGGGATCACAATAGAAACAGAATCGAATACAACTAGAAAAGAGAGTTTAAACTGTGTTTTTTTGAAGTGTTAATATCTGTTTTAGTGTTATGTATATTTATATTACTTCTTTCGCTATCTTACCTTTGATCAAACAAAAGTACAAACTGAAACAGAGCAGCTAGTTTCTTCAGGACGTTCTGTTTGCAAAGTTTCCACCTTCCAAAGGCTTCTGGTATTTATTTCAGATTTGGATGGCTCGGGGTATGTGGTTGAGGGGGAGTGGGGGGGGGGGCGGCAAACTAACAAAGAGGAAGTCCACGTATTGTTATTTATAATCATGTTTTTTTTAAAGCCATCGACTTTTACTGATCTGTATGGCATTGTGCATGCACTGGGTGACCGGTCATTGCGCTGGCCACTAGCTGCCACTGCAGACGGCCGAAAATTACATTCGACAAATTCTTTTGCTTTGACTCGTCTAAAGACATTAACTGCAATATATAAGCATCTGTAAAGTATCCTCTCCGGATAACTGCAAAGACTGAGACATGCCTTCGTAGAAAAATAAAAGAAATGAAGGAAATTCCCTTGGGTTGCGATACGTACGGCAAAACGTCAGAAAGCTCCCGCAAATGGATCCAGCTAAAGTAACGTAATGTAGGCCAGGGAACACGTCTGATGACGTAATTGCTCATCGGGTTACGTTTAAAGATACGTTCAATCAACAACTTAGTGCAATAACTCTCTAATAACTGTCTTGCTTCACATGGGCTGTGCTGAGGTACAATTGAGAAGTACTCATCTCTAAAACTAACAACAAAGTGAAACGCTGCTTTGTTTGTCCGCACGTGGAAGAACTTTTTTGATCAAATGATTGGATAGAAGCAATATTGACATCAGGGAATGATTGACAGCCTGGATAGGTCAATCCGTCGGTGGGAACAGAGGCTCACCTTCGATTTGATATTATCAGAAAACATAGATGACGGTGTAAACATGTTATATCCAGGCTGGGCAAGAACTAAACCATGGGTGAGACGGTAAATCATTGTTCACATACCGCACCCTTTCACAAGATTACACTCTCCGTCGGTGTGTTGACTCGTGTAGCATTTTTCTTGTCATAATATTGGCTACTGGCTACAGGAAATCATTCGTTGTGTCTAGTGTCTTTCTTTTTGCGCTAATTTTAGGCGTTGAATGATCTAGAATACGCGTTAATTAAAATGAGTTATTTTTAGAACGGGGACGTATTTGCCTTACTTGCACTACCGGTCTCATGCTCATATTTCCGACCGCAACCTCTAACGATAGTAATATAGCGCCAATAATGACCTGTCCCAGAAGCCCTGTATTGTTGTTCTTTGGTGTCTCCATGGACTGAAATATCGTTATTTCACTACGATTTTTATTTGAATTTATTACATAGATATTATAGCATGTACGAAGGGTGGTCTAATGTCAGCTATTTTCACATTTCCAGAAATATGTCACTTTGTATGCCTGTCCTATGATTTTCTGTCTGGTTACCTAGTACATTATGTGGGCTGAGAAGCTAAGTGCTCTATCCCTGTTGGTAACAAATGTACCCAACAGATGGCGAAACTGTACAATAATTCGTGCCACAGACACGTGGCCCTCGCTGAGAGAGAAACGTCTTCTTTACGACATCAAAGGTCATTTATGAACAGGTAAATAGCTTAAGTAGCATTAAAGAGAACATCTTATGTGATCGATAATCACGGCGGACACGATGCAGACCGGCATTAACTTACGAAAATGTCAGCCCTGTTACTGTCAGCCCTGTTACTGTCAGCCGTGTTACTGTCAGCCCTGTTACCACTGACATGGTAACAGGGCTGACAGCATGGGTCACAGGGCTGACCGCTAGATCATGCAATAGCTGTTTCTGACATTACAGCTACGTTAGTCACCTAATTCCTAGCAGGGGTATGAGAGACCCTTATCAAGCCGCCTAATAAACTTAAGCACCGAGCATGGGCGGATCTAGGGGGCGGGGGTTAAGCGACCCCCCCCACCCCACCACCTTTGGGAACTAGACCATGCACTGTAAAAGTCCGGTCCTCCAACGAAATATATCTCTAAGTATTCTAAGTGGAGGATACAAGAAGTGGGGGATTTAAGACAGGGGTGGGGTGAGAGTGGGGGGGGGGGGGGATGGGATTGGGGTGTAGGTGGAGAGAGCAGATATAGAGTCAAAGTATAATTCAGGTCACCTATTAGAGGACCTTGTGGTCGGGGGGCATGGAGACGAGCGGCGGAGGGAGGGGGAGGGGGCAGTTAGGCACACACCCATGATACCACTGACAAGTGTCTCCCCTTTACCCCTACCTCCCACCACTCCCTTCACCCCCCCCCCCCCCCCAGGACTGTTATAAAGCAAACAATGTCTCAATGACTCCTATATTGGGCAGAATGCCGTTTTCCATGCAACATCAAGGCCATCTGAGGTTCCCTCCCATGGGCTTGTCCAGGAGAGAGGGGGGGGGGGCAGGCGGCACGTGTCCCCCCCGCCTTTCAGACCCTAGGATATATCTGTGCCGCCCCCCCCCCCTTTTCAAGTTATATGCCCCCTGCCAGGGGAAACTTGGTTCAACACGTTGGGACATCCCCCAGTCCCCTTTTAAAATTTCTAGATCCGCCCAGTCTTCCTGGTCTGTGCCGGATCCCCCCTCCTTCCCTTCGCCGATACCTTTCTTATTTTACAAACCTAATAATACATTCCTTAAATGTAAACATTTAGCATTGCAAGAGTTATGAACTTATTTCATTTAAAAATGGCAATCTGCATTTTGCAGCAGAAGGTAATGGAAAACTACTGAATTGATCTGAAAGGAACAAAACGGGCAAAGTAAAAAGCGTCAATGAAACCTGATAGAGAGTGTGAGTGCGAGTTAAACCCTAAATGATGTACTTAAGGAAAGCAATTAGGCCATCTCCGATAGCCTAATTGCTTTCCTTAAGTACTCACCCTCAACTCGCCCATATCAGTTGGGTTTCACTTTTGAGATTAGTCTGGTTTTAAAAACTTTCGGATTTCGTTATTATTCGTCCTTAGTTGGAATATCCTGTGGAAATAAAGAATAAGAACACAGCGTTTTTAAGCCGTTCTTTATGACTTATTGTTTTAGCAAATTCAGTTGCAGATAAGCCAAAAAGGCGTCGATCGTTCGCTTATTAAAGTACAAACATTTTATCAAACGAATTTCAAATTATAATTTATGGAGAAAATCAGGAGGAGAGGTCTTTCTAGAAGGCAGCTGTCTGGTGGCTAAGTTGCTTTTTTTACGACTGACTGCGTATAATGATAGGCAATTGTGTTAAGATAATACAATGTTGATTTTAAACCATGTTTTCGCCATGCTTACGTTTCTAGTGTAGAGAACATCTTTTGCGCGATCCTTTGGTACGAAATAAACAATAATAATAATTGCCCTGAAACAATTACAGCGAGGAGATATAGTTACGCATGTATCCGTCTTTTACTCATTGTCCTGTGCATCTTCTAAACTGCTAACTTGTCCATCGCAAATAAACTGGACTACATATTATCTCTCAGGGTGCCTTAAGCCTCTCTTAATTTGTACGGGCGAAGGTTGAAAGGATACTAAAAATGACCGTCACCGACTTAAAGCCCGCGCAGATATGAATGTTAGCCATCTCTGTTAGGCCTTTTCAGCGTATGCATGTCCAGTTACCAGATGTCAGCTTTGTTACCATACATATTTCCCATTCTAAATGGTTGACGGTTCACACCATTTATAACTATAGAATGACCGTCGCTGACGTAAAGCAGGCAAGGTGGATGGATTAAAGGCACCTCTGTTCGGCATTCTCAGCAATTGACAATACGAATGTCAGCTCTGTTACCAGACGTCAGCCCTGTTACCAAATGTCAGCTCTGTTACAACACGATTATACAAATAGTTCTTATTCTAAGTGATAGACTGTTTCTTGGCATTTATACTCTTAATGATAGCCCTCACATCGGTAAGCAAAGTTAAAGTTTTCTTTGTAATAATACAACGATCTTTCTGCACATTAGCAGTGACAAATTTGGCGCTGAACTGTGAACTGTTTGGGCGTAACAATTATTTGGTTTATATTAATATCGAACGTTATCGGTTTTCAACAGTTAATTTTATAGTGAAGTGTTAGACATATTGACCCCATACCATGTAAAGCGAATTATGAATGAACTAGTATTTATTAAAAAGTTTTAAGCGAGGGCACTTTTATAATTGTCCGGTAACAAAGTTGACAAAATGTGGGTGACGTCATCTCTTTTCTGTTTATCTGCAAAGTACCTGTTAAATCGTAAGATCGGCTTTGTTTGTTTTCAAAAAGATGGATATCTAGAGGTTAAACAACGAAAATATAATGTGATTTGAAAAAAACTTTAATTTTCAAAATTTCAGTTTTGAAATTATGCCGCTTCTGTAGAAACCCAAATACAAAGGACATGATTTATATAAAGGTTAGTATAATTAAAAAATGTTTTCATTCTTACTAGTGTTATTCCTATTCAAGGCTTTACTTAAATAACGCTTAGTTATAATTTGTCAAAGCATTGATGATTGACATCTTAATTTGGACAAAACAGTAATACAATCAGTCGCGGCCAAAATAGATCGAACAGGAATTGTTGAGCTCAAGTGGCTAAATCATATATCCTTATCAAATCATCCATGTGCGTCAGTAGCATGATGCTAACGAACATTGTGTTCCTCAATGACCTACTTTGAACGAAATGAATCGATCTGTCGAAAACAAAAGCCGTTTCTCCATTTCTCCATAATTATGTTTTTTCCCGCTTGTCACCTGTCATGCGGCCGACAACACTGACAGACCAGCGCAAATATCGGGTATTCAGCGGGCTGCAGTGCGCCAAGTTTACTAAATGCAGTTATTGATACGGAAAAATGAAATTTTAAAGTTCCTTCCACCAATATATGTTAACTAGATAGTTAACAGGTGATTATTTAAGTTGCATACAGGTCCAGAGGGGCCCCACCCTTTTCTCGTCGCGCCCACCGCGCTGCCTGGTTCCACGTCCCAAATCGTGACTATGATGACAGTTTTCTGATTCGTCAAGCAAGGCGCGAGTGTCACTTGGAGTTAGAACCTTATCTGCAATGTTGCACAATATACAATCACAGGACTGCACTTGCCAAACTAAGATGTTCTAGCCATAAATTACCAATAGAAAAGCTTCGCGGTCGTGTTCCCAGAGAGGAAAGATATTGCAATTATTGTCTTAATCAGAATATAAAGGTGCTAGGGGATGAGCTTCACTTTGCCATGGATTGTCCGCAATTTTGTGATATACGAACAAAGTATGACATTTGTATTCCTGACAAGTATGACACCAGAGCTAATTTTCACACAATAATGAAAACTACGAATGTCAAGATTCTATGTAATTTGGCAGCATACACGTATCCCTGTTTTAAGATTATGAATGACTGTGCACTGTTACCAAATAATGTGTAAATGTGTTGTACCATGGGCCCATGGCCTAAGTTGTACGAAATAAACATACTTCTTCAAAGTCGCCCAAATAGATTCATTAGAATACAAATATATATACCAAAGTTAATGCGACTAAGTTTAGTTATGCAAATATCGCATTTCCGATTGTACCAAAAAGGTAATCAACAGACTATAGTAAAAACGCAGTTCTCCAATACTTCTCACCCAGCCACTCTTAAACTGGTGTTTTTTCATCAGTTTTTGATATCCCAAGTCAAGAAGGGGTCAAGTTGGTACATTAGGTTTTTTAAACATTTATTTCTTTAGTGTGACAAGATGGCATGATATGCGCTACAAAATAGAATACTAATACAATGATTCATAGACGAATTTATATACGAGGCAAAAAACGCTGCAATAAGAGGAACGATCCAGATCAAAAACAGCGATAAATTTAAGAGACGTTTCCATTTAACATTAAATATCTTATAGCTGTAAGCGTCTAAGACGGTTTCTACCCAATGACGCATTTCTCTGTAAATAGTAGTAGCTTATAGTTCCTAACTATAGTACCAAACATTACCGTGGTTAGGGCCATATGTGAAAACCGGAATGCGCCTCAAACCAAATTGCAAAAGAATGCCACCGGTGTGGCTCTTATGGAGAATGGAAAAATAAGGGTTCAACTGTTTCAACAGCACTACTTTAACAGCACTACACAACGTACAACTCTAGTCTTCTGTTAAATTACCTTTTTTAAAGGTCAGTATTTGTGGACAAACATCGATGACGAAACTTATATTGGAAACATTCACCTGCTGTACTTGAATTCGCAACAGTATAAACGCCTTTCTATTCCTGATTCAATGTTGTATTTAGCGATGTTTCCCACATTGTTTCATTATTTATCACCGGTCGTAATTCTAGGATGATGCGTGGATACACCCAGTAATACACACCCGCTTTGATATTAACACAGCCTGTAGTTCAGTACACCCGACCTCATGCAATTTAGACCCCTTTTCCAAAGTTTCCAAAGCATCATTGTAAAATAGGATCCCAGCATTTACAAATTCTGTTTTTCAGTTGACAATGTTAGAGTGCGTATATGTACTTAAGAAGTACGTATTCCAACGTGGATATGTGTATGTTGGACATTTGTACCATCCCCGATCGACCTAAACCACGCCCTAAATGCACCAGGCAACAATGGATTCGACAGCGTCATAAAGCACTTCACAGACACTATAGATCTAGATCTAATTGCCAACATAGTGATTTCTCGCTACAAAGGATCGTAAAGAACAAGTCTTGCCAAGCGTCTTCTGACGCGACCGCTTGCAACAGTGATGGCCAAATGTGTCAAATGAATTCCGCCGTTTTGTTCTATCTGAACAATTTTATTAACCCTTAAGGGCTATTTTAGGAAAGCCAGAATTCCATACAAAACGATCCTATACTTCGGTACATTAGTCGGAGAAGCGTAATCATTGGCTTACAATACGGCTTATAATACGTAAATCGAGTCGACGTGTTTGTTATTGGCCTAGGTGGTGGGAGTGGGAGGCGAAGGAGAGCCAGTGGCTCGGATGAGGGGTGGGGGGGGGGGGGGGGGGCACAATAAACTGACGACCGGCGAGTTTTTTGGCAACAGTGACCAATTATGGTGAAGGTGGGCGACATCCCGCCCCGTTCCCCCGCATGCAATTATTGTCCTTTTCCCCTGCCTTCGCCTATTATTGAGTATATTCCGACGGATGTCAAAATCAACGAATTAAACTATCATATATTAGTTAGGCCAATGACTGATGTCGAGACGTCCCAGGCCCGGTATGTGTAGTTTTTGAATGCTTGATCATTGTTTTCCTCCCCATTTTGCAATATCTACGCTCCCAAACACAGATTGATTTTTTAAGGTAAGCTTATTTCAAAGATTAGGAAATGTGCAGTCGCTAGAGCTGGATGTGCGTAACCGGTTTGCGGGGCGTTCAGGATCAAGTTTCTTCTCGACGTCGATTTAAATATCTTCTGGTATGGAACCGTGTAAAGAGGATGATGCACAGTTTATTTAAATAGGCTATATCTCATTAAATTATGAGCCATTAATTGACATGTCATGAAAAAATAAGAATCTTGAGCATTGCACCTTCTTCGGATCTAAAGTGAGTAAAATGTCTGCCAGGGACACTGGGCAAACCCAAATGTATGATGAGATATAACGAGATATATATTATAGAAGGTATCTGGTCAAATCTCGATCAGTGTGGAAGTGTCACAGACTCCAGCAAGTCCAAGAGTGACTTGGACAAGGTCAGTCTTTCCTCATCCTGTACTGGCTCCAGCACATCGATCCAGGGATTGGACCACGCCACGTCAGATCCAGAAGGATGATCCTGCCTCAGCATATCAAACAGGGAATCCGATCCTGTCAGTTTATCCGGCTCTGGTGACTCCTCATCCAACAAGTCCAAGAGGGAGCCGAATGACGCCAACCCACCAGCGTCCGGGATCTGCCCCAGAAGCTCCGTCAGCGGCTGAGAGGCCGAGGATGTGGCTTCTGGATCCCGACCGATGAGATCCATCAAAGAGGCGGATAATGTCACGTGGTACGTTTCCGCCACTTCCTTCGCAATGTTCAGCATCGCTTCAGTGAGAGTTTCTTACACCATGTTTGGTGCGCCACAGCTGGGTTTGACCCACTCCTCCGACACAATAACAGTGTGTCCTGACTTTCCAGTCGGGATCAAGGATGCCAACTCGTTAGCTAAGTTTATCTGATTTGGGGATAGGTCACCGTTCGCACCAGATTGTATCAATGATGTCACCATTACCGGTTTCCTGGCTTTGGTCACCACAGCTGGTTGCTCATTTGTTAACAAACCTGACTGCTGAATATCAAGATTAACGTCGACGTCTTGTTTCTCGAATGCCGTGAGGGTCATCTGATCTTTGGAGGTGGCGCTGTAGATACGAGAATTGTGCACAGACCTCAAGCTTACCTTATTATCGACAAAATGATTTTCCATTCTGCAGTTTCGAATGCCAGATTCTTCCAGTGTTCTAACCCTTACCTCACTATGCTGACGATCGGTTAATATGTTTGTAATACTACAGTTTCGACCACAAGATTCTTCCGTCGGCCTAACACTTACCTGATGGTCCGAAAATTGATTTTCCATTCTGCAGTTTTTAACACCAGATTCATCCATCGTTCTGAACTTTACCTGACTGTCGGAAAATATGTTATTCATACAACAGTTCTGAACACCAGATACTTCCGTCGGCCTATACTTTGCCTGGTTGTCAAATACACTATTATTCATATTAGTGTCCGGTCTTCTTGCCAGGACCAATTTACCCTGTTCTACTGAATGGTTTCCCTTGCTGAGGCACCTCACCGGCTTTACCTGTAGTCCAGGCTGTAAGTCAGGAATCGCTGGTATCTCATTCTGGAGACCTCACCTGGTATCTGTTGTCTGCAGTCTCACATCGTGGTTCTCTACCGCGTGTTTTAACCCTGCACTTACCAGACAATACTTTCCTTTTCGACTTGGGGCAGTTCTTCGACCTTTGATCTCCAGTGACCTCTCTTACCTGACTCCATGTCGACAGATTACTATATTGTAATGTCCTGTCGTCCATATCCTGAAGCAGAGGACACGGAATGTCCTGGTAGTGTGGTATTTGCAGCACACCTGGAAAGGGTCGTTTGACCTCGCCGGGTTCTGCCAGCATCTTGTGAACTATATTTTGCACTTCCATGTGAGTTTTTAGGGACAAGGTGTGGGGAAGAGCGCTGATTGGGCGACGGGGAAAAGTGGTGACGTCATATGACCTCCCGGGTCTCTTCCTCCTCGCCTGACTAAGAACTGATTGGTCGATGGTGCCTCGCGCGGATGAGACGTCAGGTGTGATAGACTTGAACCCTTGACCTGTTGTCATGGTTTCCGCAGAGTGATGAGACACAAGAGGCAGCGGCCGGGGCTGGGATCACTGGCCAAGACAAACTTCAGTTTCTTGACGGGCTGGCCAGCCACAGTTTTAGTCACCACTGTGGCCGCTGGGATCTCCTCAGGCGGTGGACAGATAGGCACAGCATACCGTCTAGGCGTACACACCCTCGTTACCTTGGGCGGAAGGTGGGTAGTCACAGCGCACACTTGTCCCTGGCCTCCCAGGGGTGACGTCATCATCCAACCGGGTTGTTGACCGCTGATTGGCTGTCCAATCGCAGTGAAGGCGTTCATCGGTTGACCAATCATAGGCATCACATTCATCGACGCGCCACTGGCTGGGTGCTGAGTATACGATTACTCCAAGCAGACCGCTCACTGGTTGCGCAACGGCGGTCTGAATGTTCATGGGGCGACCGATCATGTACTGTACACCAACAGGGTGACCAACAGCACGTCGAGTCATTTGGAACTTGAATTATTGGCTCTTCCAGCCACGAATGTAAATGAATGGTGGCCGAGCCATTCACGCACAAACCCGACCCTGACCGCTTACCCTCAGACCCGCATCTAAGTCGCGGGCCTCTCACCCTCAGACCAGTTCCAAGTCACAAGCCTCTCACCCTCATACCCAGCCCCAAGTCATAAGCATCTCACCCTCAGATCCAGCCCCAAGTCACAGGCCTTTCACCCTCAGACCCAGCCCCAAGTCACAGGCCTCTTACCCTCAGGCCCAGCCCCAAGTCACAGGCCTCTCACCCTCAGACCCAGCCCCAAGTCACGGGTCTCTCACCCTCAGACCCAGCCCCAAGTCACGGGCCTTTCACCCTCAGACCCAGCCCCAAGTCATAAGCATCTCACCCTCAGATCCAGCCCCAAGTCACAGGCCTTTCACCCTCAGACCCAGCCCCAAGTCACAGGCCTCTTACCCTCAGGCCCAGCCCCAAGTCACAGGCCTCTCACCCTCAGACCCAGCCCCAAGTCACGGGTCTCTCACCCTCAGACCCAGCCCCAAGTCACGGGCCTTTCACCCTCAGACCCAGCCCCAAGTCATAAGCATCTCACCCTCAGATCCAGCCCCAAGTCACAGGCCTCTCACCCTCAGACCCAGCCCCAAGTCATAAGCATCTCACCCTCAGATCCAACCCCAAGTTACAGGCCTCTCACCCTCAGACCCAGCCCCAAGTCACGGGCCTCTCACCCTCAGACCCAGCCCCAAGTCACAGGCCTCTCATCCTCAGACCCAGCCCCAAGTCACGGGCCTTTCACCCTCAGACCCAGCCCCAAGTCATAAGCATCTCACCCTCAGATCCAGCCCCAAGTCGCAGACCTCTCACCCTCAGACCCAGCCCCAAATCACAGGCCTCTCACCCTCAGACCCAGCCCCACGTCATAAGCATCTCACCCTCAGATCCAGCCCCAAGTCACAGGCCTCTCACCCTCAGACCCAGCCCCAAGTCACGGGCCTCTCGTCCTCAGACCCAGCCCCAAGTCACGGGCCTTTCACCCTTAGACCCAGCCCCAAGTCATAAGCATCTCACTCTCAGATCCAGCCCCAAGTCACGGGCCTCTCACCCTCAGACTCAGCCCCAAGTCACAGGCCTCTCACCCTCAGACCCAGCCCCAAGTCACAGGCCTCTCACCCTCAGATCCAGCCCCAAGTCACAGGCCTCTCACCCTCAGACCCAGCCCCAAGTCACAGGCCTCTCACCCTCAGACCCAGCCCCAAGTCACAGGCCTCTCACCCTCAGACCCAGCCCCAAGTCGCAGACCTCTCACCCTCAGACCCAACCCCAAGTCACAGGCCTCTCACCCATAGACCCAGCCCCAAGTCACGGGTCTCTCACCCTCAGACCCAGCCCCAAGTCACAGGCCTTTCACCCTCAGACCCAGCCCCAAGTCACAGGCCTCTCACCCTCAGACCCAGCCCCAAGTCATAAGCATCTCGCCCTCAGATCCAGCCCCAAGTCACAAGCATGTCACCCTCAGATCCAGCCCCAAGTCACAGGGTTCTCTTCCTCAGACCCAGCCCCAAGTCACAAGCCTCTCTCCCTCAGATCCAGCCCCAAGTCACAGGCCTTTTGACCCTCAGACCCAGTCCCAAGTCACGGGCCTCTCACCCTCAGACCCAACCCCAAGTCACGGGCCTCTCGTCCTCAGACCCAGCCCCAAGTCACGGGCCTTTCACTCTTAGACCCAGCCCCAAGTCATAAGCATCTCACTCTCAGATCCAGCCCCAAGTCACGGGCCTCTCACTCTCAGACTCAGCCCCAAGTCATAAGCATCTCGCCCTCAGATCCAGCCCCAAGTCACAAGCATGTCACCCTCAGATCCAGCCCCAAGTCACAGGGTTCTCTTCCTCAGACCCAGCCCCAAGTCACAAGCCTCTCTCCCTCAGATCCAGCCCCAAGTCACAGGCCTTTTGACCCTCAGACCCAGTCCCAAGTTACGGGCCTCTCACCCTCAGACCCAGCCCCAAGTCACAAGCATGTCACCCTCAGATCCAGCCCCAAGTCACAGGCTTCTCTTCCTCAGATCCAGCCCCAAGTCACAGGCCTTTTGACCCTCAGACCCAGTCCCAAGTTACGGGCCTCTCACCCTCAGACCCAGCCCCAAGTCACAAGCATGTCACCCTCAGACCCAGCCCCAGATCACAGGCCTCTCTCTCTCAGACCCAGCCCCAAGTCACAGGCCTCTCACTCTCAGACCCAGCCCCAAGTTACGGGCCTTTCACCCTCAGACCCTGCCCCAAGTCACAAGCATGTCACCCTCAGATCCAGCCCCAAGTCACAGGCCTCTCTGCCTCAGAACCAGCCCCAAGTCACAGGCCTCTCTCCCGCAGACCCAGCCCCAAGTCGCAGACTTCTCACCCTCAGACCCAGCCCCAAGTCACAGGCGGGTCACCCTCAGACCCAGCCCCAAGTTACGGGCCTCTCTCTCTCAGACCCAGCCCCAAGTCGCAGACTTCTCACCCTCAGACCCAGCCCCAAGTCACAGGCGTCTCACCCTCAGACCCAGCCCCAAGTTACGGGCCTCTCTCTCTCAGACCCAGCCCCAAGTCACAGGCCTCTCTCCCTCAGACCCAGTCCCAAGTCACAGGCCTCTCTCCCTCAGATCCAGCCCCATGTCACAGGCCTTTCACCCTCAGACCCAGCCCCAAGTCACAGGCCTCTCACCCTCAGATCCAGCCCCAAGTCACAGGCCTTTCACCCTCAGACCCAGCCCCAAGTCACAGGCCTCTCTCCCTCAGACCCAGTCCCAAGTCGCAGGCCTCTCTCCTTCAGATCCAGTCCCAAGTCACAGGCCTCTCTCCTTCAGATCCAGCCCCAGGTCACAGGCCTCTCACCCTCAGACCCAGCCCCAAGTTACGGGTCTCGCACCCTCAGACCCAGCCCCAAGTCACAAGCATGTCACCCTCAGACCCAGCCCCAAGCCACAGGCCTCTCTCACTCAGACCCAGTCCCAAGTCGCAGGCCTCTCTCCTTCAGATCCAGTCCCAAGTCACAGGCCTCTCACCCTCAGACCCAGCCCCAAGTTACGGGTCTCGCACCCTCAGACCCAGCCCCAAGTCACAAGCATGTCACCCTCAGACCCAGCCCCAAGCCACAGGCCTCTCTCACTCAGACCCAGCCCCAAGTCACAGGCCTCTCACCCTCAGACCCCGCCCCTATACTCACAGGCCTCTCTCGTTCAGCGTCTCGGGTTCTTCACTTTTATCTTTGACTCTGGGCTTTCATCCTTTAAAAAATCTCCTTCTTTGTATATATTGTTTCTTTTACTAATGTTTAGCCACATTACTGCCTGTTGCATTAATCTGTGGCGTATTTTATCATGCTTGCGGACGTTACGGGTGCGTGGTTCGGTCGACCTCATCACATGCTGATTCGCTGGGTGTTTAATTTTCGGCGGGTCGCGCTAGGGGAGTGTCATACTATGGGCTGTAGCTAAAAATATCCCACGTGAACCTATGTTCTGTTTGTTTTTAAAATAAAGTTGGATACTTGCTCTATAATTTCCTATGGCCCATATAGTCAAACATGGTTAGCGATTTTTTTCTAGCATGGGGTTGAAAATTTGGGGTTTTGCATTACTTAACATGGGGATGGTTTCTGGTGGTGTGTATATATAACCTTTAACGTGGAGCGTTCACCCATAGGGCTGTACAGTCACTTCGGGATCCTATCGAGACCCCACGAGACAGGGACACATATGCTCTACGTCAATGGGTCTATCATTATAATACATAAGTGAAGTCATGATACTCAATTATGATGCATTCCGCATCCGTTGATATTTATTTACAACCTAGGCCATGGCTTTTGTTTACCCCACCAAGCGGATTTTGCGCTTCCAGATACATCAAGCTACCCCCCCTCCCCCACCCACTATATATAGTACTAGAGCCAAGGCTAGACGAGAAACTAAAGAGTAAAGTCCAGGCTTTTGTTTGCGTTCTGCATTTTGAAGTTGTACTTGTGGGTCAAAGACAAAGTCAAATTTAATTAGATCTATATATTATAAAATGTTAAAATGCTTTCTGCTTCTCAAATTTAAGCCAAATTAAGGGGAAAACATTTCATAAGCCGCCTAGATATGATTGACAATTTATAACAAAACTGCCATACCATGTAATTTGAAATTAATCTTGCACATCGAGAAGATCCTTACCAGTAGTTTGGCTATATCTGTAAGTCTCAAGCACACGAATTCGCTTCTAAAAGGTTTGAAATCGTTCGAGAAATACACAATTTGACATCAGACGCGAAAACAGAAATCGTTTTGGCGCAAAATGGCGTTTAGTCTCTCTCTCAACTTAGGCCTACTGCATTATGGGAATCTTAGCTGTTGACGTACACAATCTCGTGATAGAGAGCGCCCACGAAGTTGTTTCCGGGTTTTAGCCATCCGTCCCAGAACATAGCGTCCCTGAGGAGGTGTAGCCATGTCGCATGTCGATTTTAAGAAGAAGTCCATATCGCATGTTGAATTTAAGAAGAAGTCCATATAGCATGTCCATTTTAAGAAGTTCATGTCACGTGTCGATCTTAAGAAAAGGTCCATGTGGCTAAGTCTAATGTCGCATGTCGATTTTATGGCAGCAGACCCCAATGCCGCGTGGTCGATTTTAAAAATTGCCGTGTCGCCGTGTCGAAAAATGCCATGTATGGTTCTGTACAGTCAACATTACACTTAATACCCCTACTTGCTAATAGCCGTATAAAAACGATATTGTTTTGTGGAATCATTGCAGTGTGCTTCGGATAGTAAGACGACGTGGACTAATCGAACTATAGGCAGGAACTCTGGCCTTGAATGCTGGCAAAGAGGGGGGGGGGGGGGCGCCTCTGAATCGCGAATCCCCAAGAATTAGGGAGAGTAATATCTAATCTCTAAGATGAGGACTGTTCGATGTGTAACTTCTAAATATCCGTGTTTTTGAAAACAAACAGAGCCGACCTTACGCGTTGATAGGAACTTCCCAATTAAACAGGAAAGGGATGACGTCACCCACATTTTGTCAACTCTGTTACCGGACAAGAGACAAGTCCCTGCGCCTGAAGCCTTTTAATAATACTAGTTCACTCATAATTCGCTTTACATGACATGGGGTCAATATGCCCAACACTTCACTATGAAATTAACTGTTGATAACTGACGAAGTTCGATATTAATATGAAACAAATAATAGTTATGCCCAAACATCACAGTTCTGCGCCAGATTTGTTACTGCTAATGTGCAGAAACATCGTTGTATTATTACAAATGAAACCTTAACTTTGCCTACCGATATGAGGGATATCATTAAGAGTATAAATGCCATGAACAGCCTATCACTTCGAATAAGAAATATTTATATTCGTGTTGTAACAGAGCTGACATCTGGTAACAGGGCTGACGTATGGTAACAGAGCTGACATGCGTGTTGTCAATTGCTGAGAATGCCCAACCGAGGTGCCTTTTATCCATCCACCTTTGCCTGCTTAAGGTTACACACCAATAGAAACCATCCCCATGATAAGCAATGGAAAATCCCAAATTTTCAACCCCATGCCAGAGAAAAATCGGTAACCATGTTTGACTATGTGGGCCATAGGAAATTATAGAGCAATTATCCAACTTTATTTTAAAACCAAGCAAAACATAGGTTGACGTGCGATATTTTTTGCTACAGCCCATAGTATGACACCCCCCCTAGCGCAACCCGCCGAAATTAGAGACCCTGCGAATCAGCATGTGATTAGGTCGGCCGAACCACGCACCCGTAACATCCGCATGCATCATTAAATACGTCACAGATTAATTGAACAGGGATTATCCTGGCCAAACATTAGTAAAATAAACAATATCTGCCAAGACAAAAATAATTAGTAACCATATAACCTTGATATACGACCATATTTTAGGCACTATTTGACGCCATATACTTTTCTACGCACGACCTATTGGTCTGTAACCTTAAGCAGATGACATTTTCATCCTCCTTCATCTTCAACAGATACCCCGAAAAGAAGGCACAATTTCCATATATAGTACACAATTTGGTCAACCCATATACGAAAATGACGACACAATAACAGTGTGAAATCCATATGTATAACACTTACTGGTCCTCTTTCGGTCGATCTACCCACGGCCTAATTATAACCATGAGACTGTTCTATATTTTGACCTGTAAAGACCCCCCCCCCGATGCCCCCTCCCCCCCCCCCCCCCCACCCTGACGAATTCGTCACCTTCCGCCCCGTTGACGAAATCTTGGAGCCACACCCGTGGTTAGATAAGCGATAGTTTGGTCTATTAAGGCCTAGCAGACGACAGGGTGGGATACGAACCGTCAACAAATGGAACCGATAGATAAAACCTTCCCAGTATGGCCACTAGATGGCGCCACTGCAGATACGATTGGCCATGTTTTAATGGGTTTCTTGTCCAAGAAGGCAAAGAATACATTTTGGTATAATGTAACCAAAGGAAATCACATATAAAACCAACAAATATGTTACTTATACCGGTATTGCATGCAGGTAACGCCAGACAGCGGGACTGCCTTAAGAAGATGACATTTTCATCCTCCTTCATCTTCAACAGATACCCCGAAAAGAAGGCACAATTTCCATATAAAGTGCACAATTTGGTCAACCCATATACGAAAATGACGACACAATAACAGTGTGAAATCCATATGTATAACACTTACTGGTCCTCTTTCGGTCGATCTACCCACGGCTTAATTATAACCATGAGACTGTTCTATACTTTGACCTGTACAGCCCCTCCCCGCCCCCACCCTGACGAAATCGTCACCTTCCGCCCCGTTGACGAAATCTTGGAGCCACACCTGTGGTTAGATAAACGATAGTTTGGTCTATTAAGGCCTAGCAGACGACAGGGTGGGATACGAACCGTCAACAAATGGAACCGATAGATAAAACCTTCCCAGTATGGCCACTAGATGGCGCCACTGCAGATACGATTGGCCATGTTTTAATGGGTTTCTTGTCCAAGAAGGCAAAGAACACATTTTGGTATAATGTTACCAAAGAAAATCACATATAAAACCAATAAATATGTTACTTATACCGGTATTGCATGCAGGTAACGCCAGACAGCGGGACTGCCTTAAGGTTACACACCAATAGACACCAAGAGAAACATCTCGCAGACTTGCCATAGAAACAGGAAGATACGAAAATGTTTCAAGGTGTGACCGGATATGTATATATTGTAATATAAATGGCCTCAGTTATGTGGAAGATGAATATCATTTCCTCTGTATCTGTAACTTATATAAGGACCTGCGAAATAAATACTTAAGGTACGCCTCCAATTGCACTAGGTAAATATTTATAAATATGCTGAAAACAAAGAACCCCACTAAGCTAACAGAATCGGGAAACTTCATCTACCATGCAACAAATCTCCGTAATCGATTTTCACAAAGCTGTTCTCGTCAATTGTGTTAATATCATACTCTGTATATATGTTGTACTATGGGCCGAAGGCCAGCAGTACGAAATAAATCTTTACCTTTACCTTACCAATAGAAACCATCCCCATGATAAGCAATGGAAAAACCCAAATTTTCGACCCCATGCCAGAGAAAAATCGGTAACCATGTTTGACTATGTGGGCCATAGTAATAGTAATAATATTGATATTAATACAAACAATATTATTATTATTAATAGTAATAAGAAGAAGAAATTAAAATATTGGTATTAAGCTGGAAGAACTGGATGGCACGTCATATTATGCCCACCGTGCCGAGTGGAAGGAAAAATGCAGAACTTGACTGTTTAGTGATAAACATGCATTCTTTTTAAAAATTATATTACAACGAGACTCTTCTATAAAATCCTCAAAACAACACACACTTTAGGCCATAATATTAAATATAAGTAAATTGTTTGTGTTCTAAAGAAGTGTATATATGTTTATGTATTATGCATATATATTATATAACTTTTTCCTTGAGAGTTTCAGTCAGCTGTCTCTATCACATACCTTACATGGAATACCATATATTGTATATAAGTGGCGGATTAAAGACATTTTACAATTTGGCGTGTTTTACCCCCACTCCAGTACCGCCTGGATCTTAAATGGTTACGTCTATCTCTGATACCTTTAGAACCTTAAAGATCCCGCTCTGTAAAAATCGGGAATGAAGACTGCACGATCATAGCTGTAAGTTTCGCGGCAAGTGACGTTGATGCACGTTCCGGTTTAATTGTTAAATATAGACAGGTGCAGGGTCAAACGTCATGTGATATACTGAGCAATATTTCTAATAATAACGCGCCCGAATAATTAACGGACATTCTATTTTGATGGCGTAATATGTTGGGATTAATATCTCGAAAGTCCCTGTGGACCCACGGGTTGGTCTCATATGTGATTGGCATATATCTTATTGCCGACCCCGAACCGTCAGAATCATGAAGTCTAGATAGCGTCACATATGTGTGTATCCCCCTTTGTAACGAGGCCCAAATAAGAGTCTAGTAGGTATTGCCCTCTTTTACATATTTTCTTCATTGTACAATTAAATATATCGGCATTTGCATAAACGATTGGATATATCGGTTACCGTACAAAGCAAACGATGACGCCATATTGTTGTGATGCTTCATCGAACGCGTGTTTTATTGCCATTTCAATGGTCAGGTCACAGGCTGCAGGCGCATCGGGATCACAACGCAACGTAGCAATCCAAGAAATATAGCCACTGTATATACATTCATAACTACGTGGACTTATACGTGGAAAAATAAAATAGCAAGCGAGTAAATAAAAACAGGACTCGAATCATTCAATGCTCGAATCATAAAATGAATAAAGTTCTCTATTAATTACATTGTAGACATATGTAAGACTGCAGGGTAAATTTTCTGGCCATTTGATATCTGCCATTTTATCCCACTTCACATGCCAAAGCCACAACAAAAGATGAATCAATAGTAATAATTAGAAGAAGATCTAGACAAGGGACAAGAAGCTGCAATGTTTGTGCGAAGAACGTAGTCATTTCCGTCGAGGTCACCATAAGGATGGTTTGAGTCTGCTCTCAACCGCAGGGAGCAGACAAAGGTTCTGCAGACCATCATCAGAGCAGATATCTCCTTACGAACCTATCAACAGAACAGATCTATCTTTACAGACCTATCAACAGAACATATATGTTTACATACCAGTGAACAGTGACGATATACATCTTTACATTACAGTCAGCAGAAGAGTTACATCTTTAAATAACTGTCTACAAAACTTATCAACAGAACATATGTATCTTAATATAACAGAACTTCACATATGTGTCAACAGAACTATCTCTAGATGCAGACACTGAGTCACCTCGTTCTAGTTGCTGACACTGACTTACCTCGATCTAGCTGCTGACACTGACTCACCTCGCTCTGGCTGCAGACACTGTCTTACTTCTCTCTAGGTGCAGACACTGACTCACCTCGCTCTAGCTGCAGACACTGACTCACATGGCTCTAGCTGTAGACACTGACTCACCTCGCTCTAGCTGTAGACACTGACTCACTTTGCTCTAGCTGCAGACACTGACTCACATGGCTCTAGCTGTAGACACTGACTCTCCTCGCTCTAGCTGCAGACACTGACTCACCTCGCTCTAGCTGTAGACACTGACTCACCTCGCTCTAGCTGTAGACACTGACGCACCTCGCTCTAGCTGCAGACACTGACTCACATGGCTCTAGCTGCAGACACTGACTCACCTCGCTCTAGCTGCAGACACTGACTCACATGGCTCTAGCTGCAGACACTGACTCACCTCGCTCTAGCTGCAGACACTGACTCACCTCGCTCTAGCTGCTGACACTGACTCACCTCGCTCTAGCTGCAGACACTGACGCACCTCGCTCTAGCTGCAGACACTGACTCACCTCGCTCTAGCTGTAGACACTGACTCACCTCGCTCTAGCTGTAGACACTGACTCACATGGCTCTAGCTGTAGACACTGACTCACCTCGCTCTAGCTGTAGACACGGACGCACCTCGCTCTAGCTGCAGACACTGACTCACCTCGCTCTAGCTGTAGACACTGACTCACCTCGCTCTAGCTGTAGACACTGACTCACCTCGCTCTAGCTGTAGACACTGACTCACATGGCTCTAGCTGTAGACACTGACGCACCTCGCTCTAGCTGCAGACACTGACTCACCTCGCTCTAGCTGTAGACACTGACTCACCTCGCTCTAGCTGTAGACACTGACTCACATGGCTCTAGCTGTAGACACTGACGCACCTCGCTCTAGCTGCAGACACTGACTCACCTCGCTCTAGCTGCAGACACTGACTCACCTCGCTCTAGCTGCAGACACTGACGCACCTCGCTCTAGCTGTAGACACTGACGCACCTCGCTCTAGCTGTAGACACTGACGCACCTCGCTCTAGCTGTAGACACTGACGCACCTCGCTCTAGCTGCAGACACTGACTCACCTCGCTCTAGCTGTAGACACTGACGCACCTCGCTCTAGCTGTAGACACTGACGCACCTCGCTCTAGCTGCAGACACTGACTCACCTCGCTCTAGCTGCAGACACTGACTCACCTCGCTCTAGCTGTAGACACTGACTCACATGGCTCTAGCTGTAGACACTGACTCACCTCGCTCTAGCTGTAGACACTGACTCACATGGCTCTAGCTGTAGACACTGACGCACCTCGCTCTAGCTGTAGACACTGACGCACCTCGCTCTAGCTGCAGACACTGACGCACCTCGCTCTAGCTGTAGACACTGACGCACCTCGCTCTAGCTGCAGACACTGACTCACCTCGCTCTAGCTGTAGACACTGACGCACCTCGCTCTAGCTGTAGACACTGACGCACCTCGCTCTAGCTGCAGACACTGACTCACCTCGCTCTAGCTGCAGACACTGACTCACCTCGCTCTAGCTGTAGACACTGACTCACATGGCTCTAGGTGCAGACACTGACTCACCTCGCTCTAGCTGCAGACACTGACGCACCTCGCTCTAGCTGTAGACACTGACGCACCTCGCTCTAGCTGCAGACACTGACTCACCTCGCTCTAGCTGCAGACACTGACTCACCTCGCTCTAGCTGTAGACACTGACTCACCTCGCTCTAGCTGTAGACACTGACGCACCTCGCTCTAGCTGTAGACACTGACGCACCTCGCTCTAGCTGCAGACACTGACTCACCTCGCTCTAGCTGCAGACACTGACTCACCTCGCTCTAGCTGCAGACACTGACTCACCTCGCTCTAGCTGCTGACACTGACTCACCTCGCTCTAGCTGCAGACACTGACTCACCTCGCTCTAGCTGTAGACACTGACTCACCTCGCTCTAGCTGTAGACACTGACTCACATGGCTCTAGCTGCAGACACTGACTCACCTCGCTCTAGCTGTAGACACTGACTCACCTCGCTCTAGCTGTAGACACTGACGCACCTCGCTCTAGCTGTAGACACTGACTCACCTCGCTCTAGCTGTAGACACTGACTCACCTCGCTCTAGCTGTAGACACTGACTCACCTCGCTCTAGCTGTAGACACTGACTCACCTCGCTCTGGCTGCAGACACTGTCTTACTTCTCTCTAGGTGCAGACACTGACTCACCTCGCTCTAGCTGCAGACACTGACTCACATGGCTCTAGCTGTAGACACTGACTCACCTCGCTCTAGCTGTAGACACTGACTCACTTTGCTCTAGCTGCAGACACTGACTCACATGGCTCTAGCTGTAGACACTGACTCACCTCGCTCTAGCTGCAGACACTGACTCACCTCGCTCTAGCTGTAGACACTGACTCACCTCGCTCTAGCTGTAGACACTGACGCACCTCGCTCTAGCTGTAGACACTGACTCACCTCGCTCTAGCTGTAGACACTGACTCACATGGCTCTAGCTGTAGACACTGACTCACCTCGCTCTAGCTGTAGACACTGACGCACCTCGCTCTAGCTGTAGACACTGACTCACATGGCTCTAGCTGTAGACACTGACTCACCTCGCTCTAGCTGTAGACACTGACGCACCTCGCTCTAGCTGTAGACACTGACTCTCCTCGCTCTAGCTGTAGACACTGACTCACCTCGCTCTAGCTGCAGACACTGACTCACCTCGCTCTAGCTGTAGACACTGACTCACCTCGCTCTAGCTGTAGACACTGACGCACCTCGCTCTAGCTGTAGACACTGACTCACCTCGCTCTAGCTGTAGACACTGACTCACATGGCTCTAGCTGTAGACACTGACTCACCTCGCTCTAGCTGTAGACACTGACGCACCTCGCTCTAGCTGCAGACACTGACTCACCTCGCTCTAGCTGTAGACACTGACTCACCTCGCTCTAGCTGTAGACACTGACTCACCTCGCTCTAGCTGTAGACACTGACTCACATGGCTCTAGCTGCAGACACTGACTCACCTCGCTCTAGCTGTAGACACTGACTCACCTCGCTCTAGCTGTAGACACTGACGCACCTCGCTCTAGCTGTAGACACTGACTCACCTCGCTCTAGCTGTAGACACTGACTCACCTCGCTCTAGCTGTAGACACTGACTCACCTCGCTCTAGCTGTAGACACTGACGCACCTCGCTCTAGCTGTAGACACTGACTCACCTCGCTCTAGCTGTAGACACTGACTCACCTCGCTCTAGCTGTAGACACTGACTCACATGGCTCTAGCTGTAGACACTGACGCACCTCGCTCTAGCTGTAGACACTGACTCACATGGCTCTAGCTGTAGACACTGACGCACCTCGCTCTAGCTGTAGACACTGACTCACATGGCTCTAGCTGTAGACACTGACGCACCTCGCTCTAGCTGCAGACACTGACTCACCTCGCTCTAGCTGTAGACACTGACTCACCTCGCTCTAGCTGTAGACACTGACTCACCTCGCTCTAGCTGTAGACACTGACTCACTTTGCTCTAGCTGTAGACACTGACTCACCTCGCTCTAGCTGCAGACACTGACTCACATGGCTCTAGCTGCAGACACTGACTCACCTCGCTCTAGCTGTAGACACTGACGCACCTCGCTCTAGCTGTAGACACTGACTCACCTCGCTCTAGCTGTAGACACTGACTCACATGGCTCTAGCTGTAGACACTGACTCACATGGCTCTAGCTGTAGACACTGACTCACATGGCTCTAGCTGTAGACACTGACTCACCTCGCTCTAGCTGCAGACACTGACTCACCTCGCTCTAGCTGCAGACACTGACTCACCTCGCTCTAGCTGTAGACACTGACTCACATGGCTCTAGCTGTAGACACTGACTCACCTCGCTCTAGCTGCTGACACTGACTCACCTCGCTCTAGCTGTAGACACTGACTCACCTCGCTCTAGCTGTAGACACTGACTCACCTCGCTCTAGCTGCTGACACTGACTCACCTCGCTCTAGCTGCAGACACTGACTCACATGGCACTAGCTGTAGACACTGACTCACCTCGCTCTAGCTGCAGACACTGACTCACCTCGCTCTAGCTGTAGACACTGACTCACCTCGCTCTAGCTGTAGACACTGACTCACATGGCTCTAGCTGTAGACACTGACTCACCTCGCTCTAGTTGCTGACACTGACTCAACTCGCTCTAGCTGTTTGCACTGACTCACCTCACTCTAGCTGCTGACATTGACTCACCTCGCTCTAGCTGCTGACACTGACTCACCTCGCTCTAGCTGTAGACACTGACTCACATGGCTCTAGCTGTAGACACTGACTCACCTCGCTCTAGCTGCAGACACTGACTCACCTCGCTCTAGCTGCAGACACTGACTCACCTCGCTCTAGCTGTAGACACTGACTCACATGGCTCTAGCTGTAGACACTGACTCACCTCGCTCTAGCTGCTGACACTGACTCACCTCGCTCTAGCTGTAGACACTGACTCACCTCGCTCTAGCTGTAGACACTGACTCACCTCGCTCTAGCTGCTGACACTGACTCACCTCGCTCTAGCTGCAGACACTGACTCACATGGCACTAGCTGTAGACACTGACTCACCTCGCTCTAGCTGCAGACACTGACTCACCTCGCTCTAGCTGTAGACACTGACTCACCTCGCTCTAGCTGTAGACACTGACTCACATGGCTCTAGCTGTAGACACTGACTCACCTCGCTCTAGTTGCTGACACTGACTCAACTCGCTCTAGCTGTTTGCACTGACTCACCTCACTCTAGCTGCTGACATTGACTCACCTCGCTCTAGCTGCTGACACTGACTCACCTCGCTCTAGCTGCTGACGCTGACTCACCTTGCTCTAGGTGCAGACAGTGCTCATGAAGTCCTCAATGAAAGCGTCGTCGATGGCCGCCCAGCTGGCCGCCATCTTGACGTGGTCCTCGTGGCCAGAGACCACCTGCAGCAGGTGGGTCTTCATGGTGGCGGAGTCCGCGTTGCCCGGCACCCCAATGGCAAACATCTCGATACCAGCGCCGACGGTTAGGCCGATCTGGTGGGTATTAATTGGTCGGTGGGGGGCCGGCCGGGGTTTGGGGGTGGGGGTTGGAATGAGGGCAGAGAGGATGCAAGAGAATAAGTTTCTTGTCGCGCAATCGAGCAAGTTTCATGTCGCGCAGTCTAACTAGATAATTAATATACATGAAGGTATTCATCCTAGTATGAAAGTCATATTAAATCGCATCATGGAAATTAATGTGGTCACACCAGTTCACACTGGAGATAAGTCAAGCAAAGTTTGACCCATACCTATATTGTCTTAGTCTCGCGTGCTAAAGTCGCAAAGCGGCCTCTAACAGGCAGATCAAAGAGTAGTTCAGGTTAATCCACGGTGAGGCGCCACTGCATGCACCATGCGGTCTGGGCAATTATTTGCGAAAAGACAAGATGGCGACATGACCAGAATTTGTTAAAATCTTGCTGAATATAACAGTAACAGATCCATGGACCCACAAATATGGCGGCGCGTCGCGGGCCTCACTCACCTCGGCTGCCAACTGGGTGGTCACGTCCTCCGGAGGCCCATCTCCCAGAAAGATTCCCACCTTCCGGTTTCCGGTGGCGGCGTCCCCGAAACACAGAGTCCTCATGTTCCTCAGCGCTGACACGTACAGAGTGTTGCCAGTACTCATAAAGCCCAGCCCACTGAAGCCGGCTACCACCCACGACAAGCTGCGGTGGGTCCCCACGCTAAAGCCCAGGTTTGATAGTTGCTGCAACCAAGAGGGGAAAGTCAATTATAACATAACTTGATGAATGAGAAAACAACGGCCTGATAAATAAAGCTCTATTACTCCGGTGATGAAATTGGGTTTTGCGTTTTGGGGATGAAAGCATGTTTTAGGGTACAATTGCTACAAATTTAAATGGGACAGGTAGGCGCCCACTTCCACCTTGCCCAGTCCCACGTCTGTCCACACAGAGTGACGAGATACTCACCCAGGCGTACAGGTAGGCGCCCACTTGCACTTTGAACAGTCCCACGTCTGTCCACACAGAGTGACGAGATACTCACCCAGGCGTACAGGTAGGCGCCCACTTCCACCTTGCCCAGTCCCACGTCTCTCCACACAGAGTGACGAGATACTCAACCAGGCGTACAGGTAGGCGCCCACTTCCACATTGCCCAGTCCCACGTCTGTCCACACAGAGTGACGAGATACTCAACCAGGCGTACAAGAAGGCGCCTACTTCCACCTTGCCCAGTCCAACGTCTGTCCACACAGAGTGACGAGATACTCACCCAGGCGTACAAGTAGGCGCCCATTTCCACCTTGCCCAGTCCCAGGTCTGTCCACACAGAGTGACGAGATACTCAACCAGGCGTCCAGGTAGGCGCCCACTCCCACCTTGCCCAGTTCCAAGTCTGTCCACACAGAGTGACGAGATACTCACCCAGGCGTACAGGTAGGCGCCCACTTCCACCTTGCCCAGTCCCACGTCTGTCCACAGAGAGTGACGAGATACTCACCCAGGCGTACAAGTAGGCACCCACTTCAACCTTGCCTAGTCCCACGTCTGTCCACACAGAGTGACGAGATACTCAACCAGGCGTACAGGTATGCGCCCACTTCCACCTTGCCCAGTCCCACGTCTGTCCACACAGAGTGACGAGATACTCACCCAGGCGCACAGGTAGGCGCCCACTTCCACCTTGCCCAGTCCCACGTCTGTCCACACAGAGTGACGAGATACTCACCCAGGCGTACAGGTAGTCGCCCACTCCCACCTTGCCCAGATCCAAGTCTGTCCACACAGAGTGACGAGATACTCACCCAGGCGTACAGGTTGGCGCCCACTTCCACCTTGCCCAGTCCCACGTCTGTCCACACAGAGTGATGAGATACTCACCCAGGCGTACAAGTAGGCGCCCACTTCCACCTTGCCCAGTCCCACGTCTGTCCACACAGAGTGATGAGATACTCACCCAGGCGCACAGGTAGGCGCCCACTTCTACCTTGCCCAGTCCCACGTCTGTCCACATAGAGTGAGGAGGTACTCACCCAGGCGTACAGGTAGGCGCCCACTTCCACCTTGCCCAGTCCCACGTCTGTCCACACAGAGTGACGAAATTCGAGATACTCACCCAGGCGTACAGGTAGGCGCCCACTTCCACCTTGCCCAGTCCCACGTCTGTCCACACAGAGTGACGAGATACTCACCCAGGCGTACAAGTAGGCACCCACTTCAACCTTGCCTAGTCCCACGTCTGTCCACACAGAGTGACGAGATACTCAACCAGGCGTACAGGTAGGCGCCCACTTCCACCTTGCCCAGTCCCACGTCTGTCCACACAGAGTGACGAGATACTCACCCAGGCGCACAGGTAGGCGCCCACTTCCACCTTGCCCAGTCCCACGTCTGTCCACACAGAGTGACGAGATACTCACCCAGGCGTACAGGTAGTCGCCCACTCCCACCTTGCCCAGATCCAAGTCTGTCCACACAGAGTGACGAGATACTCACCCAGGCGTACAGGTTGGCGCCCACTTCCACCTTGCCCAGTCCCACGTCTGTCCACACAGAGTGATGAGATACTCACCCAAGGGTACAAGTAGGCGCCCACTTCCACCTTGCCCAGTCCAACGTCTGTCCACACAGTGACGAGATACTCACCCAGGCGTACAAGTAGGCGCCCACTCCCACCTTGCCCAGTCCCACGTCTGTCCACACAGAGTGACGAGATACTCAACCAGGCGTACAGGTAGGCGCCCACTTCCACCTTGCCCAGTCCCACGTCTGTCCACACAGAGTGACGAGATACTCACCGAAGCGTACAAGTAGGCGCCCACTTCCACCTTGCCCAGTCCCACGTCTGTCCACACAGAGTGACGAGATACTCACCCAGGCGTACAAGTAGGCGCCCACTCCCACCTTGCCCAGTCCCACGTCTGTCCACACAGAGTGACGAGATACTCAACCAGGCGTACAGGTAGGCGCCCACTTCCACCTTGCCCAGTCCCACGTCTGTCCACACAGAGTGACGAGATACTCACCGAAGCGTACAAGTAGGCGCCCACTTCCACCTTGCCCAGTCCCACGTCTGTCCACACAGAGTGACGAGATACTCACCCAGGCGTACAGGTTGGCGCCCATTTCCACCTTGCCCAGTCCCACGTCTGTCCACACAGAGTGACGAGATACTCACCCAGGCGTACAGGTTGGCGCCCCCTTCCACCTTGCCCAGTCCCACGTCTGTCCACACAGAGTGACGAGATACTCACCCAAGGGTACAAGTAGGCGCCTACTTCCACCTTGCCCAGTCCCACGTCTGTCCACACAGAGTGACGAGATACTCACCTAGGCGTACAAGTAGGCGCCCACTTCTACCTTGCCCAGTCCCACGTCTGTCCACACAGAGTAACGAGGTACCCACCCAGGCGTACAGGTAGGCGCCCACTTCCACCTTGCCCAGTCCCACGTCTGTCCACAGAGAGTGACGAGATACTCACCCAGGCGTACAGGTAGGCGCCCACTTCCACCTTGCCCAGTTCCACGTCTGTCCACGCAGAGTGACGAGATACTCACCCAGGCGTACAGGTAGGCGCCCACTTCCACCTTGCCCAGTCCCACGTCTGTCCACACGGAGTGACGAGATACTCACTCAGGCGTACAGGTAGGCGCCCACTTCCACCTTGCCCAGTCCCACGTCTGTCCACACAGAGTGACGAGATACTCACCCAGGCGTACAGGTAGGCGCCCACTTCCACCTTGGCCAGTCCCACGTCTGTCCACAGAGAGTGACGAGATACTCACCCAGGCGTACAGGTAGGCGCCCACTTCCACCTTGCCCAGTTCCACGTCTGTCCACGCAGAGTGACGAGATACTCACCCAGGCGTACAGGTAGGCGCCCACTTCCACCTTGCCCAGTCCCACGTCTGTTCACACAGAGTGACGAGATACTGACCCAAGCGTACAAGTAGGCGCCCACTTCCACCTTGCCCAGTCCCACGTCTGTCCACACAGACACAGAGTGACGAGATACTCACCCAGGCGTACAAGGAGGCGCCCACTTCCACCTTGCCCAGTCCCACGTCTGTCCACACAGACACAGAGTGACGAGATACTCACCCAGGCGTACAAGGAGGCGCCCACTTCCACCTTGCCCAGTCCCACGTCTGTTCACACAGAGTGACGAGATACTGACCCAAGCGTACAAGTAGGCGCCCACTTCCACCTTGCCCAGTCCCACGTCTGTCCACACAGACACAGAGTGACGAGATACTCACCCAGGCGTACAAGGAGGCGCCCACTTCCACCTTGCCCAGTCCCACGTCTGTCCACACAGACACAGAGTGACGAGATACTCACCCAGGCGTACAAGGAGGCGCCCACTTCCACCTTGCCCAGTCCCACGTCTGTTCACACAGAGTGACGAGATACTGACCCAAGCGTACAAGTAGGCGCCCACTTCCACCTTGCCCAGTCCCACGTCTGTCCACACAGACACAGAGTGACGAGATACTCACCCAGGCGTACAAGGAGGCGCCCACTTCCACCTTGCACAGTCCCACGTCTGTCCACACAGAGTGACGAGATACTCACCCAGGTGTAGAAGGAGGCGCCCACTTCCACCTTGCCCAGTCCCACGTCTCTCCACACAAAGTGACGAGATACTCACCCAGGCGTACAGGTAGGCGCCCACTTCCACCTTGCCCAGTTCCACGTCTGTCCACACAGAGTGACGAGATACTCACCCAGGCGAACAGGTAGGCGCCCACTTCCACCTTGCCCAGTCCCACGTCTGTCCACACAGAGTGACGAGATACTCAGCCAGGCGTACAAATAGGCGCCCACTTCCACCTTGCCCGGTCCCACGTCTGTCCACACAGAGTGACGAGATACTCACCCAGGCGTACAAGTAGGCGCCCACTTCCACCTTGCCCAGTCCCACGTCTGTCCACACAGAGTGACGAGATACTCACCCAGGCGTACAGGTAGGCGCCCACTTCCGCCTTGCCCAGTCCCACGTCTTTCCACAGAGTGACGAGATACTCACCCAGGCGTACAAGTAGGCGCCCACTTCCACCTTGCCCAGTCCCACGTCTGTCCACACAGAGTGACGAGATTCTCACCCAGGCGTACAGGTAGGCGCCCACTTCCACCTTGCCCAGTCCCACGTCTGTCCACACAGAGTGACGAGATACTCAACCAGGCGTACAGGTAGGCGCCCACTTCCACCTTGCCCAGTTCCACGTCTGTCCACACAGAGTGACGAGATACTCACCCAGGCGTACAGGTAGGCGCCCACTTCCGCCTTGCCCAGTCCCATGTCTTTCCACAGAGAGTGACGCGATACTCACCCAGGCGTACAGGTAGGCGCCCACTTCCACCTTGCCCAGTTTCACGTCTGTCCAGACAGAGTGACGAGATACTCACCAAAGCGCACAAGTAGGCGCCCACTTCCGCTTTGCCCAGTTCCACGTCTGTCCACACAGAGTGACGAGATACTCACCCAGGTGTAGAAGGAGGCGCCCACTTCCACCTTGCCCAGTCCCACGTGTCTCCACACAAAGTGACGAGATACTCACCCAGGCGAACAGGTAGGCGCCCACTTCCACCTTGCCCTGTTCCATGTCTGTCCACACAGAGTGACGAGATACTCACCCAGGCGTACAGGTAGGCGCCCACTTCCACCTTGCCCAGTTCCACGTCTGTCCACACAGAGTGACGAGATACTCACCCAGGCGTACAGGTAGGCGCCCACTTCCACCTCGCCCAGTGCCACGTCTGTCCACACAGAGTGACGAGATACTCAGCCAGGCGTACAAGTAGGCGCCCACTTCCACCTTGCCCAGTTCCATGTCTGTCCACACAGAGCGACGAGATACTCACCCAGGCGTACAGGTAGGCGCCCACTTCCACATTGGCCCGTCCCACGTCTGTCCACAGAGAGTGACGAGATACTCACCCAGGCGTACAAGTAGGCGCCCACTTCCACCTTGCCCAGTCCCACATCTGTCCACACAGAGTGACGAGATACTCACCCAGGCGTACAAGTAGGCGCCCACTTCCACCTTGCCCAGTTCCATGTCTGTCCACACAGAGTGACGAGATACTCACCCAGGCGTACAGGTAGGCGCCCACTTCCACCTTGGCCAGTCCCACGTCTGTCCACAGAGAGTGACGAGATACTCACCCAGGCGTACAGGTAGGCGCCCACTTCCACCTTGCCCAGTTCCACGTCTGTCCACGCAGAGTGACGAGATACTCACCCAGGCCTACAAGTAGGCGCCCACTTCCACCTTGCCCAGTCCCACGTCTGTCTACACAGAGTAACGAGGTACTCACCCAGGCGTACAGGTAGGCGCCCACTTCCACCTTGCCCAGTCCCACGTCTGTCCACACAGAGTGACGAGATACTCACCCAAGCGTACAAGTAGGCGCCCACTTCCACCTTGCCCAGGCCCACGTCTGTCCACACAGAGTGACGAGATACTCACCCAGGCGTACAGGTTGGCGCCCGCTTCCACCTTGCCCAGTCCCACGTCTGTCCACACAGAGTGACGAGATACTCACCCATGCGTACAAGTAGGCGCCCACTTCCACCTTGCCCAGTTCCACGTCTGTCCACACAGAGTGACGAGATACTCACCCAGGCGTACAGGTAGGCGCCCACTTCCACCTTGCCCAGTTCCACGTCTGTCCACACCGAGTGACGAGATACTCACCCAGGCGTACAGGTAGGCGCCCACTTCCACCTTGCCCAGTCCCACGTCTGTCCACACAGAGTGACGAGATACTCACCCAGGCGTACAGGTAGGCGCCCACTTCCACCTCGCCCAGTCCCACGTCTGTCCACACAGAGTGACGAGATACTCAGCCAGGCGTACAAGTAGGCGCCCACTTCCACCTTGCCCAGTTCCACGTCTGTCCACACAGAGTGACGAGATACTTACCCAGGCGTACAAGTAGGCGCCCACTTCCACCTTGCCCAGTCCCACGTCTGTCCACACAGAGTGACGAGATACTCACCCAGGCGTACAGGTAGGCGCCCACTTCCACCTTGCCCAGTCCCACGTCTGTCCACAGAGAGTGACGAGATACTCACCCAGGCGTACAGGTAGGCGCCCACTTCCACCTTGCCCAGTTCCATGTCTGTCCACACAGAGTGACAAGATACTCACCCAGGCGTACAAGTAGGCGCCCACTTCCACCTTGCCCAGTTCCATGTCTGTCCACACAGAGTGACGAGATACTCACCCAGGCGTACAGGTAGGCGCCCACTTCCACCTTGGCCAGTCCCACGTCTGTCCACAGAGAGTGACGAGATACTCACCCAGGCGTACAGGTTGGCGCCCACTTCCACCTTGCCCAGTTCCACGTCTGTCCACGCAGAGTGTCGAGATACTCACCCAGGCGTACATGTAGGCGCCCACTTCCACCTTGCCCAGTTCAACGTCTGTCCACACAGAGTGACGAGATACTCACCCAGGCGTACAAGTAGGCGCCCACTTCCACCTTGCCCAGTTCAACGTCTGTTCACACAGAGTGGCGAGATACTTACCCAGTCGTACAAGTAGGCGCCCACTTCCACCTTGCCCAGTCCCACGTCTGTCCACACAGAGTGACGAGATACTCACCCAGGCGTACAAGTAGGCGCCCACTTCCACCTTGCCCAGTTCCATGTCTGTCCACACAGAGTGACGAGATACTCACCCAGGCGTACAGGTAGGCGCCCACTTCTACCTTGCACAGTTCCACGTCTGTCCACACAGAGTGACGAGATACTCACCCAGGCGTACAGGTAGGCGCCCACTTCCACCTTTCCCAGTCCCACGTCTGTCCACACAGAATGACGAGATACTCACCCAGGCGTACAGGTAGGCGCCCACTTCCACCTTGCCCAGTCCCACGTCTGTCCACACAGAATGACGAGATACTCACCCAGGCGTACAGGTAGGCGCCCACTTCCACCTTGCCCAGTCCCACGTCTGTCCACACAGAATGACGAGATACTCACCCAGGCGTACAGGTAGGCGCCCACTTCCACCTTGCCCAGTCCCACGTTTTGGTGACGCATCATCTTCACAACGGCTGCTTTCTCGTAGACATTATTCCGAGTGTTGGCCGAGTTGTCGACTACGAAGCAGATGCTGGTGCCGGCAGCGCAGTTGGGACCTGGATCAACAAAGGATATCAATGCTGGGATCAATAATGATCTCACTACAAGGCACTGCACAACAACAGTGTTACTCCCAACCCCACGACAATTAAGCACTGAACAACAGCAGTGTTACTCCCAACCCCACTACCTGAGAGCATAGCGGCACGTAGATGGGTGGTTCGAGCAGGATGAAGATCTTTTCTCGCAAAGAGTAGGGGTTTACATTTCTCCGCTCTTCCCTTCCTTCTATCATTGACGCGATACGACCAGAATTGATTAAAGCGTCCTGAGTATACCACTAACCAACCATAGAACCCCACGCCCAAGCAATGCACTACAACAGTGTTACTCCCAATCCCACTATGCACCAAGGAAAAAAGACCATGGCGACGATGGCGGTGGGGGAGGGGGGGGGGGCACGATCAGCACATATGTCAATTTAAATGGATGGCATTGCTTTGCATTTGAAAGTTTCTAAACTTAACTTCAGGGTAAATCCTCCACACCACACCAAGGCAAGACGTGAAGCCACCAACGCCTAAGAAACTGCTCGAATTTCCTAAGCCGCCGAGGTTAACCGCTAATTTGACAGTTACTTGAAGTAGAGGTGTGAGGAATGAGCGTCCCCTGGTTGTAGAGCGGCTTTCACTCTGTCGTCATTTGGTAAAGAACAAATAGTTATAATATGTCGTAATACTTACTCGGGATCGGTAGAGGCGGAGGGTCGCCTGGAACAAAAACAAAGATGGTCAGCGCTAATGAAGAACCTCGTGGCATATTGTGTAATTTCAGCGAACAATTTTAATATATTGCGCGTTGGTAGACAACGAAGAACCGCTTCATCAAACAAAGGTGGGCACAGAGATGTCCTATCACAAGAAAAGGAAGTTCCCAGTGACACATCAAATAGTATTGTATTGCATTACACAAATGGGTAATGGGCATATCGACCTCACTGCAAGAGGTCATTTGAATATTTAGTTGACAAAAAGCAAAAGTCTTGCGGGGTAATAGCATTTGTTAATTCTTATTGGGAGGCATCAATATATATTGATGTCTCGGCTTCTTCCATTATTAATGTAATGCAACGCAATTATCAAAATTATTATTAAATGTTTTGTTTGCAATATTAATTACTATAAAACACGATTCGAATGCACAGCCATCGTAAACATCACAATGCAAGAGGCCTGCATGCAAAAACTTCAACTAAGTATACAATATGTCCTTCTGAAGAGATGGAGAGTGAAATAACGAGAGCACTCACTGCAGGTGGGTCCAGAGAATAGCGGGGAGCACGCACACACGAAACCCCCACCAGCCGCCGAGACGCACACGCCGCCATTGAGACAGGGGGACGAAGCGCAACCGTCATCTGTGAAATAAATTAACCACCATGAATCTAAATATGGCGGATCCAGTAATTTGAAAATGGGGACGAAGGGCGGGAGGGGGTCACTGCAAACTTGCGACCGAAGGGAGGGCTCTGGAAAGCCACTATCTCCTGGACCCCTCACCCCTATATAGATCCGCCCCAAAATGGTTATGTAGAAATGGTTCCAAAGTTTAATCTACAGACATATGTAAATGTATATACGGCTTTAAAGCTTAATTTTCGAACATTTAGTATATGTAAATATACGGTTTCAAACTACCATATCCATGTTTATGTTTGATTTTATAAGCATTATTAACACAACGAAAACGATCACCTTTTACCTAAATTAAAGAAAAATGTATGCATCAGCTGGATATGCTAATATGTAATTATTAATATTATCGTCCATTTTCCCATCATGCATGTCTAAGTTTACAGCGCTGGGTTGCTGCGAAAGCCATGGACTCACTGGTCTTGGGTATCCCACAAATCGCTTCCATCATATTGTCAAAAAAGGCCTCGTTCAGTTCGCCGTAACTGCCGGCAACCATCACGTGATCCCTACTTCCGGTGAGGGCGAGAAGTTCGTCGATGGCATATCCGTCCACACCGACGGCAAAGACCTGAATAATGGTGAGTAATAAGAAAGCAAAATCTTCGAATCAAGTTGTGTTTATATGTATTCACATAATTTTTTAAACAGCCGTTGTGTTGTAATGCATAGTGGTTTGCAGGCCCCGGGAGGCCGGCCGCCCAAGAACCGTAGAACCGCCAGTGCGTAATAAATCGTTTCTATAAATAGCGGGAGGCCTACACAAGCAAACCGCATACACACGCAACGGCGGTTCTACGGTAGTCTAAGGCGGACCTTGGCCCATTACAGCGTTGAAGCTTTAATTTACTACATTGGTTTTGTGGAAAGCCCCAAGGTTAATTACATTCGCGCCTTCGTCTAAAGCCATAAAGTACGTTAATTACATTGGCGCCTAACGCTGGGAGCTCTGAGATTAATTAATTACCTTGGCACCTTCGATTAAAGCGCTAAATACCTTGGCGCCGTGCAGCGCTGAATGCTCTCAACTTAATGAATTAACTTGGCGCCATGTTCCAATCCGCTAAGCTGAAGGCTCTGAGGTTAATTAATTACCTTGGCGATGTTTACCGAGGTATTCACTAAATCGCCAATGGTTATTATACGGAACTCAGTTTACCTACGTCACCACTTCTTTTGCCGTGATTCATTCATGCTTTGTTTCATTAAGACTTCGTAAAAAATCTTAGGGATACAGCCCGCCGATGCTTACCGATGTCTTCTCTAAATCGCCGAGGCTTACTATGAGGTGCTTACCTTAATTAATTACCTTGGCGCCTCGCATCGCTGAAAAAAAAACCCTCAGGTTTATTAATTACCTTGGCGCCTGCGTCCCGCAGCATGGCGCCCTGGGCGATGGCGGCAGGTCCCTGCTGGACGTCTGTCGGGCCGTCAGTGACCAGCAGCACAACGTTCTCGTGACCCGCCCGGTCGCCGTTGGCCGCCGACAGGCACGCGGTCCGCGTCATCTCCAGGCCCTGGTGGGTGAAGGTGGAGCGACGGTCGTGGACCAGGACCTCCAAGGCCGTCTCCAAGGTCGACCACGTGGCGTGGTCGTTGAGCTTGATCTCCAAGGAGGCGCCGTAGCTGAACTTGACGACGCCGATCTGAGAAAAGACTCGTTGAGACCAGATATGCATGACGCGGAAGTTCTGGTTTGTCTAGCTTCCAGACAACAATCGTAGGGCGTTCTAGACAGCAATCGTAACATCTTCCAGACAGCAAACGTAACGTACACTAGATAACACTCGTTACCCCCGTACGAAAATATCATATAGAAATTCTATAAAAAAAATTCTAAAGGTTTCTATCGACTTTTCTTTGAAAATTCTAAACGTATTTTCATAGCTTTTTTCATCGAGTTTCCATAGAATTTCCATAGAGTTTCCAATAAAGTTTCCATAGAATTTCAATAGAATTTCTATAGAGTTTCCATAGAATTTCCATAGAAGTCCAACATCAGCTCCGTCTCGGCTGAACGGGCACAGCCGTTCGGCAGACCTTTACATCTCATGCTGCTAATGTTATTGTCCAATAGATTGGCTCCGCCGCTACTCTCACTTCGTAGCAGGCAACCGATGCGAAAGTCAATATGCCGGCAAGGCTAAAATACTGTAAGATATTTGCCTACGGGTTATAATGATGTCTGATAAACTTAATGCCATGATTCGCGTAATAAATCTGGGAAGAGAAATTACTTTCATGTATCCCTTTCACATTAAGAGTACTTCTACAAACCTGCAAACGTACCTGATCATAACCGATCAGAGAGGAAAAAAATGGCTCTGTCGAAATATTATTTGTATATACGTTATATAGAAACCAATTGCTCTATGGAAGTATCCCTACAAGGATACTTCCCAACAAGCCCCAACACATACCACTGAGTCAGACATTGTTCTCTAGTCTGTATCTACGACTGATTCTGTATTATTGAGCCAGTCTAAGTCTAAATCGTTGGAACCCATTGCATAAACGAAGATGATGCATTAGTCGCCCTGTAATTGTTACATTCCCTGGACACCCACCTGAACGTCTTCGACAGTTACGTATGTGTTCCGAACAAATATCTTCATCCACTCCAGCATCTTAAAAAAAGTTATTTGCTCGTTTAATTTTTGTTATTATTTATTTGCCTAATAGATAACGATAAACAGTGTATATGGATCTTGGGAACGACACCAATACACGATCTGTTTTCCACACGTTTGCAAAGAATAACCAACAAATGGAAAAATATAGTAACACAAACTGCTAATTATTACAAGTTTTCATTAATGATGTTATGCCAAATTGTGTTACTAAATGTGTGTCATCAGAATAAAGTAGGCATTACAATATGCTTCACAACTAATTAATCTTTAGTTGTTTTGAATTAGCTAGGCGATCCCTTCTCTCACCATGTTCCAGTCCGCTAAACTGATAGTGGCTGATGAATCAACCGTGAAGCACAGGTCCATCATGTAACATTCATTGAACGTCTCTGAAGAAAATATAGAGACAAGTTATATTTGGTTTCTATTCCAAGAATGCCACACGTATTGAGACATGTATAAGCGCGTCGAACTTTGGAACCAAACAAAGCCAGTGGTATCAATATAATTGGGAAAACTTACAGGTTTTTCTTTTGCCTCAATATGAACCTCCAATATATTGATGTTATGAGCTACTTATTGATTTGGCATGTACGCTGATGCTCAGTGTTGTGGTGAAATAAAGAAATTATTTTTAAAAAAAAGTTCACCATGATGATAAATAGTAAACATTCTAGTTTTATATCGGGTTTTTCCAGAAATATATTCAAATGTTTAGTATGTCGACTGATGTTCACTGACTGGTTGAACACATCCTGCCATCCTGACTGTCTGGCTTATTATATTGACTCGTTGGTTGACATTAACGAAACGGGATGCGACGGGTACGTTTCTATGCTGGACCATGAATTAAGAATTGTTGAATTTAAAATCTTATTCTGATTTTAACAGCGTTTGGCAATTCTCGGCCCACATGTGCTTACCGCAGCTTTGTCCAGTGTATCCGGGGGGACATGCGCATACGTAGGTATTTGTTGTGGCGCCCGTGGATTTGATGACGCAGGTTCCGCCGTTCAGACAAGGGTAAGACTCGCATGGGTCACCACCTGAATGACACAGACAGTCATCATCAGAGTTCTATTGGATGGGCAGCAACCGCGCATGAACACATTCCTCATAATGCTGATAATGAGAGAAGAGACGTTATAATCGGGTGGATATTAAGACAGGCAATCGCCATCGACGTGGCTTAATTATGACGACCCCAACAAGTGCACAACAAACTCAAAAACAGGTGGGTTCAACGCAGCACAGCATACGGACATCCAAGATAAGAGGACGAGAGGACAACATGGGGTGTGTTGGGGGAGGGGAGGGGGGGGGGGAGGGCCACTTCTTACGTAAGTTTCGTCCGTAATCGACCAATATCCTCAACGGTGAGATCACTACAACCATACACTAGAACTGGTCAAGGAAACAGAAAAGGAAATTCGATGAGGAATACTGAAGGTCGTCCCCCGCCCCCCTTCAGCTATTGTGACAATTGCATAAATTTCACGGAAATAAAACAGAAAACATTCCGAGATGTAACAAACATCAGTTCAAACGCAAAAAAGAAAAAAAAACAGGAACCGGAAGTGCATCGACTGACTTACCTGGAATGGGCAGCATGCACATGCTGGCCGTGACCTTGGCGGCCACGTTGGGCAACTCGGAGTACGAGTCGGCTACGAATGCCCGCGTGGAGTTGCCGTCCACCCAGTCGCTGACCTCCCGGAGGCTGTAGTCCTGGACCCCGACCACAAACAGGTCGACCCCTGCGTCCCTGACGTTGGCGGCGCTGATGGAGGTGTCGGCCGGGTACTGGGAGGGCCCGTCCGTTACCACCACGGCCGTGTTGTCCGCGTCCGAGCGGTCACCACGCAGCAAGTCGAAGCATTGGCTCATCATGAGGTCCATGCCTGTGTGTACAGTGTGAGGGAGTGAACGGGATGGTAGGGGTCTGGAAGGGGGGGGGGGGGGGTCGGCGGGCGAGGGCGTGTCTAGTGTCCATTTTTTTAAATTCTCAGTGTCGTATGTTGACTTTTTACGACATTTTTGGTTAAGTTCAGTGTCTTTATTTTCTAACATGCCACTATCTGTGCCGATATCGATTTTTCATATCCTCAGTGTCGGAATTTGGGGGGTCAATGTCAAATTCATATCAGTCATATCGGGAATTCTGCATACATGGGACTGTCATAGCAAGAATCGTATTTATATATTAAGGAATTCATACTAAAGTATTGACTGTTTGCTGGTCGTCTGTTAATTGATGGCAAAGAAGACACACTTAAGTAGCTTTTGGGTGTCGTATTGTACTTGCTCATGGGCATCTGTTGACACCTAGACACGTACTGATATATTGACATCTCCTGATATTTGAACATTTACTAATACTTGGACATCTACAAACACTACATCTACTGATATCTGGCACTCTCAGCTGATACTTGGATGTACTGATATATAATCATCTACAGATATTTTGGGCATCTACTGATATCTGGACATCTACTGATACCATGCCCTCTACTCATACTTGGATATATATGATACACGAACATGTACAGGTTTATGGACATCTACTGATACTTGGATGTATACCCATACGTAGACATCTGCTTAACCATGGGCTTATTCAACGTTTTGGGCTCGTTGTATTAAACACGAGCGCTCACCTCCGTTGGCCACAATCAGTACTGCGGCCCTATGTATAATATACATTATACGCCGTGACTGATACAGTACTGATTGTAGCCAACGGAAGTGAGCGCTCGTAATATCAAGGTTCATTCACCTAGCGCCGTTTCTGAGGTCTGCTTGAGGTGGCGCATGGCGGACACGGCAGACTGCAGCGCCACCTTGTCATTCGGGTACTGATCGAGAAAGACCTCCATCCGGGTCTCCCAGCTGAATTGAGCCACGCCGGCGTGCACGCGATCCGACGTGATGTTGCGGGGATCGATGACGTCATTGATGAAGCCCGTCATGGCGGGCCAGTTGAGGCCGATGGTGGCGGAGGAGTCCATCAGGAAACAGATGTCGAGGAGGTCGCAGAACTGGGTGTCTGCGAATGATGACAAATGAAATCGCTTAAAGTTACAATATCGTCAGATCGGAGGGAGGTGTCTTCGCTGTTGGAACAGCCGTAAATACTATACAACCCTCTCCCGCAAGGAAGCATTAGTCGGTGAATATAGGAGAGTTTTAGGCACGCATTTTAACGTTTCATTCATTTTATACATAGTGTTAAGTATATAGATGTATATGCACGTCAGTGTGCTGACGTCACGAAAGGTTTTGTGGAAATAGTAACTTGAATGTTACTCATATAGCAATATACATACAAAGATGTTGAAATGTCTTGAATGGAAATGATTAGGTTTGTGTACAACGGGTGCGAAGAATAGATATATGGATGGACTTACCACAGTTGTCACCAGTGAGGAGGGGAGGGCAGATATATGGATAGACTTACCACAGTTGTTACCAGTGAGGTGGGGAGGGCAGATATTTGGGTAGACTTACCACAGTTGTTACCAGTGAGGGGGGGAGGGTAGATATATGGATAGACTTACCACAGTTGTTACCAGTGAGGTGGGGAGGGCAGATATTTGGGTAGACTTACCACAGTTGTTACAAGTGAGGAGGGGAGGGCAGATATATGGATAGACTTACCACAGTTGTTACCAGTGAGGTGGGGAGGGCAGATAAACTTACCACAGTTGTTACCCGTGAGTTGGGGAGGACAGACTTACCACAGTTGTTACCCGTGAGTTGGGGAGGACAGACTTACCACAGTTGTTACCAGTGAGGTGGGGAGGGCAGATATATGGATAGACTTACCACAGTTGTTACCAGTGAGGAGGGGGGGGGGGGGGCAGATATATGGATAGACTTACCACAGTTGTTACCCGTGAGTTGGGGAGGACAGATAAACTTACCACAGTTGTTACCCGTGAGTTGGGGAGGACAGACTTACCACAGTTGTTACCCGTGAGTTGGGGGGGGGGGGGGGGACAGGTAGACTTACCGCAGTTGTTACCCGTGAGTTGGGGAGGACAGATAGACTTACCACAGTTGTTACCAGTGAGGAGGGGGGGGGGCAGATATATGGATAGACTTACCACAGTTGTTACCCGTGAGTTGGGGAGGACAGATAAACTTACCACAGTTGTTACCCGTGAGTTGGGGAGGACAGACTTACCACAGTTGTTACCCGTGAGTTGGGGGGGGGGGGACAGGTAGACTTACCGCAGTTGTTACCCGTGAGTTGGGGAGGACAGATAGACTTACCACAGTTGTTACCCGTGAGTTGGGGGGGGGGGACAGGTAGACTTACCGCAGTTGTTACCCGTGAGTTGGGGAGGACAGATAGACTTACCACAGTTGTTACCCGTGAGGTGGGAAGGACAGACTTACCACAGTCGTTACCCGTGAGTTGGGGAGGACAGACTTACCACAGTTGTTACCCGTGAGTTGGGGAGGACAGATTTACCACAGTTGTTACCCGTGAGTTGGGGAGGAAAGACTTACCACAGTTGTTACCCGTGAGTTGGGGGGGAACAGATGGACTTACCACAGTTGTCACCCGTCAGGTGGGAAGGACAAACTTACCACAGCTGTTTCCCGTCAGGTGGGGGGGGGGGCAGATAGACTTACCACAGTTGTTACCCGTGAGTTGGGGAGGACAGACTTACCACAGTTGTTACCCGTGAGTTGGGGGGGACAGATAGACTTACCACAGTTGTCACCCGTCAGGTGGGGGGGACAGATAGACTTACCACAGTTGTCACCCGTCAGGTGGGGGGAGGGGGGCAGATAGACTTACCACAGTTGTCACCCGTCAGGTGGGGGGGGGGGCAGATAGACTTACCACAGTTGTCACCCGTCAGGTGGGGGGGGGGCAGATAGACTTACCACAGTTGTCACCCGTCAGGTGGGGGGGGGGCAGATAGACTTACCACAGTTGTCACCCGTCAGGTGGGGAGGGGGGGGGGCAGATAGACTTACCACAGTTGTCACCCGTCAGGTGGGGGGGGGGGCAGATAGACTTACCACAGTTGTCACCCGTCAGGTGGGGAGGACAGATGCACGTGTAACCCTCGGGATCCGTGCTCGTCACGCAGGTGGCGCCACTGGGACAGGGAATCGAGTCGCAGGCACCTGGGAGATTGTGAAGGAGGAACAGAAGCAGAAAGGTGAGGGGGGGGGGGGAGGAGAGGGGGGAGAGGGGGAGGAAGAGGACAAAATAAGTCATTATTAAGTCATCGTTTCATTTACTGAAACTAATTGCAAAGTTCATGGCGGTCTTATTTGTGGTGATAGAGATTGATATTAAGAAGTTGCTACTTGTTCCACTATTTACATAAATATCGTTTTGTATATATAGGGAGAGACGATAAAAATTGCATATAATTGACAGCCCGTAACAGCCTTAGCCATAATATATCCAACAGCTCCCTGTTAGTCCCTTTCGAAAGCAAAATAACCTGCTACAGAACTGTGTTGATCGTGTGTTACATGCACATTGCATTGGTTGCGTAAGTACACACTGGCTTCTATAACCTTTTATTACGTTAACCAAGCGCTTCTAAATGCAATGTGAAGACCTCGCAGTATACATACTGGTCGTTCTCTCGTCACACATCTCGGCCACGACGAGAGGCGCCAAATCGGGCAGCAGGTTGAAGTCCCTGGAGAAGAAGAGGTTAGTAGTGTCGCCCCCAACGACGTTGTATAGCTCTGTGTCGCTGTAATAGCCCACGCCGACCGCTATGAGGTCAATGCCGGCCACGCGCGCATCCTCGGCCATGGCCAAGGTCAGTACAGGGTCAGCGGACCGCGTGTCAGACACCAAGATGGCGACGTTTGGGCGGTCGGCGCGGTCTCCGCTAGCGGCGCTGAAGCAGGCATCTTTGAGGGTGGCCAGGCCCAGGTGGGTGTTAGAGGCGGGGGCCTGGCCGTAGGGTAGGGCGCTGACCGCCGACTGGAGGTCAACCGCCGTGGTGTACTGCGCCAGCGTGACGTCGTTGACGGCGGTGGTGCCGTAACGGACGACGCCGACGCGTACGTCCTCTGGGCTGATGACGAGCTGGTCGATGACGTCGTTGGCAAACTGCAGCATGGTGGGCCAGTTGGCGATCTCCACGTCGACGGACTCGTCCAGGACGAAGCAAACGTCGTACAACCAGCACTCTTTGAACTCCTCTGTAGGGCACATTGGGGAAAGGAACGAATGACATCAATAATTCAATGAGTATTTTAGGCCTACTTGGTGCACACATGGGTTAAACCAAACTTTCTCTGCACGACCATCCAGAACCATGTGTCGGTATAAAAATTATGCAAATGATGCAAAAGATACAAAATATACAAATTATACAAATTATACAGCAAATTATACAGCAAATTATACAGCAAATTATACCACAAATTATACAAATTATACAACAAATTATACAACAAATCATACAATTATACAAAGTTTACAAAGAATAGACAATATGAAGAACATAGGTTATTATTCATATCATATATATTAGGCATTATATTATGCATTATATTATGCACATTATACAAATTATACAAATTATAGGTTATTACCTATGTTGTTTGCAATACACAAATGTATGGCCACTGACCGCAGTTTACTCCGCTCGTTCCAGGGGGACATGTGCACGTGTAGCTACGGAGGTCGTCAGAGCACACGCCGCCGTTCATACACGGTAGCGTGTCGCAGGGTCGGGCTGTCAAGGAAACCAGTGATATGTTGTGGACTGTGTAGACTACACTGGGTATGAGATGAGGTGTCACACTCGATCCATTCATAGATTGATAAGATACATCGTTATTAGCATGATGTTTAAGACTAAGGCCTACTGGTATCATTTCGACGAGCGCAGATTGCATTTACTTGGTTGAGCTGATATGCACAAATTCATTGTTTATAGTAACAGAGAGTGACGCGAGAATACAGGGTGAATGGCATTACAGTGTTTTTTTTTATAAAGGTGAGTAGTATTAAATATTCGTGGTGTATGGTCTAACATGCACCTTTAAATAAGTATTCACACGATGCCTGACAGATCTTTCAGTCAGTACTCGGATGATGTGTCGGGAAATTTTAATTCAGTACTCACACAACGCTTGACACCTTTAATTCAGTACTCACACGATGTCTGACACCTTTAATTCAGTACTCGCACGATGCCTGACACCTTTAATTCAGTACTCGCACGATGTTTGACACCTTTAATTCAGTACTCGCACGATGTCTGACACATTTAATTCAGCACTTACGCCTAACACCCTTAATTCAGTACTCACACGATGCCTGCCACCTTTAATTCAGTACTCACATGACGCCTGACACATGCCCGCCTTGATGCTGTCGACGTAAACGCTCATTGCGTCGTAGTGTCTGGCGAAGAAGGCGGCGCTGGAACTGGTGGCGATGTCAATCATCAGTCCTCGGTTGACCACGTCGGGATCGACAATAACGCCCATGACGAACACCTGCATGTTGTCACCTAGGTCAGGGAGAAATTAGAGCCAAAGCAAAAAAAGTTAAAGCTATTAGAACTTATTCTTTTGTCCACAACACCATGTCCTTATTCTAGAATTGTTATATTTTTATGACCTGATTAGTGCAAGAATAATATATTTTTGTCACAAAAATTCACCCCTAAAGACGTGCAAACAACTCAGTGGAGTAGACACAAATCAGCTGTGTAGAGAAAAAAAAACACTTTCCATCAGCTGTAAAGCAAAATATAGCTTTTGGGAGCGTACAATTTGTACTGATGTTCTTACTGAAGGAGCACTTCTACGCGGTTCATTTTATTAAAATATCGTTCGTAAATTAGGAAATATTAACTTGACGAATTTGAAGAAACATGGGTGCGAAACTATCAGAAAAGGAGAAGCGGAATTGGTACGAAACTAAAATAAAATAAAAAACGGAATTGGTGCAAAAATAGAAGAAAACTAGAAAAGGGCATTGGTGCGAAACTAAAAGAAAACAAAAAGTGGAATTGGTGCGAGACTAAATAGGCGTGAACTGACCGAAGTTTTTCAGGTTGGTCGCTTGAGGGATGGTCAGTGCGGTATCTCGGTCAGGGTTGCCGTCGGTGAAGACCAAGGTGATGTCATTAATCTTATCCCGGTTGGCGGGGCTGTCGAAGACATTGGTCCTGACGAGACCCAGGCCGCACGCCGTGTTAGTTTTACTGTTGAGGTAGTTCAACAGCGGGTCAATGTTGGCTAGGTATTCGGCGGAATCCGTGAAAGTGTCCATGAACCAGTCCACTTCACAGTTCTGCAATGTCATCGGGTATCAATCATTACATGGTTATACAGTACGTGAACTCAACCAATAATGGCGCTGGCATGCAGGCGATGACGCTGTTATGCCGATGAACTACATTCGTAAATGATGGCTCATTTGTCACACGTCATGCGGTAAAACGCCACACAAAAAGGTTGCATGAAAACATAGGTTTGTACATATTAGTCATCTAGTTAAGTCAGCCTCCATCGGTTTATGGATTAGTTATCATAGTCATAATTTCAGTTCAAGATCTTTGTATAGTGAAAGGGCGTCTGATTCACAAAGCGGGAAGACTATAACGAAATATACAATGTATAACAATAAGTGTGAAAGACGCACAGTAGAAAATGTGACGGAACCCAGTCTTGCGCCGAAGTCGCCACCTAGCGGCAGCTTTTCAATCAGGAGGTGGACGAAGGGAATGATGTTCGCCAACCAATTCGCCGCGTTTGACGTTGCATCGAGTGTCTTGGAGGCATCCAGAACGAGGCCAATGTCCATGGGACCGCAAGCTGCGGACACCGGAAGTTGCGAACGTGATACCGAAAATTCATGTCAGTCACCGGAAGTAGCGAACGTGCTACCGGAAATTCATCTGAGTCACCGGAAGTAGCGGGCGACCAGAAAACCATTTCATTTATGAAATTAGTTTATGAAATTAAATTCATTAGCTGAGACTAATCGAGTTAGTAATGGCTTAAACATATTGACTTTGTTCAGGAGGTGTTTCTCCATATATATTTGCATTTAAGTAACAATTTGAAGGTGGTCAAGTAAAATCTTTGCAAGAAACATAGTTAATGATGCTCTAAATAATTGACTGTTCATACGCACCGATGTCGCAGTTCACCCCGGCGTAATCTTGAGAACATTCGCACCTGTAACCGTTGGCCTGGTTCACACACAAGCCGCCGTTTTGACACGGGTTGGAGTCGCAGTGCTTTACTCCTGGGTGATCCCAAACATTAAAGAAATTGATTTTAGTGGATGGAAATAGGCCTTGAATGGTACATGTACATGGTACATCCATACATCTGCAGCTGATGTACAGTGTCTAAGGAATCTGTCGGCCCGAGCAAATTGAGCTTGGCGGCGTTTAAAACGTTATGAAAGCTAATTAGGATCCGCCGCATACGAAGTGGAACCGTAGAACCACCGGTGCGTGATTGTGCGATGTGCAGTTGATTCGTACGCCGACGGTTAACAATTAGTAGAACCGCTTACACCTACGGTACTTGCATTGCGCACCGCATAATCACGCAACAGCGGTTCTACCCCGCCATAGACTGACCTCCAGCGGCGCAGATTCGGTCTCGGACTTGGGTCACCAAGCGGTTGAGCCTGGAGTACCTGTCGACGCTGAACCTGGTGAAGGTCGGGAACTCATCGTCGCGGACCCTGTTATCAATGGCTACCAGGATGCAGTCGACCCCAGCCAGCGTCAAGGTCCGGGCCCAGTCCGCGGGGTCGTCATCCGAGTTGGCATTAGTGACGACGATGAAGACATCGGTGGCGTCAGCACGGTCGCCACGCGACGCGTCGTAACCATGGAAAGCTTCGTCCAGAGCATTGCTGATGTACTCGCGGTTTCCGCCGAGTCTTTGTACTGACGGCAGCGTGCTGAGGAAGGTGGCCGATTCGGAGAGGTCCTTGACGCGGTCCAAGACCGCTCCGAAGTTGATCAAGCCAAACTGGACCTGGGTGTTAATTCATTGGCACGAAATGAAAGGAATTATGCTCATGTACAAACTGGGCCATTAAGTAACGTCTTGCGACACAATGAAGGATGAATGGATGAACTATGCCCCAGATTAGGTGTCTATGTTCGGATTCAAAGCCAAGACCTCAGGACATGCCACTGTGTCATGGTTATGGAGAAAAAAAGAACCCAGTTAGATAATGAAATTATAATAACCCGCCCTTGAACTTACGTTATCCGGTTCAATAATTAACCTCTGCAGAGACCCGTTCTTAAACTTACGTTATCCGGTCAAATAATGAACCTTTGCGGAGACCCGCCCTTAAACTTACGTTATCTGGTCCAATGATGAATTTCTCTGCGACGCTGGCGGCAAAGTCTTTGGTATCTCCCCAATCCGTGCCGTCCGAGGAGTCCAAGGCAAAGGTCACGTCTACTTTGTCACATGCTGAGATCAGACATCATTTACAGGTCAGAAGTCATTTACAAGTCAGAGGTCATTTACAGGCCAGAGGTCATTTACAATCTATTTGACAGCATCTGTTCATATGGCAACGATATATGCAGCGCTGTCGTTTCGATAATAATTTGAACCATCACTTGAATAAATTACGTCGTTAACATATTTCAACATTATCTACAATATATATCGTTATACAATATTACATCGCAGGGCAATAATGATTGGGATTTCACCCGCCCACCTAGTCAGCAAGGGCTTAACATCCATCGGACCTAAAAAAACGGTAATATAAATGACTAAATTAAGATATCAAGTTGTGATATATGGAATTACATTAACTAACCATATTCGCACAGGTCGCCGCCGAACTCGTTGACACACAAACATGAGCCATCTACCTTGCAGGTGCCTCCGTTCCCGCACGGGGCGGCGGCGCCGCACACCCCAGCTGTAAGGAAATGCGATATCCATTCACGTGATATTTCCAGTGACAGAAATTATGTACTGTCCCAAGATAATATATAAATTACTGACAGGCCATTATGTATATTTGATACGATACTGGGGTAAACGCCCCAAATGGAGCGGGGGTGGGGTCTCAAATTCATGCTGGTTGGAGAGGGTGGGGGGGGGGGGGCAAAATTCATGCTGGGGGAGGGGCGCTCAAATTCATGACCGCGTAGGGTTCGGAAGCGACGGCGCGGACGACTGCTACGAAACAAGATCCGGAAAAAAAAGAACTTGTCTTGCTTGTCAACAATAGTTTTTGAGCGTGGGATGGAGATGTTTGTGTGTGAGAAGGGGGAGCGGAGGGGGTGGGGATGGGCTCTTTCCATATACCTGCGTAACAAGCAATTGTACGGTGCGGTACCATTTCAGTTTCAAGTTCATCCATACTGTGTGTAAGAAAATGTCTTCACATATAGAGAGAGAATTATGTGGATATATAAACATAATACCAAATACAACTTAGTAGACATACGGCATCGTAGTGTCTTTGTTGGAGCACCTGAAGAGTATCGCATTGCCACAGGCGGATGTGAGAATTGTCCCCATCAAATGCTAAGTTCACATTATTATTTGAATACAAAAAATTCGTCAACTATACATAAATGGCAGTTTCTATACGGAAATGTGAAACACGATACAAACAACAATTAATGCAAATTCTGCTGTCGAAAGACAGGGATTATTTCAATGTAGAACCTACTTGCTCCTCGCTTTTCCCTGGGTGCTGCCAGTGCCACGGCACACATTGCCATGACAATAGCCGTCGGCAGCCACATCCTACGGTCGTATCTGGATGACGCCGCGAAAGACAAATCCTTACAAACGAAAACTCCTGCACTAGATCGATTATACGTTAAATTTAAATTAGGAGGTAACTGGTCCGCACTAACTCTTTTCTGCATTAAAGGTCATAAAAGAGCATTGCGGCATATTGAGGGAAAAGAAGATCGTAAGGCGGCGCCTTTGCTGTTGGAATAGCCGTAAACACTGTAGAACTCTCACACAAACATTCTTTTCAGTCAGCTTTTCAGTTAGGTCACTACACAAGTCTGCGCGTCCCCGCTCGCCCAATGTTTGTTATGTTTTATTGAAAATTGTAACTTTAATTATCTTCATCAATGCAATGTGGTCCAATAATTTATTGAATCACGTGATACACAATAAGCAATTGAAGCTGACTAATGATACAACACTATTAAAAGGAAAAAAAACATAGTTTATATGATTCAATTATCAGAACGTTAAATGCTCTCTAGTAATATCTTGTATTATCAAGTGGTATTATCCAGAGTGAAAATTAAAAAAAAAACTACATTGGACGTTAGGGATATTTCGATGCTTAACAACATTTGCCACAACTCGAGAAATGTTGCATATAATTAGTTCGCATGAAGTAGATGCTGTGTAAAATAATCTAAATTAACTACCATGGGAAAACATTGTGTTTCGATAGAAATTTTCCCTTTGGTGTCTATTTTCTCAACAATACACTCCCACCAAAACAATGATCTGAAAATTCATATCCGAAATTATATAGCGTGAAACGAAATCTACTTACTCACTTCCTCGCGTATTTTGAATGGGACAAAATGGCAGATGTTCCGTTCAAAATGCAATGCTTTCGTTCTTTCTACCTGGTCCTTCTGGTCGGTTGTCAGTCATCAAGACAAGCAAATATATATATGGGATTTAAAAAAAATGAACACAACGTCCATAGAGTATGCGACAGAAAACTACTGTTTATGTTGAGGGAAGACTCGGCGGACAACCTTGTGTGTCGAAGATTAGAAGCGTAGGGAGCAGTTTTTGACCAGCCCATTAGTCATGCTAGTGACACGTGGAACGTGACGTCGCGGGATACGACTGTGTCATTACAAAATGTAAAAAAAAACGGGTATTTGATATTGACCTATCAATCACCTACGCATATGCTGCTTATGGCATGTCAATACCAGCGGCCCACCACTGTTTTGCTCTACTACTTATTTGCATCGCATTTTTACATCACAAATTAAACTGCCTGGTTGTATATATCTGTGGAATGTGTTTTGGTAACTAACAGAGCTGTCGGCACAATTAAAAGGAATCAAACTTTACTGGCAGATTCAGATGTGGTGCCGCGGGGAGAGGGGGGAGAGAGGGGCGAGGGGGGGGGGGGCGTGGGGCATTTGTTAATGAGATTGAAGGTCCATTTATATAGATGCGGACCATCACGCCCATGGCACCCTTTTTTCCCGTACAAATTGTAACCCCTCCCGCCTTGAAAATCTGGATCCACCCTCGGATTTTAATTCAATTAGTTGGAAGAAACTTACATATGACATCGTCTCAGTAATTGATTAATATAGGAGCCTTCAGGGAACCTCTCTGGCGCATTGGTGTAGCCCACTAGACCGCAGTAGGTCCTGGGTTCGAATCCGCTCCCGGACTTCTAATCTGGGCATGCTTTATGCATTCATCCTTCCTTCCGGGAGGATCGATCCTTTGCTCAGGTTATCCTTCATGAACGTCGTAAAACACCCACACTTCTATCGCCTTTGGTGGTGTAACTAAACAGTGCGTGGGAACCAGGGGTGCGCGAAGACGTCCGTGATTTGTTATAACTGACGCTCGGAAAGCAATATCCCAAATGGGGCTTATAAATATGCTTTTTTTAAAGTTCATACGAAAACACCAGGGTTCCGTAGTGACGTGGGTCGGCCTATAGTCACAAAATGAAGTGATTTGGAGGACGTCGTCACATACGTGACATATTTTTTCGACGAATATTATATTGCGAGTTTCAGTTATTGCATAAGGTGTGTTTTATCCCCATGATCATATACGTGGGTGGAGCCAGACAATTCAGGTGCTTGCGTCACCGACACTCATAGAGTGAGACCATCACAAAAATGGCTCCATAGCCACTCTTTCCTTTGTTGACCTGATACCGTGGGTTATTAGACATAGACATAGGGTGGATCTACGGCACTGGTTTTATAGAAGTATATATGTCAATTCGCGCAGCTCCGCCCTGGCGAGTCAGGCAGAGTATGACATCACTCATGTCTCGGTGCTGGCATATCGCGCTTGCTTGCTAATCCAAGCAAGCTAAGATCTTAGCCAGCTCTTAGACAGGACTAGTTCAGCCAGGTAATGGCGCTGTTCACATATCATTGTGCGCCATTCTGCATATAGAGGGAGTACGGGGTGCGGAGCAGGAGGGAACAAAACGCCGGTGTGGTATGAAATTTAAGCGTCAGGCCATGAAATCTTGTCCGCCCGGACAAGGTCAATTTTGCGTAGGAATACTTGCCCGTTATATAATATTATTTATAGCATTTTAATCAAGTGGTAAAGTGCTTTCATGCGAGCGGAGAACATCGGATACGCAAAGCGCTGATACGCAAGGGCACTACGGCCCGAACAGGATTTCATATCACACCAGGAACACAACTTATAGTTAATGTTTCGAACACAACATTTGTTCTCTCTGAGTAATGAGTTAAAGATTGTTTCATAGAAATGTCCTGGGTGCATTGTTGCTGAGGCAAAAAGCGTCCACAGTGTCCACAGTTTGATGACGTCCACAAAAACGTCATATACACTAGTCTATGTTAAAAATCGACGTGTCGAAAATGTGTCTTATTAGCAGTTGTAGTTTGTCCAGCGGACAAGGAAATTGAGTGCAAAGTTAAAGGGGAGGTGGGTGGGGTGATGGTGGTGGGACACTTTTTGCCACGCTGTCAGGGAGGGTGGAATGTTGAGAAAAGGGGTGAGCCCTGCGGTCAATACCACATGGTGGGCCAAACGTCCGCTGCGCAGTCAGTGTGGTTCTCCTTTACAAAATAGCGAGACGCCTTCCCCTGCTAATAGAGAGTTATTGCACTACGTTTCCGCGGCACAGATACGCATCTCGATCCGTTAGAACGGATACGTAATTTACGTTTCCGTTTTTCACTCTCGCGCGGCGCACAAATGAGTTATCAACCGTAAAGCGACGGTCGGCTTTCTCCACAATTTACGAAGGGGATCACAATAGAAACAGAATCGAATACAACTAGAAAAGAGACTTTAAACTGTGTTTTTTTGAAGTGTTAATATCTGTTTTAGTTTATGTATATTTATATTACTTCTTTCGCTATCTTACCTTTGATCAAACAGAAGTACAAACTGAAACAGAGCAGCTAGTTTCTTCAGGACGTTATGTTTGCAAAGTTTCCACCTTCCAAAGGCTTCTGGTATTTATTTCAGATTTGGATGGCTCGGGGTATGTGGTTGAGGGCGAGGGTGGGTGGGGGGGGGGGGGGTGGCCTAACTAACAAAGAGGAAGTCCACGTATTGTTATTTATAACCATGTTTTTTTAAAGAAATTGCAACTGATAATGCTTCTTCGAGAGCAAAAGGTTTACACGAAACTTGAGTTGCGGAAATTATAAGCAACCCACCATCGTCCATTAGTTATCTAGTACAGTCAGTCTTATTCGCAGATATAAACATACATGTATGTTTCAAACAACGCTGGTCGTCGACGTTTAGCGATCTGTATGGCATTGTGCATGCACTGGGTGACCAGCCAATGCCCTGGCCGCTAGCTGCCACTGCAGACGGCCGAAAATTGTTCAACTTACATTCGACAAATTCTTTTGCTTTGACTCGTCTAAAGACATTAACTGCAATATATAAGCATCTGTAAAGTATCCTCTCCGGATAACTGCAAAGACTGAGGCATGCATTCGTAGAAAAATAAAAGAAATGAAGGAAATTCCCTTGGGCTGTGATACGTACGGCAAAACGTCAGAAAGCTCCCGCAAATGGATCCAGCTAAAGTAACGTAATGTAGGCCAGGGAACACGTCTGATGACGTAATTGCTCATCGGGTAACGTTTGGGGATACGTTCAATCAACAACGCAGTGCAATAACTCTCTATTAACTGTCTTGCTTCACATGGGCTGTGCTGAGGTACAATTGAGAAGTACTCATCTCTAAAACTGACAACAAAGTGAAACGCTGCTTTGTTTGTCCCGCACGTAGAAGACCTTTTTTGATCACATGATTGGATAGACGCAATATTGACATCAGTGAATGATTGACAGCCTGGATAGGTCAATCAGTCGGTGGGAGCAGAGGCTCACCTTCGATGTGATATTATCAGAAAACATAGATGACGGTGTAAACATGTTATATCCAGGCTGGCCAAGAACTAGACCGTAGATGAGACGGTAAGTCATTGTCAACATGCGGCACCCTTTTACAGCATTACACTCTCCGTCATTGTGTTGACTCGTGTAGCATTTTTCTTTTCTTTCTTTTCTCGGACTTCTTGGCCTTACTTGCACTACCGGTCTCATGGTCTTATTTCCGACCACAAGATCGCTGTAACCTCTAGCATAAATACGTCATATAGCGCCAATAATGACCTGTCCCAGAAGCCCTGTCTTGTTATTCCTTGTTATGTCACGTTGTATGCCTGTCCCATGATTTTCTGTCAGCCCTATTACCTAGTACATTATGTGGGCTGAGAAGCTAAGTGTTCTATCCCTGTTGGTAACAAATGTGCCCAACGGATGGCGAACCTGTACAATAATTCGTGCCACAGACACGTGGCCCGCGCTGAGAGAGAAACGTCTGCTTTACATCAAAGGTCATTTATGAACAGGGTAAAGAATATGTGCTCAGCCCTGTTACACAGAAAGTATATAGATGATCCAATATTTGCCCTGAACAAAAGTTGTGACCTATTGATAGCTTAAGTAGCATTAAAGAGAACATCTTATGTGATCGATAATCACGGCTGACACGATGCAGACCGACATTAACTTACAAAAATTTCAGCCCTGTTACTTACTGAGATAACAGATAGAGTCAAAGTATAATTCAGGTCACCAATTAGAGGACCTTGTGGTCGGGTGGAGGTTTCTTAGCGGTTGCGGGGGGCATGGAGACGAGCGGCGGAGGGAGTGGGAGGGGGCAGGGAGGCGCACACCCATGATCCCACCGACAGGTGTCTCCCCCTTACCCCTACCTCCCCCACTCCCTTCACGCCCCCCCCCCTTCCTTGCCCCAGGACTGTTATAAATTAAACAATTTCTCAATGACTCCTATATTGGGAAGAATGCCGTTGTCCATGCAACATCAAGGCCATCTGAGGTCCCCTCCCATTGGCGTGTCCAGGGAGGGGTGGGGGGGGGGGGGGGCAGGCGGCACGTGCCCCCTCCCGCCTTTCAGGCCCTAGGATATATCTGTGCCCTCCCCCCCCCCCTTTCAAGTTATGTGCCCCCTGCCGGAGGAAACTTGGTTGAACACGTGCAGGCATCCCCCAGCCCCCTTTTCAAATTTCTAGATCAGCCCAGTCTTCCTTGTCTGTGCCTTCCCTTCGCCAATACATACAGTTCTTACCTAGTTTCGATACCTTTCTTATTTTGCAAACCTAATAATACATTAATTAAATGTAAACATTTAGCATTGCAAGAGTTTGAAACTCATTTCATTTACAAAATGGCAGTCTGCATTTTGCAGCAGAAGCTAATGGAAAACGACTGAATTGATCTGAAAGGAATCAAAAAGCAAAGTCAAAGGCGTCAATGAAAATTGATAGAGAGTGTGAGTGCGAGTTAAGCCCTAAATGATGTACTTAAGGAAAGCAAATAGGCCATAGGAGATGGCCTAATTGCTTTCCTTAAGTACTCACCCTCAACTCACCCGTTTCACTGTTGATATTAGTCTGGTTTTAAAAACTTGCGGATTTCGTTATTGTTCGCCCTTAGTTGGAATATCCTTTGGAAATAAAGAAATAGAACCCAGCGTTTTGAAGCCGTTATTTATGACTTGTTGTTTTGGCAAATTCATTTGCAGATAAGCCAAAAAGGCGCCAATGTCACACGTCGATCTTTCGCTTAGTAAAGTACAAAAGTTTTATCAAACGACTTTCGAATGATAATTTATGGAGAAAATCAGGAGGAGAGTTCTTTATAGAAGGCAGCTGTCTGGTGGCTAAGTTGCCTTATTTACTACTGACTGCGTATAATCATGGGCAATTGTGTTAAGATAATACAATGTTGATTTTAAACCATGTTTACGCCATGCTTATGTTTCTAGCGTAGAAAACATCTTTTGCGCGATCCTTTGGGACGAAATAAACAATAATAATAATTGCCCTGAAACAATTACAGCGAGGAGATAGAGTTACGCATGTATCCGTCTTTTACTCATTGTCCTGTGCATCTTCTAAACTGCCATCTTATCCATCTTATCCGTCGCAAATAAACTGGACTACATATTATCTCTAGGGGTGCCTAGCCTTTCTTAATTTGCACGGGCGAAGGCTGAAAGGATACTAAAAATGACCGTCACCGACTTAAAACCCGCGCGGATATGAATGTTGGTATTTGTTTTTTTTATTTTTGGTATTTGTGCCATCTCTGTTAGGCCTTTTCAGCGTATGCATGCCCAGCTACCAGACGTCAGCTCTGTTACCATACATATTTACCATTCTAAATGGTTGACGGTTCACACCATTTATAAATTAGGAATCACCGTCGCTGACGTAAAGCAGGCAAAGGTGGATGGATTAAAGGCACCTCTGTTGGGCATTCTCAGCAATTGACAACACGAATCTCAGCTCTGTTACCAGACGTCAGCCCTGTTACCAGATGTCAGCTCTGTTACCGGATGTCAGCTCTGTTACCAGACGTCAGCCCTGTTACCAGACGTCAGCCCTGTTACCAGATGTCAGCTCTGTTACCAGATGTCAGCTCTGTTACCAGATGTCAGCTCTGTTACCAGACGTCAGCCCTGTTACCAGACGTCAGCCCTGTTACCAGATGTCAGCTCGTTTACAACACGAATATAAATATTTCTTATTGTAGATGATAGACTTTTCATGGCAATTATACTCTTGATGATACTCCTCATATCGGTGGGCAAAGTTAAGTTTTTTTTTGTAATAATACAACGATCTTTCTGGACATTAGCAGTAACAAATCTGGCGCCGAACTGTGATGTTAACTGTGGCGTAGCAATTATTTGGTTCATATTAATATCGAACTTTATCGGTTTTCAACAGTTAATTTTATAGTGAAGTGTTAGGCATATTGACCCCATACCATGTAAAGCGAATTACAAGTGAACTAGTATTTATTAAAAAGTTTTAAGCGCGGGGACTTTTATAATTGTCCGGTAACAAAGTTGACAAAATGTGGGTGACGTCATCTCTTTACGGTTTATTTGCGAAGTACCTATCAACGCGTAAGCTCGGCTCTGTTTGTTGTCAAAAAGATGGATATCTAGAGATTAAACATCGAAAACATAATGTGATTTGAACAAACTTTAATTTTCAAAATTTCAGTTTTGAAATGATGCCGTTTCTGTAGAAACCCAAATACAAAGGACATGATTGAGGATTTATATAAAGGTTAATATAATTAAAAAATGTTTTCATTCTTACTAGTGTTATTCCTATTCAAGGCTTTACCTAAATAACGCTTAATTATAATTTGTCAAAGCATTGATGATTGACATCTTAATTTGGACAAAACAGTAATACAATCAGTCGCGGCCAAAATAGATCGAACAGGAATTGTTGAGCTCAAGTGGCTAAATCATATATCCTTATCAAATCATCCATGTGCGTCAGTAGTATGACAACAAACAACAAACATTGTCTTCCTCAATGACCTACTTTGAACGAAATGAAACGATCTGTCGAAAACAAAAGCCGTTTCTCCATTTATCCATAATTATGTTTTTACCCGCTTGTCACCTGTCATGCGGCCGTCGACAACACTGTCAGACCAGCGCAAATATCGGGTATTAAGTGGGCTGCAGTGCGCCAAGTTTACTGAATGCAGTTATTGATACGGAAAAATGAAAGTTCAAAGTGCCTTCCACCAAACTAGATAGTTAACAGGTGATTATTTAAGTTGCATACAGGTCCAGCGGGGCCCCGCCCCTTTCTCTTCGCGCTCTTTGCCTGGTTCCAGGTCCCAAATCGTGACTATGATGACAGTTTTCTGATTCGTCAAGCAAGGAGCGAGTGAGCTGCGCAGTGAAAAATTAAGGTCGCATTTAACGTCGTTGTCTGCAAAATATGATCTCGTGAGGTATCGCACACATAAAACGAGATTCACTTGCATGCAGTTTGGGGGACTTTTATAGAGATTTCACAGTCGCGCAAATAGATTCATTAGAATACAAGTATATATACCAAAGTTAGTGCGACTAAGTTTAGTTATATACCGCAAATATCGCATTTCCGATTGTACCAAAAAGGTAAACAACAGGCTATAGTAAACGTGCAGTTCTTCAATGTTTCTCACCCAGCCATCCTTAAACTGGTGTTTTTTCATCAGTTTTTGACATCCCAAGTCAAGCAGGGGTCAAGTTGGTACATTAGGTTTTTTTAAACATTTATTTCTTTAGTGTGACAAATGGCATGATATGCGCTACAAAATAGAATACTAATACAATGATTCATAGACATATTTATATACGAGGCAAAAAACGCTGCAATAAGAGGGACGATCCACATCAAAAACAGCGATAAATTTAAGAGACGTTTCCATTTAACATTAAATATCTTTTAGCCGCAAGCGTCTAAGACGGTTTCTGCCCAATGACGCATTTCTCTGTAAATAGTAGTAGCTTATAGTTCTTAACTATAGTACACCAAACATTACCGTGGTTAGGGCCATATGTGAAAACCGGAATGCACCTCAAACCAAATTGCAAGCGAATGCCACCGGTGTCTCTTATGGAGAATGGAAAAATAAGGGTTCAACTGTTTCAACAGCACTACTTCAACAGCACTACACAACGTACAACTCTGGTCTTCTGTTAAATTACCTTTTTTAAAGGTCAGTATTTGTGGACAAACATCGATGACGAAACTTATATGAGAAACATTGACCTGCTGTACTTAAATTCGCAACAGTTTAAAAAACTTTCTATTCTTCATTCAATTTTATATTCAGCGATGTGTCCCACATTGTTTCATTATTTATCACCGGTCGTAATTCTAGGATGATGCGTTGATACACACAGTAATACACACCCGCTTTGATATTAACACAGCCTGTAGTTCAGTACACCCGACCTGTTGCAATTTAGACCCCTTTTCCAAAGTATCCAAAGCATCATTGTAAAATAGGATCCCAGCATTTACAAATTCTGTTTTCCAGTTGACAATGTTAGAGTGCGTATGGGTACTTAGAAAGGACGTATTCCAACGTGGAAATATATGTTGCACATCTGTACCATCCCCGATCGATCTAAACCTCGCCTTAAATGCACCAGGCAACAATGGATTCGACAGCGTCCCAAAGCACTACACAGGCACTATAGATCTAGATCTAATTGCCAACATAGTGATTTCTCGCTACAAAGGATGGTAAAGAACAAGTCTTGCCAAGCGCCTTATGACGCGACCGCTTGCAACAGTGATGGCCAAATGTGTCAAATGAATTTCGCCGTTTTGTTCTATCTGAACCATTTTAAAAACCCTTAAGGGCTTTTTTTAGGAAAGCCGGAGTTCCATACAAAACGATCCTATACTTCGGTACATTGGTCAGAGAAGCGTAATCATTGGCTTACAATACGGCTTATAATGCGTAAACCGAGTTGGCGTGTTTGTTATTGGCCTAGGTGGTGGGAGGGGGAGGCGAAGGAGAGCCAGTGGCTCGGATGAGGGGGGGGGGGGCACAATAAACTGACGACCGGCGAGTTTATTGGCAACAGTGACCAATTATGATGAAGGTGGGCGACATCCCGCCCCGTTCCCCCGCATGCAATTATTGTCCTGTTCCCCTGCCTACGCCTATTACTGAGTATATTCGGATGTCAAAATCAACGAATTAAACTATCTTAAATTAGTTAGGCCAACGACTGATGTCGAGACGTCCCAGGCCCGGTATGTGTAGTTTTTGAATGGTCGATCATTGTTTTCCTCCCCATTTTGCAATATCTACGCTCCCAAACACAGATTGATTTTTTAAGGTATTTCAAAGATTAGGAAATGCAGTCGCTATAGCTGGATGTGCGTAACCGGTTTGCGGGGCGTTCAGGATCAAGTTTCTTCTCGACGTCGATTGAAATATCTACGCTCCCAAACACAGATTGATTTTTTAAGGTATTTCAATGATTAGTAAATGTGCAGTCGCAAAAGCTGGATGTGCGTAAGCGGTTTGCGGGGCGTTCAGGATCAAGTTTCTTCTCGACGTCGATTGAAATATCTTCTGGTATGAAACCGTGTAAAGAGGATGGTCATGTACAATTTATTTAAATAGGCTATATCTCATAAAATTATGAGCCATTGACATGCCATGAAAAAATAAGAGTCTTGAGCATTGCACCTTCTCCGGATCTAAAGTGAGTAAAATGTCTGCCAGTGACACTGGGCCAACTCAAAAGTATGATGAGTTATAACGAGATATATATTATAGAAGGTATCTGGTCAAATGTCGATCAGTGTGGAAGTGTCACACACACACAGACTCCAGCAAGTCCAAGAGTAACTTGGACAAGGTCAGTCTTTCCTCATCCTGTACTGGCTCCAGCACATCGATCCAGGGATTGGACCACGCCACGTCAGATCCAGAAGGATGATCCTGCCTCAGCATATCAAACAGGGAATCCGATCCTGTCAGTTTATCCGGCTCTGGTGACTCCTCATCCAACAAGTCCAAGAGGGAGCCGAATGACGCCAACTCATCAGCGTCCGGGATCTGCCCCAGAAGCTCCGTCAGCGGCTGAGAGGCCGAGGATGTGGCTTCTGGATCCCGACCGATGAGATCCATCAAAGAGGCGGATAATGTCACGTGGTACGTTTCCGCCACTTCCTTCGCAATGTTCAGCATCGCTTCAGTGAGAGTTTCTTACACTATGTTTGGTGCACCACAGCTGGGTTTGACCCACTCCCCCGACACAATAACAGTGTGTCCTGACTTCCCAGTCGGGATCAAGGCCGCCAACTCGTTAGCTAAGTTTATCTGATTTGGGGATAGGTCACCGTTCGCGCCAGATAGTATCAATGATGTCACCATTACCGGTTTCCTGGCTTTGGTCACCACAGCTGGTTGCTCATTTGTTAACAAACCTGACTGCTGAATATCAAGATTAACGTCGACGTCTTGTTTCTCGAATGCCGACAGGGTCATCTGATCTTTAGAGATGGCGCTGTAGATACGAGAATTGTGCATAGACCTCAAGCTTACCTTATCATAGACAAAATGATTTTCCATTCTGCAGTTTCGAATGCCAGATTCTTCCAGTTCTCTAACTCTTACCTCACTATGCTGACGATCGGTTAATATGTTTGTAATACTAGTCTCGATCACAAGATTCCTCCGTCGGCCTAACACTTACCTGATGGTCCGAAAATTGATTTTCCATTCTGCAGTTTTGAACACCAGATTCATCCATCGTTCTGAACTTTACTTGAGGGTCGGAAAATATGTTATTCATACGACAGTTCTGAACACCAGATACTTCCGTCGGCCTATACTTTGCCTGGTTGTCACATACACTATTATTCATATTAGTGTCCGGTCTCCCTGCCAGGAACATCTGACCCTGTTCCACTGACTGGTTCCCCTTGCTGAGGTACCTGACCGGCTTTACCTGTAGTCCAGACTGTAAGTCGGGGATCGCTGGTATCTCATCCTGGAGACAGAGTGCTACAGCTTCTTTCAGGATATCTCGAGTCCCACTCACCTGGTATCTGTTGTCTGCAGTCTCCCATCGTGGTTCTCTACCGCGTGTTTTAACCCTGCGCTTACCAGACAATACTTTCCTTTTCGACTTGGGGCAGTTCTTCGACATTTGATCTCCAGTGACCTCTCTTACCTGACTCCATGTCGACAGATTACTATATTGTAATGTCCTGTCGTCCATATCCTGAAGCAGAGGATACGGAATGTCCTGGTAGTTTGGTATTTGCAGCACACCTGGAAAGGGTCACTTGACCTCGCCGGGTTCTGCCAACATCTTGTGAACTATATTTTGCACTTCCATATGAGTTTTTAGGGACCAGGTGTGGGTAAGAGCGCTGATTGGACGACGGGGAAAAGTGGTGACGTCATATGACCTCCCGAGTCTCTTTCTCCTCGTCTGACTAAGAACTGATTGGTCGATGGCGCCTCGCGCGGATGTGACGTCAGGTGTGATAGACTTGAACCCCTGACCTGTTGTCATGGTTTCCGCAGAGTGATGAGACACAAGAGGCAGCGGCCGGGGCTGGGATCACTGGCCAAGACAACCTTCAGTTTCTTGACGGGCTGGCCAACCACAGTTTTTAATCACCACTGTGGCCGCTGGGATCTCCTCAGGGTGGACAGATGGGCACAGCGTACCGTCTAGGCGTACACACTCTCGTTACCTTGGACGGAAGTTGGGTAGTCACAGCGCACACCGGTCCCTGGCCTCCCTGGGGTGACGTCATCTTCCAACCGGGTTGTTGACCGCTGATTGGCTGTCCAATCGCGGTGAAGGCGTTCATCGGTTGACCAATCATAGGCATCACATTCATCGACGAGCTACTGGCTGGGTGCTGAGTATACGATCGGCCAGCTCCAAGCAGACCGCTCACTGGTTGCCCAATGGCGGCCTGAATGTTCATGGGGTGACCGATCATGTACTGTACAATGACAGGGTGACCAACAGCACGTCGCGTGTCCATGGCCTGACCCAGAGCAGCTTGACTGTCGACGCGTCCTGTCATAGTTGTCATGGAGATCCGGGAAGTACAGCACAGACTGAGTCGTGTGACGTTAACCTCTTCTACAGCTGGCGGCAATCGTGAACCAATGTTGTGCAGCCTGGAACAGAAGAAGATATAAGACGTCAGATATGATCACATAATATGCACCTCGTTCCCTCCGTATCCACAGTGAATATCTTAAAAATAAACATGTAACTCATCTCCGATGATCTAAGAATAGGGGATAACTGGAAAATAGTTTGCATCTTTAAGAGGCACTTGTAAATCGACAATTTCATGGTTCATATGTTAAAGTATTATATATTTACACTGTCAGTTTATGTCATCTGGAACTTGAATTATTGGCTCTTCCAACCACGAATGTAAATGAATGGTGGCCGAGCCATTCACGCACAAAACCGACCCTGACCGCTCACCCTCAGACCCGCATCTAAGTCGCGGGCCTCTCACCCTCAGACCCAGTTTCAAGTCACAAGCCTCTCACCCTCAGACCCAGCCCCAAGTCACAGGCCTCTCACAGTCAGACCCAGCCCCAAGTCACATGCCTCTCACCCTCAGACCCAGCCCCAAGTCATAAGCATCTCACCCTCAGATCCAGCCCCAAGTCACAGGCCTTTCACCCTCAGACTCAGCCCCAAGTCACAGGCCTCTCACCCTCAGACCCAGCCCCAAGTCACAGGCCTCTCACCCTCACACCCAGCCCCAAGTCACGGGCCTCTCACCCTCGGACCCAGCCCCAAGTCACGGGCCTCTCACCCTCAGACCCAGCCCCAAGTCACAGGCCTCTCACCCTCACACCCAGCCCCAAGTCACGGGCCTCTCACCCTCAGACCCAGCCCCAAGTCACGGGCCTTTCACCCTCAGACCCAGCCCCAAGTCACAGGCCTATCACCCTCAGACCCAGCCCCAATTCGCAGACCTCTCACTCTCAGACCCAGCCCCAAGTCACAGGCCTCTCACCCTCAGATCCAGCCCCAAGTCACAGGCCTCTCACCCTCAGACCCAGCTCCAAGTTGCAGACCTCTCACCTTCAGACCCAGCCCCAAGTCACAGGCCTTTCACTCTCAGGCCCAGCCCCAAGTCACAAGCATGTCACCCTCAGACCCAGCCCCAAGTCACACGCCTCAGCCCCAAGTTACGGGCCTCTCACCCTCAGACCCAGCCCCAAGCCAAAGGCATGTCACCCTCAGACCCAGCCCCAAGTCACAGGCCACTCTCCCTCAGACACAGCCCCAAGTCACAAGCATGTCACACTCAGACCCAGCCCCAAGTCACAGGCCTCTCTCCCTCAGAGCCAGCCCCAAGTCACAGGCCTCTCACCCTCAGATCCAGCCCCAAGTCACAGGTCTTTTACCCTCAGCCCCAGCCCCAAGTCACAGGTCTCTCACCCTCAGACCCCGCCCCAAGTCACAGGCCTCTCACCCTCAGACCCCGCCCCTATACTCACAGGCCTCTCACCCTCAGCCCCAGCCCCAAGTCACAGGCCTCTCACCCTCAGACCCAGCCCCAAGTCACAGGCCTCTCACCCTCAGACCCCGGCCCTATACTCACAGGCCTCTCACCCTCAGACCCAGCCCCAAGTCACAGGCCTCTCACCCTCAGACCCAGCCCCAAGTCACAGGCCTCTCACCCTCAGACCCAGCCCTAAGTCACGGGCCTCTCACCCTCAGACCCCGCCCCTTTACTCACAGGCCTCTCACCCTCAGACCCAGCCCCAAGTCACAGGCCTCTCACTCTCAGACCCAGCCCCAAGTCACAGGCCTCTCACCCTCAGACCCAGCCCCAAGTCACAGGCCTCTCACCCTCAGATCCAACCCCAAGTCACAGGCCTCTCACCCTCAGACCCAGCCCCAAGTCACAGGCCTCTCACCCTCAGATCCAGCCCCAAGTCACAGGCCTCTCACCCTCAGATCCAGCCCCAAGTCACAGGCCTCTCACCCTCAGACCCAGCCCCAAGTCACAGGCATCTCACTCTCAGACCCAGCCCTAAGTTACGGGCCTCTCACCCTCAGACCCAGCCCCAAGTCACAGGCCTCTCACCCTCAGATCCAGCCCCAAGTCACAGGCCTCTCACCCTCAGACCCAGCCCCAAGTCACAGGCCTCTCACCCTCAGATCCAGCCCCAAGTCACAGGCCTCTCACCCTCAGATCCAGCCCCAAGTCCCAGGCCTCTCACCCTCAGACCCAGCCCCAAGTCACAGGCCTCTCACCCTCAGATCCAGCCCCGTCACAGGCCTCTCACCCTCAGATCCAGCCCCAAGTCACAGGCCTCTCACCCTCAGATCCAGCCCCAAGTCACAGGCCTCTCACCCTCAGACCCAGCCCCAAGTCACAGGCCTTTCACCCTCAGATCCAGCCCCAAGTCGCAGGCCTCTCACCCTCAGCCCCAGCCCCAAGTCACAGGCCTCTCACCCTCAGACCCAGCCCCTATACTCACAGGCCTCTCTCCCTCAGACCCAGCCCCAAGTCACAGGCCTCTCACCCTCAGACCCAGCCCCAAGTCACAGGCCTCTCACCCTCAGACCCAGCCCCTATACTTACAGGCCTCTCACCCTCAGACCCAGCCCCAAGTCACAGGCCTCTCACCCTCAGACCCAGCCCCAAGTCACAGGCCTCTCACCCTCAGACCCAGCCCCAAGTCACAAGCCTCTCACCCTCAGACCCAGCCCCAAGTCACAGGCCTCTCACCCTCAGACCCAGCCCCAAGTCACAGGCCTCTCTCCCTCAGACCCAGCCCCAAGTCACAGGCCTCTCACCCTCAGACCCAGCCCCCAGTCACAGGCCTGTCACCCTCAGACCCAGCCGCTATACTCACAGGCCTCTCTCGCTCAGCGTTTCGGGTTCTTCACTTTTATTTTGACTCTGGGCTTTCATCCTTTGAAAAATCTCTTTAGGTTACACACCAATAGGTCGTGCGTAGAGAAGTATATAGTGTCAAGTAGTGCCTAAAATATGATCGTATATATCAGGGTTATATGGTTACTGGTTATTTCTTTCTTGGTATATATTGTCTCTTTTACTAATGTTTAGCCACATTACTGCCTGTTGCATTAATCTGTGGCGTATTTTATCATGCTTGCGGACGTTACGGGTGTGTGGTTAAGTCGACCTCATCACATGCTGATTCGCTGGGTGTTCAATTTTCGGCGGGTCGCGCTAGGGGGGTGTCATACTATGGGCTGTAGCTAAAAATATCGCACGTGAACCTATGTTCTGTTTGTTACTATAGTACTAGAGCCAGGGCTAGACAAGAAACTAAAGAGTAAAGTCCAGGCTTTTGTTTGCGTTCTGCATTTTGAAGTTGTACTTGTGGGTCAAAGACAAAGTCAAATTTAATTAGATCTATATATTATAAAATGTTAAAATGCTTTCTGCTTTTCAAATTTAAGCCAAATTAAAGGGAAAACATTTCAAAAGCCGCCTAGATATAATTGACAATTTATAACAAAACTGCCATACCATGTAATTTCAAATTAATCTTGCACATCGAGAAGATCCTTACCATTAGTTTGGCTATATCTGTAAGTCTCAAGCACACGACTTCGCTTCTAAAAGGTTTGAAATCGTTCGAGAAATACACAATTTGACATCAGACGCGAAAGCAGAAATCGTTTTGGCGCAAAATGGCGTTTAGAGACTAAACGCTCGTGATAGAGGGCGCCCACGAAGTTGTTTCCGGGTTTTAGCCATTCCATTCCGGGCCCCTGAGGAGGTGTAGCCATGTCGCATGTCGATTTTAAGAAGAAGTCCATATCGCATGTTGAATTTAAGAAGAAGTCCATATCGCATGTCGATTTTAAGAAGTTCATGTCACGTGTCGATCTTAAGAAAAGGTCCATGTCGCTAAGTCTTATGTCGCATGTCGATTTTATGGCAGCCGACCCCAATGCCGTGTTGTCGATTTTAAAAATCGCCGTGTCGCCGTGTCGCCGTGTCGAAAAATGCCCTCTGTGGCCCTCACATGTATGGTTCTATACAGTCAACATTACACTTAATACCCCTACTTGCTAATAGCCGTATAAAAACGATATTGTTTTGTGGAATCACTGCAGTGTGCTTCGGATAGTAAGACGACGTGGACTAATAGAACTATAGGCAGGAACTCTGGCCTGGAATGCTGGCAAGAGGTGGGGAAAGAGGGCGGTGGGGGGGGGGGGGGAACCCCTCTGAATCGCGAATCCCCAAGAATTAGGGAGAGTAATATCTAATCTTCAAGATAAGGACTTTTCAAAAGTGAAATTTTGAAAATTAAAGTTTGTTCAAATCACGTGATATTTTCGATGTGTAACTTCTAAATATCCATGTTTTTGAAAACAAACAGAGCCGACCTTACGCGTTGATAGGAACTTCCCAATTAAACAGGAAAGGGATGACGTCACCCACATTTTGTCAACTCTGTTACCGGACAATTTTATAAGTCCCTGCGCCTAAAGCCTCTTAATAATACTAGTTCACTCATAATTCGCTTTACATGGTATAGGGTCAATATGCCCAAAACTTCACTATGAAATTAACTGTTGATAACCGATGAAGTTCGATATTAATATGAAACAAATAATAGTTATTCCCAAACATCACAATTCTGTCCCAGATTTGTTACTGCTAATGTGCAGAAAGATCGTTGTATTATTACAAATGAAACCTTAACTTTGCCTACCGATATGAGGGATATCATTAAGAGTATAAATGCCATAAACAGCCTATCACTTCGAATAAGAAATATTTATATTCGTGTTGTAACAGAGCTGACATCTGGTAACAGGGCTGACGTATGGTAACAGAGCTGACATCTGGTAACAGGGCTGACGTATGGTAACAGAGCTGACATCTGGTAACAGGGCTGACGTATGGTAACAGAGCTGACATCTGGTAACAGGGCTGACGTATGGTAACAGAGCTGACATCTGGTAACAGGGCTGACGTATGGTAACAGAGCTGACATCTGGTAACAGGGCTGACGTATGGTAACAGAGCTGACTCGCGTGTTGTCAATTGCTGAGAATGCCCAACAGAGGTGCCTTTTATTCATCCACCTTTGTCTGCTTTACGTCAGCGACGGTCATTCCTAATATATAAATGATGTGAACCGTCAACCATTTAGAATGGGAAATATGTATGGTAACAGAGCTGACATCTGGTAACTGGACATACATACGCTAAAAAGGCCTAACAAAGATGGCTAACATTCATATCTGCGCGGGTCTTAAGTCGGTGACTGTCATTTTTAGTATCCTTTCAACCTTCGCCCGCGCAAATTAAGAAAGGCTAGGCACCCCTAGAGATAATACGTAGTCTAGTTTATTTGCGCTGGACAAGTTAGCAGTTTAGAAGATGCACAGGACAATGAGTAAAAGACGGCGTAGTTACATGCGTAACTATAACTCTTCGCTGCCATTGTTTCAGGGCAATTATTATTATTGTTCATTTCGTACCAAATCATCGCCCAAAAGATGTTCCCTACACTAGAAACGTAAGCATTGCGTAAACATGGGTTAAAATCAACCTTGTATGTATCTTAACACAGTTGCCTATCATTATACGCAGTCAGGCATAAATAAGGGAACTCCGCCTCCAGACCTCTTTATCCAATAGCTGCCTTCTAGACAGACCTCTCCTCCTGATTTTCTACATAAATTATCATTTGAAAGTCGTTTGATAAAACTTTTGTACTTTAATAGGCGAACGATCATCGTGTCACATTGACGCCTCTTCGGCCTATTTGCGACTGAGTTTGACAAAACAGTAAGTCATCAATAGCGGCTTAAAAACGCTGGGTTCCTATTCTTTATTTCCAAAGGATATTCCAACTAATGGCGAACGATAACAAAATCGGATTTTTTAAACCAGACTAATATCAACAATGAAACCCAAGTGATATGGAGGGCCCCCGAGGGGGGTAGCCATGTCGCGTGTCGATTTTAAGAAAAATTAAGGTCCATGTCGCGTGTCGATTTTAAGCAAAGGTCCATGTCGCTTGTCGATTTTAAGAAAAGGTCCATGTCGCGTGTCGATTTTAAGAAATTTTCCATGTCGCTTGTCGCTAAGTCTTATGTCGCATGTCGATTCTAAGACAACCCCAATGTCGCGTTGTCGATTTTAAAAATCGCCGTGTCGCCGTGTCGAAAAAGCACCTATGGGGCCCTATATTTAGTGAGTTGAATACCATCGGAGATGACCTAATTGCTTTCCCTAAGTACATCATGTAGGATTCAACTCGCACTCACACTCTCTATCAGGTGTCATTGACGCTTTTTACTTTGCCCGTTTTATTCCTTTTAGACCAGTTCAGTTGTTTCCTCTTTAGCTTTGGCTGCAGACACTTTGTAAATTCTTTTTTCATTTCTTGCAATGCTAAATTTTTACATTTAATGAATGTATTATCCGGTAAACTAGGTAATCGTATTGGCGAAGGAAAGAAGGTGGTGGGGGGGGGGGGGGAGTCCGGTACAGACCAGGATGACACTGGGCGAATCTAGAAATTTGAAAAGGGGGCTGCGGGGGGGGGGGGGGGGGGGGTGACGGCAAGTGTCCAACCAAGTTTCTTACAAATTTGCACGGCAGGGGCGTGTGCATCAATTCTTGAAGGCGGGGGGGGGGGCACAAAAATAGAAAATAATGCGTGTAAAAGCCTGAGACTTAGGTGAGCCCGGTGCATAGAATTTGAAAGAGGGGGTTGGATAAGGTAATATCTTAGGGTCCGAAATAGAAGTGCACGTGCCCTCTGTGCCCCCCACCCCTGGCAGTGGACACAAAACTGGAAAGGGGGGGGGGGTGGATGCACAGATATATCCTAGGGTCTGAAAAGGGGGGCCCGTGCCCCATGGCAGGGGACCTCAAATGGCCTTGATTTTGCATGGAAAGACGGCATCCTTCCCAATAGGGGCCATTGAGAATTTTTTTACTTTATAACAGTCCTGGAGGGGGAGTGGGGGGGGGGGTGGGTTGTTTAAATCCCCTCTTTCTTGGATCCTCCACTTAGACATAGATTTCGTACATAGATAGGAAAACCAGAGTTTTACAGTGCATTGTCTAGTTCCTAAATGTGGTCGGGTGGGGTGGTCGCCGCCTAACCCCTGCCCCCTAGATCCGCCCCTGTTCGGTGTTATAAGTTTATTAGGCGGTTTGATAAGGGTCCCTCATACCCCTGCTAGGAATAAGGTGACTAACGTAACTGTGATATCAGAAACAGCTATTACATGATCTAGCTGTCAACCCTGTGACCCATGCTGTCAGCCCTGATACCATGTCAGTGGTAACGGCTGACGGTAACAGAGCTGACATTTTCGTCAGTTAATGCCGGTCTGCATCTTGTCAGCCGTGATTATCGATCACATAAAATGTTCTCTTTAATGCTAGTTAAGCTATCAATAGGTCACAACATTGGTTCAGGGTAAATATTGGACCATCTATACAATGTCTGCGTAACAGTGATGACCACATATGCTTTACCCTGTTCATAAATGACCTTTGATGTAAAGAAAACATTTCTGTGCCTGTGGCACGAAGTATTGTTCAGTGTCGCCATCTGTTGGGCAAATTTGCTACCAACAGGGATGGAGCACTTTCTTCTCAGCCCACATAATGTTCTAGGTAACAGGGCTGACAGAAAATCATGGAACGGGCATACAACGGGGCATATTTCTGGAAATAGCTGACATTAGACCACCCTTAATACATGCTCTAATATCTATGTAATAACTTCAATTAGAAATCGTAGTGAATTAACGATATTTCAGCCCTTTGAGACACCAAGGAATTACAAGACAGGGCTTCAGGGACAGGTCATTATTGGCGCTACACGAATCTTTCATTCCGAATAATATATAAACCGGTAATGTCTGGCTAGAATAAAACACATGCTGTTGATGACCTTGATTTAATTGACGAACCAAATGAAACTATCAGGCCCAAATACGATTTTTTATTATGATTTCCTCGGCAGGACCTTATTTATTATTCTATTATGGTAGAATGACCCAGATACCAACCCCCAAAAGTTGCCAACAGCTGATCTCCAAGAGTTCCTGGATGTCAACCGCGAACACCGGAAAAGGTATTCCCCCCCGGCAGGGGGATCCGACCCGTATAAAAAGGTCAGTAAATTACAGAAAAAGGGTTCACCGTCCCTCAGCAAACCATTCCGTTGTCATTAGAGGTAAAAATGTTCATTTCTAGACCACGCGTACGTAGTACCAAAGATATTAGTACAGATTGTACTAACATTGTTGGTAGTACGGTACCCTAGATCACGCTAGATCTGTGGGACCACGTTAGGTGTCGTATGCTGCGTATGAAGCGGGGTTCCACATTCTTACCAAGTGAATGTTTGATATCAGCATGATCAGAATAATGAGGGAGGGGCGGTTTTTGTTTTATGTAGGGAAGGGACAGGCGGTGTAACGGGAACGGGGGGCATAAATGCATATATATTTCAATCTTTTACTGACCAGAAACCAGAACTGCTTCCTTATTGACAAGCCAACAACAACACTGACTAAAAACTTTGTGTGTCGCATTTGGAAACAGCCGATGGACAAATATACATCAGTCCGTATATCCTATAATTTATTGATGCAATCAACATTTAAAAGGCATACAGGTCTCTGTAATATATAGCAGCTACAACAACCGTTTTATAAAGAGTAAAACTGCTTCTCGACAGAGCTAAACAACATGAAATGATCACATGCACCATGGATGTCGGGTGTTAATTAACAGTGGCCCTTGTTATGCAGTTTAATAAAACGAAACGGGGTGCATTAGCGCAACCGTTCATCTGACAAGACACATGGGAATAAACGAGGTGTTCCAGGGTTGCACGCAGCATATCTAAATGTATCTTGAATTCCACAAGCAAATATCTTGCAAACTAACGGGCGTGTTTTCTCTGCATGAGGTTCACACCACGGCTCAAGTAGAACTCTATGGTTACAACTAAAGTACGAAGACCGAAGGCATTACGCCCATACTGAACATAGGCAGTTGAATGTCACGACACTGGAATGACACAGAAACAGTTAGTACTGAAGACACACCGCACATAAAATGCATAATATGCTCAGGATCAACCACTGGACGTATGGCATTTCAGCTTGGAGCATAGAACTTACAAGACAAATGTTAAATGGTTCTAACCATACGGTGTATGTAGCACATAGTTATTGATGCGCGTCTGCCCAGAGAGGCTGCAGGAAGGAACTCGCTACATGCCGTCTCCTAGCGTTCAAGATATCACTCAATGTTAAGAACGTCTCCTATCGTTCAAGATATCACTCCATATTAAGAAGGTCTCCTATCGTTCAAGATATCACTCAATGTTAAGAACGTCTCCTATCGTTCAAGATATCACTCAATGTTAAGAACGTCTCCTATCGTTCAAGATATCACTCAATATTAAGAAGGTCTCCTATCGTTCAAGATATCACTCAATGTTAAGAACGTCTCCTATCGTTCAAGATATCACTCAATATTAAGAAGGTCTCCTATCGTTCAAGATATCACTCAATATTAAGAACGTCTCCTATCGTTCAAGATATCACTCAATGTTTAGAACGTCTCCTATCGTTCAAGATATCACTCAATGTTAAGAACGTCTCCTATCGTTCAAGATATCACTCAATATTAAGAAGGTATCCTAGCGTTCAAGATATCACTCAATATTAAGAACCTGCACTCAGACAGTAACAAGCTCACTGGAAAGCCACCAACAACATATATTGGGTAACAAGTCAACTCTTCCTCAGTCAAGTTGATTGCATAATGCAGGTTAATCACAGGTTTCGTTCAGGAGACAATGCCAAATGGAATTCTATCATACCCATGACGAGCGGCTTTCAACATTTGCGTACCAGGGGAATACAAGTCTTCATACATAGGTGGCAGACGTAGCCTCGGACAACGATACAAAGTTTCATCAACCTAATCACGCTTAGCCAAGATGACAAAAACAAACCAATATTATTGCAGCGATGTAGAAGGTTTCTTCAAAACATTAATTTATACCTGGAAGATTCAGGTATACCGAGCCATGCACCAATCCCCATGCATATTTGGTAGGACTTCAGTACTGGGCCGTGGAGGTCAGAACGGCACGCCAGTGACAATAAAAACACGCATACGCGGAATGCACAGATTGTCTGGTGCTTCAGCAGTTCGTCCTATAACCTAGTCAAATCGGTAAATTACATAGGTGACATTAAAAAAATGATAAGTTAGCAGGACTCTTCCTCGGGAAGATGGCAAACATTATCAACGTAATCAAACAAAGATGAGAAAGTCTTCTAGATCTCATAATCACAGTGAAGAAAGACAAACTTAACAGTAACTGTGCTTGCGACTAAATCTAGTGCATGAACTGTTTTTCTCTTGAATAAACTAGACTAAAATTTAAGGTCATTCAAAAACTAATAGTTTAAAGTTGCATGTGGAGTTCTTTCCCGCCAAAACTAAGCCTAGGCGAAATTTATATCAAAATTTGCAGAAAACTCGATTGTTTCATTCTATAAATTCAGAAACCTGATAAACATCGCCGTTTCGGCTGTGGTGTGGCAAACGTGTCTATCCCGCGACACCACAGAACTCGGTCGCGGCACTGCTACTTATACCAAAGCATCGCGAAGCACACAAACTGATGACGTTTACCACTAAAATGAAAACTTGTGGTAAATTGATATCACGGACAAGGCTAAGAGACACTATTTGGCAGTCTGGTATGGGTGGAGTATAGATAAAAGAAGTCTTGAATGATTCAAGGACTGATTCTTATATGTATTTTGACCTCATTAGTTTTGGCGGGAAAGAGCTCGACATGCAACTTTAACCAGCGCGGTTAATCAACCTGTTAAAAAGCTGCATCACGGTTTCTATCACGCCCAATCGTCATGTGGCCATGCTAATTACACGAGACGAAACTACTTCCGCTAACCATCTAAATCCATTCACCACCGCATGTAACAAGATTCGTTCCATCACCTTATGCAACGTGTTAATCCCGAAAGGATGCAATTGCTTTTGCAACGATTTGATCCAGAAAGGACGCAATCGGTTGTCGCGATGCATCGACCCAGAAGTAGTTTTCGTAGCTCGTTGATATACAGAAAATGTTCAATCGAGGCACTTCCCTCATTAGTTAGGCCGTGACCGGTACCCCGTGCCTGGCTTTTGCGTCAGAGCATGGTAGCAAGGGAAGCTCTGACATTTGCTGCCTCGTTACAACCATCCAACTACGAAGCTGGGATTACAGTCCGCCTTGCACGGGGTCTACAAATAGCACCTTCAAAGCATTGTTTGTTGAACAATTGTACAAGAAATGACGTTCCAACCATTCACGGCAACAGTGCATCAGGAGTACATGAAGGACGTGTAGAACACAAGGACATATTCTCACGTGACACAAACTGGTCGATAACGAGAGATACAGACGGGACGGGAAACACTGTAAGGTCTGTGCCACAAGTGCCAGCGACACAAATGCCGCCAGTGACATAAGTGCCAGTGACACAAGTACCAGTGACACAAGTGTCAGTGACACAAGTGCCAGTGACACAAGTGCCAGTGACACAAGTGCCAGTGACACAAATGCCAGTGAAACAAGTACCAGTGCCATAAATGCCAGTGACACAGAGGCCAGTGACACAAGTTCCAGTGACACAAGTGCCAATGAAATAAGTGCCAGTGCATAGAGGTTGGCGATATATCCACAACTCCACGAGACCAATGGGAGAACTTTGTGACGTAACGACAGGAATTCTATACAGGACCGAGTTCACTCCTCACCAAGGAGTTTCCGTGGGCGTGTTCAGGGGTGCCACACCTCGCCGGGGAATCGAAACCTTACTAGTTACAGGCTACATATGCAAACACCCGCAGCCACATGTGCCTGAATGATGAATTTCACAATAACTTACACGACCCTGGTCTGTCAGACCGATAGGTCGACGTTGCATGTTAGCGCAAAGCACGCTCTATAATAGCTCACGTATTACTCACATCCAGCCTTTAGTACAACAATCGATGTCACAGGCGATAACATGGCATACGGCCCGACAACGACATAATGCACAGTCAATTTGTTATTCTAATCGGTTCGAAACATCGCATAAACAGTTGCTGAACAAACATTTAAGTGACCAGAGCCCACTTACGAATAAATAGACATAAATAACTGAAGCATATATTAACATATTTGAAAAAAAAATTGAATAACAGAAAAAGGGAAAGATCCTAGTAGTGATGTGGCGTAAACTTCATCATCTCTTGGGCGAGAAGGTCGGATTGGTAGGGCCATCGGTGAAGGAACGCAACTCGTAGTTTGCCACCTGGGAGTCGAACTCCAACTTGTCTCGCGCGAAGATCAGACGAATGTCCGTGTGAAGGTAGATCTTGCGAGTCTTGGAGCTGGAGAATCTGCGAAAGGCAAAACAGGGCAGTTCAAAGAGAGGGAACTCGTTTTGTTGGAAGGTTACATGCGATTATACGGTTTAATCTCAATTTCAAGGAGACTAACATGTAAGTGCGTTTGTTTCGCACTTTGCAGAACACATGTCATGATAACGGATGTGGACGAAGTATCGTAAGTGACCTTACCTTTCTTGCCGGATATGACGTCACTGGGACTTACCGGATGTGGATGAGGTATCGCAGGCGCTCTGGGCACGTCGTCGGGACTTACCGGAAGTTACGTCACTGGGACTTACCGGATGTGGATGAGGTATCGCAGGTAGACAGGCGCTCCAGGGAAGTTGCAGGGACTTCCCGGAAGTTCAAGAGACTTCCCGGAAGTTACGTCACTGGGACTTACCGGATGTGGATGAGGTATCGCAGGTAGACAGGCGCTCCAGGGACGTCACCGGGACTTCCCGGAAGTTACGTCAATGGGACTTACTGGATGTGGATGAGGTATCGCAGGTAGACAGGCGCTCCGGGCACGTCGCCGAGACTTACCGGAAGTTACGTCACTGGGACTTACCGGATGTGGATGAGGTATCGCAGGTAGACAGGCGCTCCGGGGACGTCACCGGGACTTCCCGGAAGTTACGTCACTGGGACTTACCGGATGTGGATGAGGTATCGCAGGTACAGGCGCTCCAGGGACGTCACCGGGACTTCCCGGAAGTTACGTCACTGGGACTTACCGGATGTGGATGAGGTATCGCAGGTAGACAGGCGCTCCGGGCACGTCGCCGAGACTTCCCGGAAGTTACGTCACTGGGACTTACCGGATGTGGATGAGGTATCGCAGGTAGACAGGCGCTCCAGGGACGTCACCGGGACTTCCCGGAAGTTACGTCAATGGGACTTACCGGATGTGGATGAGGTATCGCAGGTAGACAGGCGCTCCGGGCACGTCGCCGAGACTTCCCGGAAGTTACGTCAATGGGACTTACCGGATGTGGATGAGGTATCGCAGGTAGACAGGCGCTCCGGGGACGTCACCGGGACTTCCCGGAAGTTACGTCAATGGGACTTACCGGATGTGGATGAGGTATCGCAGGTAGACAGGCGCTCCGGGCACGTCGCCGAGACTTCCCGGAAGTTACGTCACTGGGACTTACCGGATGTGGATGAGGTATCGCAGGTAGACAGGCGCTCCGGGGACGTCGCTGGGACTTCCCGGGACAGGCATGTAAAGAGTGCGCTGCCTCAGGAATGTCTGGCAGTTGGCGGGCATGTCGGAGAGGTCGTATACGACGACAAACATCTTCACCACCGTCTTATTCGGATTGAACAGGGTCTGAAGTGAACAGGGAGGAAATATAACAACAACATATCAAAACACGAGGTTCAGAGCTGTTTGGCTTACCAAGGCTAAAGTAATAGATACAAAAATTAACTGGAAAAATATCCGACATTAACAGGATTCGGAGTTAGGAGGTTATTATGCCGGACAAAAGAAATCCTATTTGGCCAATTTCTGGAGCGAATCCAGGAGCGCATGTGGGTTATCATCGCCTAAAGGTTCCGACAGGATTTAGGGGACTTCTGCTCAGATAAACCCATCTCGCATCTCGAAGCAATGCCGCGTACATAACATCCAGACAGAAGTACGACAAAAAAGTTGCAGTTTAAAAGATATAAGCATCCAAATAAAAATATGGCACTTTTGTTGGGAGCCCGAACCACGGTTTCCATATGTTATTCAATTATTATTATTTACAACTGCACACAAGGGCACAATATGGAATTTATACGAAGACCAAAGAAACATACCACTTGGATTGTACCCTTCTTAGGCACATGATAGCCCCGTTTTCCCACCGTGTCAAGGTTGATATGGCCCTGAGGAAAGAGCATAATCTATTTATCAACATCTTTACCCTTTGTCGAGTAACGTTCCACGGTAAAATATATATTCTAAAGGTAAACAATTTATGAAACATGATATTAAAAATAAAAGGGAAGTTATTGTTTCAATATAACCCGACAATTATGACGACAAATATATGGTTAATATCTGACTATATCGCAAATATATTAATAACCGTTTAGTTATCATTCATTATGTACCACTCCTGGATGGCCTTTAATGAAATGCTAGATTTCACCATTGCACACACGAGAAGTGGGCTATACATGTATAACGCGATGCACATATGCATTACCCATCCACGTTCACATCTTCGAAGCAGCCCTCCTTTCTGACGTCAAACCAGACATAAATGCAAGGACACGATTGTTGTTCATGTTGTGCACACGAGGGCTGAAGCGGGCCGTCACACCGAGCGACGGACCGACAGGCAAACGGACCGAGATAGCTTACCAAATATGGGGAAGGTGCATTGTCATCTGAAAGACTGAAGAAGAACGAAGTGACCGGAAGTGTCACGTGCTTCGGGCAGAACGCGCCGCTGGCCCCAATGTCTGCTCTAAACCCCTCAACCACACCGCACGGCTCCAGGCGTCCGTTCAACATGCTCTCCTGCAACACACAGACACACGCCGCGTGGCAAGGTTCAGTGCGCCACCTTCCATTGCAAGAATTCATTGATCTATTATGCATGTAATACCAAGTTGTTTATTTTTATGCCAGAGAAGTGAGAAATGTAGTGATTCGTAACAAGTTATGAAAAAACACCCTTTTTTTAGAGTTCAAGTCTTGAGATTGATGTAATGCTTGATATGGGCAAATCATTCCTTGAGATTGACAAATCATTCCTTGAGATGGACAATGTAATGCTGGATATTGACAATGTAATGCTTGATATTGACAAATCATTCCTTGAGGCTGACCATGTAACGCTTGATTTTGACAAGTCATTCCTTGAAATCGACAATTTAATCAAGTGACAAATGATTCCTTGATACGGAAAATTAACTAATTGGAAATTTCATTCTTTAAAAAAGCGTAATTACTGATATTGTCATTTTAATTCTTTATGTTGCCAATAGTTATATATTCTTTGATGTATATTCTACTCCTACATCAAGTAATCATCAAGAATCAAGAAGATGGCTTTTGGATTTTCTATTGTAAAAATGTTGTGCTTTGTCGCAAATTAAATGTTTCTATTTTTGTACCATGGGCCTGGTGCCTACAGTTTGACATAAACATTATTATTATTATTATAATCATCAAGAAAATTTTAGATTATGTCAACAATTTTACTGTTTTGATTATATGACGATATTAACCATTTGGAATTGAATGGCTGAACTTGCCATACACTTCAAGCGTCCGACAAACTCTCGTGAAAACGACCACCATGTACAGCATACTAATCAGCAGAACACACATCTAATAGTCGCCATCCAGCTCACGTCTTAACTCCACAGACAGCCGTCCTCAAACTAGACCCCGCGTTGGTTGTAAAGACAACCCTCGCCGTGCATGTGCCTCGTGTGCCGAACAGGCGTACATTAACAAACTGGGATTAACTTCGATGCCATCTTTATTCGATCATTCATGCCTGATAGCAAGTGTATTCACAACCAAATGGGGGAAAAATCCCTTGTTTTCATTTCGTTGCCGAGTTCCCTATGCCGTATTATAGTACAAGACTGCCTTTCAGAGGCAAAACATTTGAAAGTCGTGTACGACATCGTGACCTTCTTTAAAGTTGCTTGTATATTCAGGACGCTTTAAAGTCTTTCACCACTTTTGGCCATATCGCGTCCATGGGAGAAGGAAGAGAGAGTGGAGCCATGTCCCCGGGGGTAACCCCCTACTCTTCGCGAAGAAGGAATGGGATCTTTATGGGCACAGCGGGGCTTGAACCACCGATCCACGTGCCGTTAGGCTCTCAGGTGACAAGAGCACTCAAGGCGAGCGCTCTAGCCCACTGAGCTCCCGGGACGGCCCTACTTCTTCCTCATGGGATTTCTACGGAATTCGGCAAGGAAATGCAAATTAAGGTCTTCTCCGATTACCATCTCCGCCCGTTAGATAACCCTGGTATCACACACTCCGAAACAGAGAGGCGTTCATTTCTGACCCCGTAACCTTGTTAGTTTCAGGAGATGCCGCGTCATCTAGCAACTGACCTCGAAGTTTCCCAGAAGGCAGTTCGTGGAGGCCGGGGCGCTGGTGCTGTACATCCGGGTCTTGCTCAAGCCGTCGTCCTCCGCCTCGTTCTGGCCGTCGTCAAGGTTGACGCAGGAGATGGAACTAGAAAGGGAGAAAGGGGAGGAAGGAGTAGGGTCAATAGGACGCATTAATTAAGCTGCTTAAAATGTCTCATATGTCTCTCATATACGGTATTTGTCATATGGTAATACTAAGAAGCCAATATTATAGTTTATAATATGAGATAATAATCTTTTATATTTCCCTTCGTATTGACCGGTTTCAAATTACCGGTAACTAGACGTCAATTATTACACAACTCGTTTTCTTGCTATTCAATAATATTATGCAATTCACAATCATGTTTAGATATATATACATATATATATGTGACAAGGGGGAATGGGGAACATACACTGGTTTCACATTCTGTTAGTATATTAATTGTGCTTCGAATACAAATAAAAACATCATCGAACATTTGCTGAGTACAATCAACTTTTGCAAAAGCATTGTTCAACTATTTGCAACCATAATTCATAATTGCAAGTTCTAGGGCTCAGGGGTACAATGTTGACTTCGTGAATAAAGCCCTACACTGTTGCTAGCCGACGGACTTTATTGGCAGTCTACGTCGTTTATAAATATTTATGCCCGTCAAATACAACAGATTTTAACAGTTGCATGAAAAATGCGGCGTTACGTCATGGACGTCTTCGCCATTTCAAAGAACGATCGATCCGATATGGTCAATGTACAGTAACTCACTATGCTATGGAAGGTATCAACTGAGTGAGAACTGTTGGGAGGTGGGCAGCATGTAATGCTATTTTGTGATATCTAGGCCCACGAACAGAGGGCTGTGTTGGACTCACTTCTTGATCGCTCTGATGTCATTCAAGGAACTGTCGAAGCCAAAGCTTCCGGTCTTTTTTTTCATGGGTGCCTGCAATAATAATGAAGTGCTACGTGCGGGCAAGGTAGTTTAATATAAGGTAAATTATACAGTAGGAAAAAAAAGAAACTTATCGCATCGCAGATGAAATAATGGGATCGTTTCACAAACAGCTGCGAGCTCGTAACCGTTTATTTAACATGATAATTTAATGACAGATACTAAGTTTACGAGCAACGGACAGCAACGCAATTAGGGTGCAGCCATCTTCGTGCAATGTATTTTCCGCTAATATTATTTTAAAAAAAATTGCCATATATTTAGGACAAATTCAATTTTTTTTACTTCACTTCGGGCCGGCTATACAAGTTTAGGAGCAAAAGTTAGGAGCAAAATCGAATTCGACAGCAGATTACGTCCCAATATCTCAGAGCGGAGGCGGGGAGGGTGGGAGGGGCAGAGCCTTAGGCTAAGCCAGTGTTTGGGCCAGGGTTGGGTTGGTGCACATTCAAGCAGACTTACCGGGCTGGACTGCAGTGGGAGACCCGTAGCGGTGTGGAATATCATGTTAGCACTGTTGTTGAGCATATTCCGGAACTCCACCCGCTCGGAGTCCTTGGGAACCGCCTTCGGCGCGCTCCGGTTCTCCACGTCAGCAGCCACCTAGCGGCAAAGACACGAGGCTAATACGTAACATAATGTACGCCACGTGACGATAGTCAGACTAGTTAAGACGCCAGCAATAAAAGTCCTGGCCTTTCCCCTTTTTGCGGCTATCCGTATTTATTGAGAGGAGCTCATTCATTTAGGCATCGCGTCACATGATTTAAATATAACGAATCATATATCATATAACGAAGATTTAAGAAGACAACTGACAGAGACATTATAAAGAACTCCAAATTGTACATTTTTGATGAGGTACAATTAGAATCTAGTAATAATTAAGTTCTATACACACCTCCACATTCTGAGCCAACTCCTTCCTCATAACTGACTTAAGGAGACAGTTGGCTTTGGCGGAAGCCTTTGGAGTCACTTGGCAAACTCTGTGGGTTGGCATGGAGACACTCTTGTGAAGCTGGGCCTTGTGACCTTGACCTACTACGTCATGACCGTGATCCCGCCATTGGTCCTTCGAGGCGCCAGCCCAGCCGTCGCGCGCATGCGCGCCGTTGGCGACGCGTCCGGCCAGGCCATTGGACGCGTGCCCATTGTCCTCCCTGCTGAAGCCGTTGGTGAAGCCGTTTTCACTCGATAAGTCCTCGCCTAGGGTGAAGGTCACCGGCTCATCCAGCGACGAATCGTCCTCCTCTCCGTCGTCGCCAGATGGCGCTACATTGTCTCGACAATCATTCCTTTCAACGCCCGGCTGCCGCGCAGATATAGGCTTTTGTGACGTCACAGGAGGTAGGGAATTTCTCAGCTCTTCACAGGAGAACGTACATGTTCGCCTGGTCGGCTCGGCCTCGTTTTCAACCTCAGTCTCGGCTCGAGACTCAGCCGTACGCCGCTGGTTCTCGTTCGATATCACAGAACTGCTTGGAAGCCCTGGCTGAGTAGCGACGGCGTGCGCATGCGCATGATAATCCACAAGCCGCGGCTTGTCCGGGGGCTCCCGTTGGCATGGCGACGGCGTCCGCCGCGTGCCGTAAGCATCGGCGGCCGCCTGGAGCAAAGGGTGTTGCTTGGTCGGCTTGGCGACAGAGGCGGAAGCGGTAACGAAGGAGGGGGACGGGGAGGGGGACGGGGAGGGGGTGGCGGAGGAGGGCGGGCTGTGGTACTCCCGCTTGGCGCGGGACGTGCCGCTGGAGGGGCAGAGGGAGGTCAGGTAGGACTCCATCTCCTCCGGGGAGAGGGGGTCCAGGCGGTTGGCCAGGGTCTTGTTCAGGTAGCGGTCTATGTCGGGAGACGACCCGCCGCTGTCCGTCCCAGAGTCCTTACCCGGCAGCAGCCACGGCCGTGACGTCACTTCATTGGCGTAGTACGTCAGCAGTTGTTGTTGCTGTTGGTCCACTTGTCGTTGGGAATGAGGATGCGGCGGCGGCGGCGGTTTCTTTGGCACCATCCCTTTGGGGGAGGACTTGTGAGTGTTGGCATCTTGAGCAAGGTCGGGGTGAAAGAGACCTCGAGCTGGGGCGGGGGCAGGGGCGGGGGCAGGTGCCAGGCCCGGCCCAGGCCGGCTGGCCCCACCCGCACCGCGTCCCGGGACCGACCCGGCGGCCAGAGAGTCCAGGTCGGGTGCAGACAGGGCGTGGTGCTCCAAGTCATACAAGGGCTGCAGGCCAAGCGGCGGCCGGGGAAATAGCTCCTTGGGTCGGGCCCCGGCCGACTGCCGCCCGCCGGCTGAGGGGCCCGGGCCCGGGCCCGGGCGCGGAGCCCTGGGGGTGTGGCCCAGCGGCCCCTGCGGAGACTTGGTCAGCCGGGAGGGTGCGTACTCCCGGGCGCGCTCCGGGAGGTGCAAACGCTTGGGGCGTTCCCGCCGCCCGTCCCGTGGCCCCACGTCCCGAATTCCGGGCCTGGACCTGGACCCGGATGCGGATGCAGACCCCCACATCGTCGCTCCAGAAGACCTGGATTCGTCCTCGGCCCGTTCGCTCAGGCGCCGCGGCTTCTGGATGTGAAACTCACTCACGAAGTCGAAATCGTGCAGCGGCGTTCGCTCCTTCTGCGGTGGCGTGTGGCTCTCAAAATCAACCGGCGGCGACGGCGGCTTGGCAGTGGCGCCGACTGGTGGGCTAAGTCGAGGACTTGTGGTCGGCCCCGTGGGGGCCGCCGCCAGTGCCGCCGGCGGACAGGCCACCGGGCGGCAGTCCTCGCGCTGGGCGGGCAGGGGGCTGTGCGGCAGCCCGCAGCGCAGGTTGGGGAGGCCCCTGAGTCTGGGCATCGACCCGACCGTCACCTTGAGGGCCATCGTCTTGGAGACGGAGGCCAGCGGGAACGTGTGCCATTCGGGGTTCTCGGAGAAGGAGCTCGTGCAGAACTCACCGGGCGGACACACTCTGAGGGAGGAGGGAAGGACCAGACACAGTGCGGTGAGAGGCCTGACACACATTATCCGTATTGAAGACCTAGTACACGCGTACTAAACCACAGTAGACGGATACTTAACATAGTACAGTCCACTAAACATAGTACACGTGCACTAAACCATAGTAGACGTGCACTAAACCATAGTAGACGTGCACTAATCCATAGTAGACGTGCACTAAACCATAGTAGACGTGCACTAAACAATAGTAGACGTGCACTAAACCATAGTAGACGTGCACTAAACCATAGTACACATGTACTGAAATCTTGTACACGTGTACCAAATCGTACTTCGCGATCAGTTCCATTAATAAGAACTTAACCTTTGACACATATAAACTGTATATATGAATGTAAAATAACTTGTCCCTATTATTCTTTATATCAAGATATATGAAGCTTACGTATATCTAATTGCGCACCATACAATGCACATTCAGGCGAAACATAATAAGAATTCTTTAGTATACGCAATATGCATCGCCAGGTATCGCCATAAGAACTGTTACCTGTAGAAGACATTTCTGGGTGACTTGCCGTGGGTCAGGTTGAGCCAAGCACTCAGCTGGGAGAAGTAGAGGAACGACTTGATTGCCTGAAACAACGCTCTGCCGGAGGTCATTCCGTCTGACGATCTGCGAGAGTGGAGTGACACGAAAAAGATATTAGTTAAACATCGGATAACGATAGTAGATGCCGCATAGGACATAAGATTGGCACAGAGACATAAACATTCATTTTTTTCACATTTGTTTTTATTTAAACATCATTTCTTTTTTTGAGGTTCCCCCGAAAAGGATGCCATCGAGCATGGTCACCTCTTGGCGTCATATATATATATAGGAACAAATAAACAGTTAGTAAACGATTGCTTTAAACAGGTACTGCATGTTTTTGAGATATTATTTTGTATTAAAATAAATGATCAAACTCTAATTGTCACATAAAGCGCGTTCAGTGAGATAGGTATTTGGTTCATATCTTTCATTCTCCTTCACCAAGGAAGTTCCATTTCCCGCTCTAGCTTATGTATATAGAAAACAACCCCAATCTACGGTTTTACTAAACAAATCTGTGGTAAAAATACTAAGGGAAGCTTAATCAAAGAACAAAACGATCCTCCTATGTGATCTGGAGACCCCAGCTACCTGACGGTCTTGACCCGAATAGTCCACTGCTCCAGGAGCATGCCGCCCTGTTTGTCCGGAGCCATACTGGTGTCGGCCTGGCTGCCGTTCGCCAGACCGTGGGCGCAATCTGGAAACAGCAGGACTTCCACACACATCGGGATTCGGTTTTTCCACAGCATGGCCATCTGCTTGAGTTGACCGTGCATCCGCACACACTGAAAACAGACACCTCAGACACATTATACACTGATAATACACCCATTACACGGAAAACGGACACTTTATACAGTGAAAACACGCCCTATACACGGAAAACAGACACATTATAGACTAAAACGCATTATACTGAACAACAATTGCTGAACAAACAAACACGTCACGTGGTCTGACTGACTGACACTCTGGGTTATGCGACGCTTCACGTGGTCAGACTGACTGCCAGTCTCGGTAACGTGACATGCCACATGGTCAGACTGACTGCCAGTCTGTGTCACGTGACATGCCACGTGGTCATAATGACTGCCAGTCTGTGTCACGTGACATGCCACGTGGTCAGACTGACTGCCAGTCTGTGTCACGTGACATGCCACGTGGTCAGACTGACTGCCAGTCTCGGTCACGTGACATGCCATGTGGTCAGACTGACTGGCGATCTGTCACCTGACATGCCACGTGGGTCTACTTAGGGGGTCGACTTACACAGATTAACCCCCCCCCCGCCCCCGAAGGTGGATGTTCCATAAACGAGTCCGTAAGACCAGCTGGTCGATCCAAATCAATAACATTAACCGGCATCGTAGCCTATAGAGAGGAAACAGGCGAAAACCATTTCTACGACCACGTGGTTGACATAAAATATATTAAATAATACCGGTAACATCTACAGGGCGCCACTGACAGGTATCACTGTAATTTACTGTAAACCTTAACCCTCCAGATCTCCAACAGTGCGCCATAATTGGGCTCGACTTACCAGGGACATGTTGGGGTCACAGCGGTGGGAGGCCAGGTCCCCTAAGTCCACGGGGCAGTGAGGCCCCTGCCCCCGCCCCTTGGCCGTCGGCTCCGGCATTCGACTCTCCACCACCAGCAATCCAATCTGGTGGAACATCTCACTCGGTTCAATCTGCCTGTCCTCCATTTCTGTTACTGACGCTGGAGATATAGAAAACAAAAACAATACAGTAATCAGCTCATTGGATCGAATTTTATAATGGCATAATCACCCGCTGACAAGTTCACTCTTTAACCGATGGTATGAACAAGTGGCGTGGCTCTTGTGTCAGCGATCATAGTTAGTCTCGTTTTTACTTTGTTATTTTCCACAGCATTTATAAAAAAAACGATACTGGGTGCACGAGAAAGTTGCCAGTCTACATGCAGTCCGACAAAACCAGTTCATATTTCATATCAGTGGCAATACATGCTTCTTGCAAATAAGCGCCGTTTTACTTATTTGTAAATAAGGGCGTAACGTGAATGTGAAAGCTGGAATTGCAACCCATTTCCCGGGTTGGGGTTGGGCGAGGGGCTATCGCACGTGAAGAGGCTGGCGTTTGGCTCATCCGTTCATTTTTATAATTGTTCATTTTCCTTCAGTTGCTTCCAGGCGCCATATGGCCTTCTCATTTCCCCGTGTGTTAAATCTTTCTCTTTGCATTATTAAAAACAAAGCTCTCTTTGTCTCTGTCTTTTTTACTTTTTTTCCTCCATGATTCAGTGAATCCTCCTTCGTTTCGTCGCCATGCTGACGATATTGCCTGGTGCCTGGCCAATCACCGCACTGAGAACATAGACCAGGCTGGTTCCACCCAAGTAAACATGTGGCAGTCTCGTGGCACCTGGGGCCGGGAGATTAAGTGTGATGACGTCACCATAAATGTGGTGGCAGCCTCGCCGGTTTGTGTGTACACGTTTTGCGGTAATAGGCTCTTTAAGACAAAGGCACTTCACGCGTGCAAAAGGCGATCACTCCACTCGAGTGATGCGATATCTGGCAGACAGGCCCAAGTCGATTTGTTCGCCATATATACACATGCATAGGCCTGGCGGCTTCGTTTCAAAGATAATACGGGTTATATATAATATTAATAATATTATAATATTAATACTAATAATATATACCAAATAATATTGGCACATGGTTTAATATTTTTAGCGGCTACAGCGAGCAGAGGCAATTTCAGTCAGCTGTCGCGACATCGTAACTCAATATGTATATATAAATCATCGAGCAGATGAGGTTGACTGACCGCGAGAAATAATCTGCTATACGAAGAGCTGCACCCAATGCTCAGGGTGGAGTCCTTCAGTCCTATATCCACATGGCTGGAGGCACTGGGCGTGAGTACATACGCAGGAACGTCACGCCCTACAACTCAAGCCTTTGTTAGAGCTAGTGTTAGCTTCACGACGTGACAAGTACAAAAAAGCCTTCAGCCATTTTTTTTCTCTAGCGGCTTTTCCACAGGAGGAAAACCCACTTAGATCAGACTGCAGGTGTGTTTTTTTTTTATTGTATCCCCAAACGCCGTGTACCTAATGTTATGTTGTACCTAGTCGCTCCTTCCGAGAAGCGGACGCACGCGGAGCAGAGCGGAGCGTCAGGGCCTTTGTCCGGAGAGAACTACCGCCGCTAGAGGGGGCCACGTGTACTACTGTCCGCGGCCAGATGGAGAGTGAGCGATGCATGTAAATCGGTCAGGGAGGGAGGGAGGGGTTCATGCTCGTGGCGGTGACTTCACTGGTAGGGGGAGGGGGGGGGGTGAAGTGGGGGTGGGGGGTGGAGGTCAGCCATCTACTATCGCGGTGTTGGCAGCCGTCGCCCTAATCCACACAAAGATATAGACACGCCCATCACAAGTTAATGAAGTGGGTCAAACCTGGACACTGCTGACTCTCGGGCGGTTCCCATGGCGACGAGCGCCCGAGCCAGATTGTACTGACCACCACCATATACCGGTTATCATACGTGTAGCAAGCTTAAGTTTCTTACAGAGCCAACAGAGAGTGTTGTCGTATGTCCTCGTCTGACACACACACACATATATATATATATACATATATATATATATATATATATATATACATATATATATCCCTTTGTCAAATATACCGACCGAGCAATTATGCCCATGACCCGCATGTGCGGGTGGCAATGCTGTGTGGCAGCAGGCTTTATAAGGATATGTATCACCCGGTCAAGCGTGATCCATATAATGCCCTACCCCCCACCCCCCTTCCCCTATCTCCCCTACCCTTCCCCCGCCTTCGGTACCCCCCCCCCCAGCACCCACCCACCCACCTACCTGTCCCATCGCCACCGTGTTGCCTTGGCTTGATCTACGACTGCTGTCTGACCTCTGTATACAGGTTCACACGCAGAGAGTCGTCTCCACAGAGTACTACTCCACGTCAGATAAAATACATACCACCGAGATACATGTATCCCCTGAGGCTACAGAACGAACAGATAGCTGACCAGGCGTCGCCATATCCTTATCTTAGACGCCCCCCCCCCCTCACCCACGCCCAACTACCTCCCAGCCTTGCTTTTCTGTGTATCTATCTCTCTGTCTATCCTTACTCCTCCCCCACTCTCCTTCCGTCTGCGTCTATACCCATCGATCTGTCCATTTCTCTCTATCTCCGTCTATCTCCCTGTCTATCTATCTCTGTCTATATCTGTCTATTTGTCTCTGTTTATATCTCTTTTTTCCGCCTCTCTTTATATCTCTCTTGGTCTATCCCTCTCGGTCAATCTCTCTCTCGCTCTTCTTTGTCCTTACCTCTCTGTTGATCTTTGTTTCAGACGTCTTGTTACTTTAGCTTTCTGGGCTGCGTAGGCTTACCCCCCCCCCCATTTCCTACAGACGCCTGACCTCCGGTTGGTTGCGGACGTGGCCCGGCCATCGACAGCATAACAAAACGTAGCATAAGGAAACACTACCGCCAGCACTGCCGCAAGGCCACAAGGCCAACCTAACAAATCCATATATCAATACACATATTTAAAAGTCGAAGCCGCAACATAGATCACACAGCCACGTCATAATGAACAAAGCACTCGGGAAAGATTGCAACACGACACCTGGCTAAAGAGATTCTCAGTCCTTTTCTTTTTTGCAAAGACACATGGCGATCTAAACTGCGCTAACATAGACATTTGCACAGGTGGGAATTGAACCACGCACAAGTCGCTTGCGTAGACATATTTTGAAAGAGCCCATGCAACGCTTTGTTGACCTTTCTCTGCTGCCTCCGCCACCTCTTGCCCCCCCCCACTCCAGCGCCCCTTCACATCCCTCTGCAACTACCCCCCCCCAACCAATCTCGCGTATATACATGTATATACATGTATATATATGTACAGGTAATCTTAACTAACCTCATCGTATGCTATATGCGGCGTCCAGCTACATATCTATATATTTAGCTGCAGTCGAGCTTTTCGCAAGTAGGTCAGATCGTAGGCGTCTTATAGAACTTTAATTCGGGGATTAACGAAATACGAAGCCTGCGGCAGTGGTTTAAAACGCTGTTGGAGCCTCTGGGGACGACCTTGGGCCGAACAGCTATTGCACAAAGGAGGGTCAATAAAAAACAAAGGTCAGCTGACAGGTCCGCCATCGCCCGTGGGCAGCCTGGAGTAATGCCCAGCTGGGTCAATTCAGTTGGGGGGGGGGGGGGAGGGGGCTGAAGAGGGGGGGGGGGCAAGGTAACGGTCACGGGGTACTGTATGCCCCCTCACTGAACTCATCAGGGGCGGATCGTTGGGGAAAGAAAGGGTCAGGGTTTAGGAGTGGGGGGCGGGGGGGGGGAGGGGGGGTAATGAGAATAGGAAAGCGAGGAGAGGGAGGCGGCGAAAAAGAGTGGGAGCAAACCAGGGGGGTCCGATCCACAAGGTCAAATGAACTCCATTATCTGTCCACACACAGGGCACGTGAAGGTCAGATACGCCGCTGCTGAGCATGCCTGGCGATCAGATTTTGTCAGAAGCAGGGTCCATTGAAGGTCTTAGTAGAGCGCGATTACAGGGGGGGAGGGGTATTAATCCTCGTGATGGATGGCTGGGTAACGAGTATGGATAACTCAATAGTGCATACAACCCGCGCCCCACCCCCAAGGTCAGTCCTATGTACAGTCGGTAGAACCAATCGCATCAGTGGTTTCAGCTTATAGATAAACGCTTGGTTCACCACAGACAAGGACCAAGGTCGGTGAATTTAGCGTAGTGATTATTTTGTGTGTGTGACTTTTTCTTATGTAAAATAAAAGCGCGCCTAACACATATAGAGTTATAGTGGGCCAAACTGTAGGCTCGAAAGGGTGGTGCAAAATATCTTACCGACGGCGCCTCTCAGCGAAATGTTGCGCAACCAATGCAGCCACATCGGGCGACCTATTTTATATCAGTCACTCTTAATCACAATTCCTGAGCAAAAAGACATCGAAATTTATTATTCGCCCCGATTGACACCAACGTATTCGGAGACCTAAGGCCATAATGTGAATTTAGCACCATGTTTCCGCGCACCACGAGCGACCCCGTTTCTTGTTTTTAGTCGACACGAGATCGACACTTTCTAGTTGTAGTCTGTACTGGCGGATAAAACTGGGGGGGGGGGGGGGGGGGTGTCTCCTCGGTGTAGCCACTCAAATAACTGACTCACCGGGAGGTAGCGAATGAAAAAACGAATTATTCACATAACAAATGCCGAATACTCGGTCAGCCCTGGTGTGTTATGCTCAACAAACACCACTTGGATCGTTGAGGAGAAAGAGGTTTAGGAGGGGGGGGGGGGGGCAGCGATGTGTGCAATGATGTGTATGATAGCAACCGAAAGGCGGCGGGGGTGGGTACGATGTAGTGTAACTGAAAGATGCGTTCGGACTGGCAACTTCTCCGCAAGGCGGTGTGCAATCTCCCGGTAGAGGGACATGTTGCTCTGCTAATCCACCTAATCACGTAATATATTAGCGTATCAGCGTTAGCCTTCTAAAAAGCCGACTACTAATATCAATACCGACAAATATATTCCATTTTTTGATTTTGTTGAAATGATATTATTAGCCAACTATGTTTGCTCAATGGATCGAGGTAAAAGCCTTATTTGACAGATGACGCTGCCCCAGATGGATGCTGCCCCAGATGGATGCTGCACCAGATGGACGCTGCCCCAGATGGGATGCTGCCCAAGATGGATGCTGCACCAGAGGGACGCTGTCCCAGATGGATGCTGCCCCAGATGGATGCTGCACCAGATGAACGCTGCCCCAGATGGACGCTGCCCCAGATGGATGCTGCACCAGATGGACGCTGCCCCCAGATGGATGGTGCCCAAGATGGATGCTGCACCAGAGGGACGCTGTCCCAGATGGATGCTGCCCCAGATGGATGCTGCACCAGATGGACGCTGCCCCAGATGGATGCTGCCCTGGATGGATGCTGCCCCAGATAGACACTGCCCCAAGGCGCGAACACATGTAGCCTGCTTACCCACTGCACTAGGAAGGCTTCATCATGGCTTAGCGACCTCTGGTGGGAGAAGAGTGAACCGATAGAGTGCTGACCCCTGGCGTAGAGTCGACAAGGTTCAGCAGTGAGAGGCTCGCCACCCTCCGAGTTTAAAATCTACAGAAGCAAACCCATCAATATAGACAGTGGAGTGCAACCCAGGTGGTCATGTAGGGAGGGTGCACAATAGGGTGGGGGAGGGGGGGGGCGGGTGATGGAGGCTTCTGAGTACGTTACCCAGCCAAGCTACGACACCTACAGCATACACAGTTGCCAAGTACAGTATTGTTCCCCTCGGGGCCGGGAGGCGGCGGCGGTGGGGCGGGTGGCGGGGGTAGGGGTGGGGCGGGGAGGGGGGGGGGGTGGCATGTGTCGCCCTCTGGGCATAACTATCACCACGCCAACCTGTCGGAGTCCCGACACTGTGGGTCAGTGGGTAATTAACCTATACAGATCTGTCGTGATGGATGGACAGGCACTTTGAGTAGCTGGTTACTCTCTCTCGAGCTCTTTATTGTCCGAAGCTTTAACTAGTGTAGGTCATATCGTAACAATGGGAAGGGTCAAGGTAGAGAGGAGCCATCTCTCCGGCAGTAGCCCTCTACTCTTTGCGAAGAAAGGCGTATGGGATCTTTATCCCCCCCTAAGCATAGACATTTGCACAGGTGAGATTTCCACCGCGCGCCGACCGCTTAGGCTACTGCCCTAATATAGCACTCTCAATAGGAGTCCTATGCTGGGTCACGGGGTGAATGGAAAGTAATTCGTTTTCTACGTGCAAAATGTAACCAAGGCATTTAGGACTAAAGGAACAAAATTAAACCAGATATGAACATGGAACTCTTCACACTAATGTCAAAGAAATTCCATTGCTGCGACCCTGGGCAGATGGGGTGGCATCATAATTAGCTAAATAGGGCCCAAAAAAACAAGGAAAAACGAGATGCGGAAACTGTATGAAACCAGAGACACAGGTGTGGGTGGAACCGGCACATTAACCATCTGCTCTACAGTCGAGCACGCTTCCCGTCAACGTGGACGGCTCCCGAGCGGCGTAGTGACAAGGTATAACCATGGCGACGCCGATGAGTTATCAGTATCACCATGGCGACCACGTTAAATACGACAATACACGTCGCGTGAGAAGAAAGCTCTCGAAAAAGACAAATTTTCGGGCCTCAGCCCTACACTATTTGTACTGTCCCCACACCAATGACTTCCACCCCTACGATAAGAAAGCTGAGGTTATTGTACTGAATGTTGGGGCGCAGATATGATATGACGTTATCATTGAACCTATAATTGGTACGAAATTTACATGCACCGATCGAGCGGATCTAACGTTTAATACTCAATGTTCAGCATCAGGATGGTACAAAGACCCCGAGAAGCGCCAACCAAGGCAGAGATATACTGGCTTCAGGACAAAGCCGGTCATACAACCCCCGTGTCACTTGTTCATCGCTGGCCACGGTATAATATCCCTCCATCGAAGCTTAGTTGTTTAGTTATATCATATATAAATACAAAGTGTATCAATAAATATTACCGCAACTTTGGGCATAGTCTACGCACTGATACCAGCTATTTCTCATAGCTCATTTGTCCATTTATATCGTCAAAATTATAATTATATATAAAATTAACTTTATATCGTGAAATACAATCTCACTCAGGTGGTCTCTTACGCTCATCTACAGTATCTCAACGGAATAGCCAACTTGTCTTTTATACCATCTCTCCATCATAGGCCAGTTATCTTTCACTCATATTGTAACTCTTTGCTCATGCTATATCGCCAGCATAGTTCACTTGTTTCTTTATGTTACATCGCCAGCATAGCTCACTTGGTTGTTTTCGTTATATCGCCAGCATATCTCAATTGTCTGTTTACGTTATATCGCCAGCACAGCTCACTTGCTTGTTTATGATATATCGCCAGTCCAGCTTACTGGTTTGTTCATACCATATCTCTACCATAGCGCATTTGTCTGTTCATACCATCTCTTCATCACCGCTTTTCCTGCCCCCATACCATCTCCTCAAAATAGATCACTAGTCCGTTCATATCCTCTTGTCATCATACCTCCGTCGTGCGTTTATACCATCTCTCCATCTTCGCTCACTTGTCCATCTGTACCAGCTCTCTATCACAACTAGAACTAATCCGGGGCAAATTAATCCCAATTATTCATTACCCTCGGGAGGTTCCTTGGCCTATGCAATTCTCTCTCTCCATCATGATTTGTCCGTTTACACACACTCTTCATTTTAGCCCCATTTTGGCCCCCCTTGGCCTGTGCAATTGTGTGTGTGTCTCCTTCTCTCTCGCGTCGTATATACGTATATATGCAAATCACCGCGGAGACCAGGATTTTACCTTGACTGCCGGAAACGACTTGGACGGGACCATTCCGATAACGTGACCACATTAATGACGTCACCACTCCGATAACGTGACCACAGGTATGACGTCACCACTTCAAGCCACACATTGGGATATGAAGCGAGCGAATGAAGGGGGGGGGGGGGTAGGTGGCTGGTGGGGCGGGGGGGGGGGGGCTGGGGGTAGGTGGCTGGTGCTTGCCGCGCGGATATCCGTCCGCCCCGGTTCACGAAGCGTCAACGCCTGTTTTTTCTCTCTCTCGAGATATTTATCCTTGTGATCGCATCGTGACTCCAAGACGCAGGTTTGAGGGGGGGACATGTCAACATACCCACTGACTGTGCACAATATAGCGCCTGGCCTCCCAGGAGAACAGCCGAAGCGGGTATACTGTGCTGACATGCATTCACCACCGTGCATACATGCATTTGCATGTCGATAATGAAGCCAACCCGCCCGCAAAGATCTATAAATAGGTTCGCAGAAGTATTTCACCCCTACCTTCATGCCGCCGCCCCCCTCCCCCCCCCCCTCCCCGCCTTCGGCTTACTCATTATCTCCCGGATGCAGTATTTAACAAGGAAGCTGTATGGGATTGTGTGCGGATGATGATTGCGGGTGGGGGAGGTATGGGGGGGGGGGGGTGGAGGTGTAGCTATGGGGTAACAGAAGAGCTGGAGTGGTGTAATGCGCTAAACATTATCACAAGCCTGGCGCACTCGGTAACCGATGCCCCTCCTCCTCCCCCCATTCCACATAACCACCCCTCGTCTCCACCCCACCCCCTTCCTCCGTCACCAATCGCCTAAGTAGCGTAGCGCATCCCGCCCCGCCCCACATCACCCCTGCTCCACTTCATCACAGCTCGTACAACAACCCCCCCCCCCCACCCCCACTTCCTCACTGCACGTCTCTTCCCTCTCTACGAACATCGCGCTCACTGCTCACTCACGTTCCACATACCCACACTGGCAATCCCTGCGGCCAGTCGATATCCACACACAGCGGGTCTGCAGCCGCTGCCGAGCGAGAGGGGGTGGCGGGAGGGCGAGCTGGAGGGAGGCGCAGCGCAACCAGGGCCGTACAGCTGCACATAACTGTTATAACCTCGATCAGTATCCTCCTCGCGGATCAACTTCGACCCCGCCACACAGGCCCAGGTTGTATTATTATACCGGTCTACTTCTGCATCGCACGACCGACCTACCTATAATCGCACGTCCGACTCATCGCACGCCCGACTCATCATCGCACGGCCGACTCATCGCACGGCTGATTCATCGCACGGCCGACTCATCATCGTGCGCCCGACCCATCATCACACACCCGACCCATCATCACACACCCGACCCTATCATCGCACACCCGAGCCATCATCACACACCCGAGCCATCATCACACACCCGACCCATTATCACACACCCGACCCATTATCACACACCCGACCCTATCATCGCACACCCGACCCTATAATCACACACCCGACCCTAACATCACACACCCGACCCAATCATCACACACCCGACCCTAACATCGCACACCCGAGCCATCATCACACACCCGAGCCATCATCACACACCCGAGCCATCATCACACACCCGACCCATCATCACACACCAGACCCTATCATCGCTCACCCGACCCTATAATCACACACCCGACCCTAACATCACACACCCGACCCAATCATCACACACCCGACCCTATCATCGCACACCCGACCCTATAATCACACACCCGACCCAAACATCACACACCCGACCCAATCATCACACACCCGACCCTATCATCGCACACCCGACCCTATAATCACACACCCGACCCAAACATCACACACCCGACCCTATCATCGCACACCCGAGCCATCATCACACACCCGAGCCATCATCACACACCCGAGCCATCATCACACACCCGACCCTATCATCGCACACCCGAGCCATCATCACACACCCGAGCCATCATCACACAACCGACCCTATCATCGCACACCCGACCCATCATCGCACGCCCTATCCATCATTGCACGCCAGACCTAGAATCGCACGACAGACGCATCATCGTCGCATCTTCTTTCGCAAATCAAACCGAGCTCCAGGAGCTCGTGGGCGAGCCTGAGCAATTAGTAGAATATACGGACACCGATTAATACTAGAAGCGCCTTCCAAACGGTGGTGATTATAAACGGGCATGTGGGGAAGGAGGGGGGGGGCTGTCAAGGTGGGGAAAACACAGTTAATATGTCATAGGAGAGGAAGGGGGGGGGGGGGGTGAGTGAGAGGGTGGCCGGTGGGAGAAGTGGAGCGAGCGGGCGTTCGCCAAGGGGCGTGGCAGCAGCGAGGTATGAGGCAGTGGCAGCTACACCGCCGCATGCGAGCGACAGTCGTGCAAACCAAACCCTCGCTACCCCATCTGCAGACATCGACTGCGACTCCGGTCTTTATCTATGATGGGCCAATAAAACAGCTGTCAGGGTGAATTCAGCTTTTCGCATTGCCCCCCCCCCCCCCCCCCGGCATACCGCCTGCGCATGTCTACCCTCTCCCTTGCGTATTTAGATAAATAGACCGTATAGATACACCTTCCCCACCAGCGAGAACTCTTCCTACGTCACTACAGGCATATATAAATGCAATGCATATGTATATTACAGCTGTGTATATTTGTAGGCCTGCGACAGGCGATAAAACCCACGTTGTTCACATGTCGCGAGTGCCGTATACTTCTTGAGTCACAGCAAAGATATTAGTAATATCTTTGGTCACAGATAGCTGCCCACGTAATAAGGTCACGAGATTGTAGCCAGTATCGGCTCTTCAGGTGACTTTTGTAACAACGTTTTAACTACCTTAATGTGAGAGAGCCACGTCCATTAAAGCGTCACCAATGTGAGGGAGAACGACCGGCGGATCCAGGCGGGGGAAGGGGAGGGGAGGGGGGTGGGGGTATTTATGGTGTCCGGACCCCTCTCTTTTTTTGGAGGCTTCGGTTTTTTGATGCAAAATATACGACATCTGATGTCACTCCACCCAAATGGGAACCCTTGCGCCTTCTTCAAAATCCTGAATCCTCTCTTGTATCGATATCAGAACGATATCGATGGGTATAATATCTGGTTTCATGTACCAGGACACATTTGACACATTTTAAGTTTCTTCCCGGCGTTGGCGAATACAATTTAAGGCACCACACAATCCCACACACCAGAGCATGTACACATGGCGGCGAACCTCAGCCTTGTCCCGGAGTACCCATTATATATAATTTGAACGGTCCCAGAGTACTCCTTTGTGTCAAAACAGCCGTATGTCTTTCTTTAAAACACTCTGGAGACGTCCCCCACCGAGCTCAGGACGACAGTGGGTGGGTCGGGGAGAGGGGCACAACCCATGGCATCGTCACCAGCTGGGCTGACCTTGCAGCGCTGAGGGTTCACGTCAGCCCTGACCAACCTACCACGCTGCAGCCAGTCACAAAGGCTGGGGAGCAAGAACCCGCCCCGCCCCCCCCCCCCCCCCCAAAGGAGCCATGGGTGGCAGGACAGGGGCAGGTGTGACTGTCTGCGGTGGGGGTGTTGGTCGGTGAGGAGGACGAGGAGGGGGTGAGGGTTGACCTTCACACAGGTCAGAGAGTCACGGTACGACGCCTATAACAATAAGCGCGACGAAGTGGTCAGTCATCGCCACAAACCAACGTACGTAGACCATAATAACACCCCGCCTGCTCACCCGTTGATCAACAATCTATTTACGTCAGGAGACCATGTTCAAGGACCTACCAAATATCACAGCTACCCTCCATGCGCAGCATGACGGCCGGGGAAAGACGCGAAATGCGTTGTAGAATAGCACAACCAACCGAGTTGATGTCGCCCCTAGCGCTAGAGAATAATATATATATAAAAAAACACAACCTACCAGCAGACACAAAGAAACACAGAACGCTTAGTCACTGAAGTGACATCTGCCATGGAAACATCGGTTATTTGGGTCCTCAAACACACCTCGCGACGCCTACGGACACGCACGCACCCGGTACCCCCGCCATGCCCCCCACCCCCATCCCGCCCCTTCCCCATCTAAATGGCAGCTAGTCTACGGCGTACATGCATACACGTGAAAGCGTTATGTCGCCGTAACATAACATAACGCCTGCTCGCGTTAACCTACGATTATAATAGGGGGCGGGGGGTAGGATCTCGTCCAACCGATAAAACGCAGAGGTAATACAGTATTTCACTGGGAAAAAAAACCCAGACTGAACCGAGTGAACGATCACCACCCTGGTTGGTGGAATGTCTAGAGCAACTATTACAGATTGAAATGGGCAGCATGGCGTGTTTGGCGCTGGGGTAATTGTCGCTTTCATCCAGGGCTTTTGTCCATCATATCGTACAATCAACGTATGTTATTTGTGTGGGCGGCGGGGGGGGGGGGGGAGGAGAAGTGGGTGGGGGTGGCGGGGGGATGGGGTGGAGGACTGTTGTCCATTATTTCGCAGTAACAAAGCCTCCCCCATCACATCATCATACTATGGCAAGCGCAAAGTAAACTAATGATCCATCATGCTATTTAATGGTCCATCATGCTATTTAATAAAGAAAATGACAGCCATGCAGGCAGAAAACCTACAAGTCATGACCTTCATAACATTAAAAGGTCATGGATAAATCATAATGGATGTCGATACCGGTGACCCCAGCTTTGTGTGGAAGACCATGATGGCTACTATAGTGAACAGTGAAGATATCTGATGTACATTGGGCCAGACTTGTGTGTCACGTACATAACAGCCAGTGAAGGGATCCCCTGTACATTGGGCCAGTAATGTGTCATATCACCCAATGACTAAACTTATAAGACTGGCGTTCTACTTTTAGGATCATATCTACTGAATGAAGTCAACTGTATTGCAGGAATATATACTAGTGCAGCCAAACCCTAATATTTATTGCTACTCATAAAACTACTCATTAACTAACTTCACTGGGAATTGCTAAACAAATTTAACACCAGTTGATAGAACTATATGAACTCTTTTATTAGTATTATTTTATCATATCAACATGTGATATATATTACATCATTATTTGTGTTATGTGACTAAGATATCAATGAGGCAGTTATTTGACCCAAAGTTAAGAGCAACCAAAGGCCATAATGACCTTCCCTGATGACATAAGGACATGTTTTCTGATGACCTTTTTAAGGACACTTTCATGTACCAGTGGTCCCAAACTCAAGAGCAGCTGATCGAGCAGCATTACAAATCTCGCATTGCTGGTTGAAAGACCCTTGAACCATTATACCACCAATTCATAAATTACTCCATACAAACTATAATGCTCTAGGATAGAAAAAGATTGTGCCGGTCTCATTCTTCACTGATTAAAAACTGATTTTGATATAAACCAATATATGTTATAATATTATTTCAAACCAGCTTCATCATGTTCACTACTGAATATATTGATCAAGCTGGACCTGGCACTCTTAAACTATGTGTTTCCAAAAACATCCCACAATGTCCTGAATTTGCCTTTGATGCTTTAGCTTTGCATCAGATACTTAATGTTGCAAAGGTTTTTTTCTTCATATGAGCATGAAAAGAAGCATATAATCCAGTCTTTTCAAGTGATAAAATGTGATTCCTTTAGAGTTCATATTTGATATAGTCATGCCATAATTAAATCCTACAGCAGTCCAAAAGCATCTTGTTGATATATACCATGTATACTAGTAAACAATATTGACAGATAAACAACTCAAGACATAGCATGGTTTATACGGTTATAGTTTCATTTCTTACTTGAAATATGAGTGATACATTTTAAATATAGAATTTTGCAATGTCTAAATGCAGAGGTTCCCGTGTCATTGGCTCCTTCAAATGTGGGGTCACAGAGGTTAGATCTGTGTGCCTCGATTGGCCACTGCGTCTCCCGGCTGTCCAGGGCCACAGGGGTTTGGTATTCATAGAGACTCAGGGTTCAGTTGGCTTTGGGATCCAGACCTGGCTGGACGCATCTTTGAATTAATAAAGAACTATATAGTGGATACACCATCTTCTGTTCTGATAATCTCGCGTCAACAGCGACATACCACACCCGGTAAACCATTCCCCACTGTTCGCGGTTACTATATCACAAACACCGATAGGACTGTGTGACAATATTTTAAATCCTGCAATGAAATTGTTATATTTTATCAATTGATATAACTGTTAATTGAACTGACTAACTGAAAAGTATTTACCATTCCTGCCAGAGCTATATATATAGTGAAGTACATAAAATTGTCTGGTAAACCATTCAGGCTCCTTACTTATAAAAATCTGGTTGCTTAGATAAATTTCTGGGGGCCCAATTTTTTGCAGTCATCCATAGATATACATACATGAAAAAATTGCCTGACAATGGTTCTTTGACTCCTTGGACAATTATGAATTGGTTTAAAACAATGGCTTTACTGCACACATATTATATGGCTATGATAAGGTACAGCAAAAGCATTAACAGATTATTTTTTGTAACCATGATGGTCAACTGGGCAACCAGCTTTATCAATATAGAAGGTGGACCAGTGATTACACAGGGACCAGTGATTGTGCACTTGCCAAAATCCCCTTTTTTTTTTATTCATATGAAATTTTGACTAAACTTTTACCAGACAGATGTCTTCATGTGTGCCAGCTGCCTTGACATCCCTTTTGTAAGATGGAAGCAATCTGTATTTAATTTTAGCCATCTTTTGCCCTATGGGCAATCACTGGTCTGATTATGATGTAAAATCTTCGATTTTTACAGCATTCTACATTGGTTTGTCTGTGTGTGTGTGTGTGCACGCTCTGTAGGTCGCAAATTGCAACATTACGTTCTGTAACTTTACCCATCGATAGGTATTCGACATGGCTCAGTCAAGTTCATTAGCGGGGTATGTATGTCAAAGGTCAAGGTCACAGGATTTTGTTTGTTTGTTCCTTAACCATTGCTAGATGGGACCAAAAAATCAGGAAAGTCGCTATAACGTTCACAGTTTTCCTTTAATGATGCTGTACATTATGTCACATATTGAGCCTGCAGGTTATTTGTATAAGGTCTTGGAATTGTGCAAATCGCCTAAGTAGTTTCTCTGCAAAAAAAAACTAAACTTTAACATGGGACTCTATGAGAGCTATTAACTATTAAGAACAGCTTGTCGACCTCTATCGCCTGGTGACCTGTCAGGGCCCCCACACCACTGCATGCCTTATATCATGACAAAGTGCGATGACTCTTTAATCTGCGTATGAAAACAAACAGCGAGGCATTGGGCGATCACATGCGGTACCGACTGGCGCAGTGCAAGTGTACTAATGGGTGTGGGGAAGGCAGGGAGGGGGGTCAAGCTGAGGTGGTGGGATGATTGAGTTATTTGCTATGAAACTAATATGCATGGTAGGGATGTAGGAACTAGAAATATAGACCAAAACTGAATAAACAGGCAGTTTTGGTTTAAGATGTCTACCAAGTGAGATCGTTGAACCTGGGGGCGAAACTGAAGAGTGACTTACTTTTGTAATGGGCCTAACAATTAAGAGGATGCTCACTATAACGACAGTTATAGAGCTGCTAGATCTGAAGGGTCAATATTTATCTGAGGTATCAAATCTAGATCTCTGGGTGTGTCTGTGCACTCTGTGTAGGCCACAAAATGCAACATATCATGGGATACATTTTCTGATCGATATCTGATCAAGTTCGTTAATCGTTAAGGATCTGTAGGTTACAGGTCAAAGTCACAGTCAAGTCAACTTTTAAGGTCAAGGTCATTGTAGTGGACAGAAGATATAATCCAGATATTACATTTTACATCATTTCACCCTACGGGTGGCACAATCTCGTAACTATATATTGGTTAACGTTACCAGGTGTAAAATATAGTCACCATGGGTGACCAGGCAAGTGGGAACGTATACCTCTGTAATACTCCTATAGCATAGGTATTTTAACAAAGTAACAGATTTTGTGAACAATATCCATATGTATTAACTATTCTTACTGGGTAGGCTTACCAAGTGGGATCTGAAAAAATATTTTCTGACAAAGATAGATCTAGAACTGAGCTTAGTGTGGAAATAGGAACATTCTAGATCTAGCATGGGAAGTATATTTCACTCTAGCTCACTGAAATTTGTTGGCCTCGGCGGTAGCAAAGATATAATATGGTGACCCCAGCACTCATTGTTCAGGAGATATCGTATGTGGCAGACCCGTTCCAGCTGTCAGACCGAGCAGCTGAGCGGCCCTACGAGGCAACCTGCACTCAGCCAACTGAAAGCTGAAATTTCGTCATCGAACAACCTACCTCCGTCAGGCTTCATAATTCTCTTCCTATGTCCCGCACACTTCCCCAATCACTTGATCGCCACCATGTCCCAATCACGGAACATATATGGAGAAGAACAACGCCATTATTTCGTGTATTTTGTCCGGAGTCTCTGAAAAAAATCTCGAGAACTTTACTTCTCTACAGCTGGCTCCTCTCTGTTTATGAACTCTGCCAGTCGTAGTCGTCACGTGACTTCCATACGATGCTCTCATTCGTCGGAAGTAGTCTCCGTTTTCATGGACATGACATTGACCTTGCCCTTATATGTCAAAAAGGTAAATACAAATATAAACAAATACACGTGTTTTTTACGAGGGTATGCGAATTTAGTGGTATGTAACAGCATTTAGCCAAACTGATGAGAATTTTACCCCGCGGTTCACGATTCTTGACTATGTGTCATTTCCGACTGACCGACTATTGACGAAACCAGTCGTCGAATCAGGCTTGAGGTGGGAAATTCAAAACGACGCATGAATGTTTACATTTAGTACACAGCACGTTAGGCCTACAGCGCCAGATTGCTGGCCTGGATTGCCGTCCGAAGCAAACGCCTGCGGGCCAGTTGACTGCTGATAAATGCATAACCCACCATCACCTGTTGTCAAAATAAGAGATTCTAATTTATATTGTTGAATAATTAAGTGACTTGATACAGTTTATTTGTATGCTGAGGAACGATCGAACCAGCATCATTTACAATGCACGTACAGAGAAATCGACTCACCGTTTGGCATCAACTTGTCATCCGGGCCGAACCAGAAATTTTGTCATATAACATATAAAACTATATGCCATTACCGTGGGACAAGTCTTTATTTTGCATAAATTTAATTTGGAAGCGACCTAATTTAATTTCAGTGGTGTATATTGATTATTGTATCCATTATATGCAAGTCATACAGGCGCGCGTTATGATTGGCGCAGTGCCTGCCGGCCGGAACGCTACTATCGTGTCAGAGGGTGTATGAAATCGGAATGTTTGTTCCTCGGTATAAAATATCGAAGATAAAATAAGCGTACGACATGAGTTACACAAAATGCAACGTGCACACCCTTCTCTGCTTCCCTGACAGAAAGTGGGGGTGGACGTGGAATATATTAATATGATCTTTATCTGGCGATTTGATAGGTATATAGATCTCGCTAGGCCTATATACATGCCGTGCCGAGCGCATATATTAAATATAACGATCAGCTTGACAGCCTATACATGTGCCCGCTCCAACCTTGAAGATAAGAGGGTCCTTTTTTCATGTGTCCATGCTTTCCATGAAAGGGCTTAATATATCAGGGTTGTGTCTCCTCTAATACTCATCACGGCCCCATAGCATAAACTCGGCTAAACTATGTATTGGGTTTGGCCCCTTAATTAAATTGAGACTTTCCCAATATTTGTTCTTCATTATAGTAATGTATATGTGCAACAAAAACATATAAATATGAGTTATATTCACAACATATTGCATGTGTTATTGCGGTGTTGAAATATTGCTTTAATAACTTCATCGTCATATTTCTTTCTGTCATCACACAAAAGCAATTGTCAATTCTAAATGGCGGGTCTAGAATTGACGAAAGCCTCGGACAGGGGTGGGAGAGGGTTGAGGATGCGATGGGAGGCGGTTTGGGAGTGCAAAATGCCAACGGGGGACCTACGTTTATTATGAAACGTATGCATCATTATACATGGGAGCAGCTCCCTCCTCCTCCCATCCGCTTCCTTTACCTACCGATGTAAAGAAAAAACAAATCTAGCGGTCATGCTACGCATCCTACAAAAGACAGATGCAGATAATATGTGTGTAAATTTGTGTGCCGTACACTATTTCAATCATCATATAATCATCAATCAACATTTGCATCAAATATTATTGGTAAAGACACCATACGAAATGTATAGCCCTTATGACGACGACAAATTCAACAGTGGCAGAACTAGTATACAGGGCGTTTGAACTATTAAGAGATATAACCGCATAAGATTGTATTGTGTGCCATGTATGTTATCTGTCAACACGAGGGCCTCTGGCCTATTGTTGAACTGAAATACACCAACCAACCATCAAAAAACTGTGGACAGCAGATAAGTGTTTTGTGTTTTTTTACGTTTGCAGCGCCACCTATTACGATATTAGTACATCAATAGAAGAGTCTCCCATAATGCAGTTCTACGTTGCCTAGGGACCAAACGCCATTTTGCGCCAAATAGACTTCTGCTTTTTGCGACTGATCATCTGATGTGTTTATCTCTTGCGATTTGAATGCTTTTAGAAGCGAATTATTGTGCTGGAGACTTGACTTATATCACAAAATATAGGTAAGTATCTCTGCAATGTGAAAGAGTAAGTTGAAATGTTATCTTCTTGTAAATCGCTTGTAATAGGGTGGACAGGCCAAAAATCGATTGTAAGCATTAGGCCTAATTTTAAGTCATATAGACCTCCCAGTGGGAGTCTTACAACTCGTGATCAGCTACTCTAACTATATGGCTAAACTAAAAGGGTGATCCCTCTAGCCAAGACCAGAAGAAATCACAGGCACAGTAAACCATGAAGTGGAGAAGAGAGGAAGAGGGGGTGTGCACCCTCTGTTTTTTCTCTCCTGATTTACTGTGCATGCTTAGACTCAATAATATACATTTGGCCACTTGTCGACTTGACTGTTATATTATTTATGTAAATTATTTATATTATTTATTCTATATTATACTTGTTCAAACTAGCTGGCAAGGTGAGTGTTGTAACCATCCTAATATCCTGATGAAGGTAATGAATAAATGGCCACTACATTGAGGCATCAGTTTTGCCATCTGTAGGGCTCACAGTGTGATATATGTAAGGCATCAGAAACAAAATCAGTTGCTTTATCATGGTTACGTCACCTGCATATAGTCTTTAAGTGCCCTCTGCACTTACTACAAGCATAGCACCAAATCCACATTATTCAAACCAGCAGGGTCCTGCCTCCCCCCCCCCCCCCCCCTCCGCCCACCATGTCCCACCAAACTAAATAATGGCCTGGTCTGCGTCATGAGTCCCCCACACAGGCCCTCCTAGCCAAAATTAGCTTCTCATTTTATGATTCTACTTGCCTCTTGCCTTACCCAGCTTTGGTTCGAGTAGTTCTGCCCCTCGATCTCAGGTATTACAACTCACACCTTCCGCCCTTACCCAGGGTTCCCGATCAACTTAGTATATACATTTTCCAACCCCGCCGGTGCCAAATTGCATCCGAGACATTTCATTCTATTTGCCTGTCAGGGCCCGGGTTTTATTTAAGCTCTTCCCACGTCCCCCCCCCCCCCCCCAACACCACCATCTACCAGGACTTGTTATTTTCTTCTCCTCGCCTCCCGGGCTGTCCCCACACCCCTCCTCCTCTTATCGTGGATCCATCCTTCATGAGCCAAACCTTGTTGACATGTAACCGTAGCCTGCGCTTGTATCCTGAACGCTTCTGGCCACATCCCACCTTGCCTCCCTCCCCACTCCATCCCCATCTCCATCCTCACTTTGCCCTCCCCACCCCCATGCGCTATCCCGCTACCCCTACACCCACCCACTGCCTTCCCAATTTGCTTCTACTTTATAGCATCAAACGCCACACCGGGCTGACCAGCATCAGAAGTAATATGACACCCTTTGATCTTTTGGTCAATGAGTTAAAAAACGACTCACTGCCCGTCTTTCCTGTCAATCAGTGCATTGCGACCAGTTTCTCACGGACAACGGGCGAGTCCCATTCTGTCCAGAAAGGGAGAGTACGGTTGGCATACCGCAAAACATCCATAAATTTATGGATGATACGTGTGGAATTTATTTTCGCTGTGCATTCAGGTGCTAGAATTTTAATTGATGCCTCTGAAACATTGAGAAAGAAAGACAAATAATTTTGAGATAAGTCTAGGTATGTTACGTCTACACGGACGGAGCATGGAGCAACGCCCCTATCGAAACTGGCCCAAGTAACAATGGAACTGCCCGGCGAGCGAGTGGACTTTTAAACGACACGCGATTCGACGGATCTCGTCTGGCCTTCTTCGTGAATGGACGGTCTCACTATGACATTCACAACAATGTATCAAAACTTGTCTTCAATTATGTAGATCTACGTATGTAAGACTGCATGGCAGGATTTCGTCGTCTCGTTTAGATAGATGTCTGACGTAATATTTACTCTCCCAAAATTAAACAACGTCAAGTTAGGCGGTGCGCGCGGCACAAAATATGGCGTGATCGGCAGTTTTGAAAATTGGACTCAACAAGTGTTTTATTTTAAGCCAGATTCGCGCCAATACACATTGGATTAATTCAAAATTTGCACATATGAATCAGGACACCTCGATCTATGTCAGAGCGAGTGATTCGCATTGATGTCACCCTCGACCTCAAAATGCCGACTCGATAAACTTTTCACTCAAGTTGTATTCTAATATGTACTATATCTGAGAGGCCGAATCATATAGAATCAGAAAGAAGAAGGGTTTTCCTTCAACTTGATAGTTGGTTTAGTAATATTGATGTGATATCCGCCGAAATCTCCCTTGACAAAGAACACTTGTTAAAACGTCCATTTCGCGACACACTTTTCCGGGCCGTAAAATGTTGTGCGCTGAGCCGTTTTCACTCGCTCGTTGCGGTTGTATTATTTATCAGAGAAGAATTTTACAAGCACCGTTATGCAGGGTTTGATCCATAGACCAACATATTGTAGATTTAACAATGATACTCATATAGTTTAATAAATATCGCCGGTTCAAAATGCGTTTGCGTCACGCGCTCGATCAACTATCAAGTTCGCTGCGTGCGAGCGTCGACCGCTCTACTTGTAAGTTCGGCTAGAGGAACATGGTTTTTAGTTTGTTCCTCCATCGTTCGAAAAAGTTAGGGTAGGAAGGGATTTGTCACCTCCAAAATGCGCACGGAATCTTTTTCCCAAACCCGCTCTATTGACGCAAATTTTCAGATATGCGCCCCCCCCCCCCCCCCCACCTCCCCTCGTCGCAAGTTTAATCCTTTGTCCTATATAGCGGCATCTGTTTCATTTGAAATGTCCGCTCTCTCAGGTATCATGACCATGGGTCACCCAGGGAACCCCCACATGCCAGATTTTTATTTCTTTCTGATATGAAAAAAAACATTTTTGAAGTGTTTTTGAAAGGTTTTAAAAACTTACACATAGAAATCTACTCGTTCTTTTTGCTCCCACCTCCGAAATAATCACGTCAACTTAAAACGTTTTCTGATGATGATAAACATGTTATTGAAACCACTTCAAAATAACGACCTGAAAGCTATAAGACACAACCTTTTGATGTGGAAATGAAGCATTATATTATTGCGCTGGAATCACGTTATTCTCAACAAAAAACAACATGGTGACGTTATGTCTTTGAAATTATAATTGGTGTACTAATATCTTTGGTGACTAAGCTTGCTTATGTATTTTGAACCCGATTTAAGCGCTCAACAAATCTTCCACTAAGCCACTGAGCGCTAAGTCTAGTGGCGTAGCCCCCGGGCGTAGGCTAAGCGGCGATTATGAATACGGCCCTATCATTGCTCACATGATAACAGTCATGACATCTACTGCTGTTGTTCGAACTGTGATGGCGACGAAAGGCGGACCGAGTTTGAGCAATTAGTGAGTTGTGAATAACAATGGTGATTGTGGGGCGATTGACGGAGTCTTGTGAACCTGAAACCCTTTACCAAACGCCAACTCAAATTGCAAACAAAAGCGTTAGAACTGCTTTTTACTGTATCTTAACCCATATTCTAATGAAATTAGAATATGGAAGGTATTAATCTTTTTTCTTTTATTTATTTATTTATTTCCTTAATAATGTTACAGTACACGGTAAATCAAACAACAAGATATCAGATCCATAATTAATGAAAGCATGACATTACAGTACATTGGTAGGTAGATCAAAGACAATGTTTCATGCCCACACTTAAAGGACGACGTCTCTAATTATTCACTAGATAGCACATAATGGGTTCCCATTTGTTCTTAAATATACTGAAAGACAAATGTCCCATTCGTGCATGCCCTTCCTGACACTGTAAGCCCCAAACTGACCTATCCCTCAGCCAAAAACTTCCTCTGTAGTCGCTTGGCGAGGAAAACTGCTAAACTCCACTGATTACAACAGCAGTCTCGGCGGAAATGGGGAGCAGTTCATTTTCCTCTGCCTTCGGAGGACAGAATCGACAACAACACACGTGGTTAATTGCATAGTTGTGAAAAACATTTGGATGGTTGTTTGTATGCGGAAGTGCGGTGCAATCGGCAACATTTCCTTATATTAATTTTACCTGATCTCTTGTTTCTTCTTTGTTTCAGGCTGCACAGCACTAGTTCACGACTGTCGTCAGCTGGAGAAGTGGTCCACGTCACACGTACGACTCAGTCTGTGCTGTACTTCCCGGATCTCCATGACAACAATGGCAGAACGCGTCGACAGTCAAGCTGCCCTGGGTCAGCCCATGGACACTCGACGTGCTGTTGGTCACCCTGTCGGTGTACAGTGCATGATTGGTCACCCCATGAACATTCAGACCGCCATTGGGCACCCAGTGAGCGGTCTGCTTGGAGCTGGCCGATCGTATACTCAGCACCCAGCCAGTGGCTTGTCGATGAATGTGATGCCTATGATTGGTCAACCGATGAATGCTTTCACTGCGATTGGACAGCCAATCAGCGGTCAACAACCCGGTTGGATGATGACGTCACCCCAGGGAGGCCAGGGACCGGGGTGCGCTGTCACCATCCCCCATCCGCCCAAGGTAACGAGGGTGTGTACGCCTAGACGGTACGCTGTGCCCATCTGCCCACCGCATGAGGAGATCCCAGTGGCCCCATTTGTTACTAAAACTGTGGCTTGCCAGCCCGTCAAGAAACTGAAGGTCATATCCACTGGAGGTTTTTTTAGCCAATCAGACTGGAGTCTTGAACACACATTTAGGAGAAAGAAACCTAGGAGGTCAGACGACCGTGACGTCACAGCTATGTCACGTCAAGTAGTAGCTCACATGGAAGTGCAACATTTAGTTAACAAGATGTTGGCGGAATCTGGTGAGGTCAGGCGACCCTCTCCAAGTGTGATGCAGGTACCTAACTACCAAAACTTCTCATGTCCCCTGCTTCAGGATATTGAGGGCAATACCTTACAGTATGGCAATCTCTCGGCCAATCAGCAGGTAATGGACACTAGAGGTCAGAGGCTGATGAACTGCCCCAATCTGGAAAGGAAAGTCTTGTCTGGTAAGCGCAGGGTTAAACCACGCGGTAGAAAACCACAATGTGAGACTGCAGACAAGAGACACCAGGTGAGTGGGACTCGAGATATCCTGAAAGAAGCAGTAGCACTCTGTCTCCAGGATGAGATACCAGCGATTCCCGACTTACAGCCTGGAATACAGGTAAAGCCGGAGAGGTGCCTCAGCAAGGGAAACCAGTCAGTGGAACAGGGTAAGTTGGTCCTGCCAGGCAGACCGGAGACTACATGGAGTGTGTTATGTAGTGATGGAGGTTATCAGCCAACTGGTATTTATCTCAGCACTGTGTCCGAGAACTGGGTAAGGTTCAGACCACTGGAGAGATCTGGTGTCAAGCGAACAGCAACGCTTCCTGCTACTCAGGTAAGGTTTAAACCAAATCTTGGATCAGGTGTTCAACAAACTAGTGAGTCAGATGCGACTCCGCGTAATCAAGAGCAAATGTTTCTGCCGGTTGATGAATTTGATGCACAAGTAAGTGTTGCGCCGATGGAGGAAGCTGGTGCCTACAACACCATTTCTAAGGATCAGCTAAAACTGGTGGCTTTGGAGGAAACTGGCATTGACGTTAAATTTTCTATTCAGGAGAAAGGTTTGGCAAATAAACGGTCAGCTGTGATGAAAGAAGGTGAGAAGTCGGTAATAGTGACATCGACGGTACAACCTGGTGCGAACGGTGACCTATCCGGAGATCAGGTAAAGTTAGCTAACGAGTTGGCATCCTTGATCCCGACTGGGAAGTCAGGAGACACTGTTATTGTGTCGGAGGAGTGGGTCAAACCCGGCTGTGGTGCACCAAACATAGTGTAAGAAACTCTCACTGAAGCGATGCTGAACATGGCGAAAGAAGTGGCGGAAACGTACCACGTGACATTATCCGCCTCTTTAATGGATCTCGTCGGTCGGGATCCAGAAGCTACATCCTCGGCCTCTCTGCCGCTGACGGAGTGTCTGGAGCAGATCCCGGACGCTGGTGGGTTGGCGTCATTCGGCTCCCTCTTGGACTTGTTGGATGAGGAGCCACCAGAGCCGGATAAACTGACAGGTTCGGATTCCCTGTTCGATATGCTGAGGCAGGATCATCCTTCTGGATCTGACGCGGCGTGGTTCAATCCCTGGATCGATGTGCTGGAGCCAGTACAGGATGCGGATACACTGACCTTGTCCAAGTCACTTTTAGATTTGCTTGAGCCAGGGACTAAGTGTATCTAACAAGTATCACTGATCTCCTTCTTCCCACAGGATATCACTATGTGATGTCGTTATACATCATGGCTGTTTAAGCCGCAGTCTGTGATGCTGACAACATGACGTTCGAGAGACATTCAGTTACGCATATTGATTGCATTTTTATTTTATGCACTTGATCCTTTTGGATCAAATATATAATTTGTAGAAACAAACTCAATATTAATCTATTCATCATTTATTCGCAAAGAAAACGGCACATTACACTATATGTAACTGTGCTATACTGTTTTTATATACACCTCTTACATACACCTATATACACCTATACATAAAAATGGTTGTTGTAAATCCGCAAATTGAGTGTTAGGTTTGTTTTTATTATCCCACTTTCCTTATTAGTCTTCGATGCACCATACTTGTTTCGATTATACACACATTTTCGTGTTCAAATAGAAAGGCAAAGCTCGAACAGAGCACATTCTATAATGATTTAACACGATCGCTTCGGATGATACTCTGCGGATGGGGGACTTTAACATATCTTGTTGAGGTCACCCCCTGGTGTAGTGGTTAGCGCACTAGACCGCAGACCGATAGGTCCTGGGTTTTAACCCGTGCCCGGGCACCTAATCTGGGGCATGTTTCATATCATTCAGCCTTCATCGTCCCGGGTTTTTTCTTGCCAAGTTTAGCCCTTGTGTACACATAAATGGTACATTTCGCAACGGCGTAATCGAGATCCTATTTGATATCTCCTAACGGTGACTGAAGCCATGGATGCAATCATCATGCGACCGTGTACGGTTCCTTATATTTCCCATGCATACATAGGGCGATAGTCATAACAGTCTCTAGGGTTCGTGCTGGTTGGATTTAAGTCCACGTTGAGACATAATTTAGCATAACTTGGCACTATTTTGAACCAGATAAACGCGCCACAAATGCTCGCTAGCGCCGACTGCACATTGCAAAAAGCAAGGCTATTCAATATATATACATTTTATATCAGAAAACATTAATATTGTTGTATCAGAAGAGTGCGATATACTGTAGTAATATACAATATAAAATATGGCCTACGCATTTGTTATTGTAATTGATGACAAGTTTAATATTTATCGAGATAATTTTATCAATGTTGCGGCCATAAAGCGGATGGGTACCGATCACCACCAACAAGCGAGCTGTTTTGGGGAGACGCTAGCTGACGACATTATGACAATAATAGTGCTCGTGCAGCAAACTTTGTAGAAATTTGTTGCATACGTTGCCGCTTCTGCGTTGTCATACAGACGTATCTTTCTACTTCTTTCAATGTTGACCATGATGACGTTGCACAAAAGCCAAACAAGACACGTCATTCTGGCACCGAAAAAGCGTTCTTCCTTTTATTTAAGGATGAAGATGTCTACAATAAGGACCAGAATATAAGTAATTTAATATTTGGTTTCTTAGTTGCTACATTAGGAGCTTTAACTAGTGGCTTCTGAGAAAAATACCGGTTTATTTTTCCCATGACATAATATTACTACATACAATTTCATGTCTACATATAATGATCTATAACGACTGATGCCTGATTGAGGAAACCTCATCCGGCATAAACCGGCATAATTATAACATAAATGAATCTAACCATTGAGTTATGAGGTGCAAACATGATAAACAATCTGTTTTCTTTTTATTTAGCTTTATTTCTTTACATGACGTACATGTACACATAAATGTTCAGCCTAATCCAGATTTCATGATCTAATATAAATATTAACAAAAACAGTATGGATCCCCACCGTATAAACAATCCATTGAGGGCTATACAATATTAATAACGGAAAAGATAACCTTACATATAGTTAATTCGATATGTATATATAAAGCCCCGTCCAGACGGAAGGTCTGTCCCATAGGTTTAGTCTGTGGGTGTTTTAACATATGAGACATCACTTTCTACACGGTGGGATTATCCCATAGGTCATTTCCTTATTACCGAATCACATCAGTCCGTTTTTGTCATATGACAGAAAGGTATGCACTAATTGGCCAGAGATTTAGGACCTATGGATTTGATCTAGCGAATAGAGCATGTTCTATTCCACCCAAGACCTATCAGTCATAAAATAGCCTATGGGTTTGTCCCATCGCCTGTCCAGACGGTAAGATTTGTTTTAGGAGGTAATGGCCCATAGGTAAAATCGTGTCGTCTGGACGGGGCTTAGGTCTATGCTTGACATAATTGGAGAACCCAGCTCGGCTTTGGGTGAGAATGTTCATTATTATTTCGTTCGATGATTTGTTTATTAATCATGTAAACTAATATATGATGCAATTTTCGGCCAACTCTTTTTCTGGGGGTAATTGCACTGTGTTTTTATCTGGGGATAATTTTTCTAGGGACAGTTTTTGTCTAGTGCATTGGTCATGTTTGCATGTCAATGAAGTTGAAACAATTCACCCATTTGTGAAAATATTACGCGAACAGTGACCATAAATGAGCCTAATAAGCTTGAGATTGTGGGACGCTTGCCGCATGGCTAACGAAAGACTGAAGGCTACAAACAAAAAGAGTGAAGAATAGAATAAGAAATCATCCGTATGTATGTATTTGGTAAGGCTCCGTTATAAATACTATCGCCTCCATTGTTAAACTCATGTATTATTTGATGGTACATATATTCCAGACTGTTCATCCTGTGAGAATTTGTAAGAACGACAACCAACAAAACTAATGCCAACGAACCTGATGGCCAAACATGGCCGATTACTCTTCAAGTCAATCAAAAATGGCCCGGTCTAGATGGGATCTGTCGCTGGGGACCAAGTTGTGTCAGGCTGCATGTCTTCTTCCCTTCAGAGGTCAGGAGGTCAAGATGTCGGTATTGTGTCTCGTCCGCTCGGTGCTCGTCTGCTCATTGTTCGGCGCCATTTCGGATGGTTCGCACGACGCGCGACCTCTCCGTCATCGTTATCACTGTGATATCCTCCTTACACACACACCCCCCACCCCCACCAACCCACACGCCAGTCCCATGAAAGTCCAGCCTTCCAGCCTACGCCCGCCCCCACCATCCATTTCTCCCCTTCACTTCACTCCCACCCCCCACCACCCCCCAACCACTCCGGTCCGGGATCCAAATTGGTGATACTATAATAAACGACATGGAAGCTGCGACGCCCTCGTCTCAAAGACGGGTTTGATTCCTTTCGGCTTTGGGTGACTGCGGGGGGTGGAGAGGGAGAGAGCGGGGGAGACGGAAGGGGGCCAAAATCACCACAGGATTCCGTCGACCACACATGTCCTGAGCTGAACAATCAGGGGCAAAGATTATAAAATTACCGGGGTACGTCATTATCATAAACGAGATCTGCATCCGCTTCGATACGGCGTGAAACCCACTCCCGGCGCCCCGCCACGCCCTGCCCCCGCCTGGCCCACATCAAGTCCAGTTCGCTTCAGGGATGTCCCACCACAAGAAACGCTACCCCCCCCCCCCCACTCCCTGAAGTCTTCATCTCCCTGTTACCCCCTCCACCCCCACCCCCTCCAACCCTCACCCATCCCCCCGATTCTGAGCTTGCAAGGAAGGACCAGCTGAAGATCACGGCAAACCAGACGTTTGGGCCGCGCCAGAACGGGGTCAGCAAGTGACCACCGCGGGGCGGTGGGGGTGGGGGGGGGGGGCAAGTCGGCGTCTTTCGGTGTTTATTCTGGATTGCCTTTGTTGGCAATGGAGTTAATGGCAGACATCGACGCGTCTGATGATCTAACAACTGCCGAGGCCACGTTTGTGTTTAGAAGGAACTACCAAGGCTGCATATATATAGACCTGTCAACAAGACAGGGATGGAGCAACTGTGGGGATTACATTACTGATTGGTGTATAAGGCCATTAGACAAATTGCTAAGCTCCATTTGGACTTGGTGATGAGAGAAATTAGACAAATTGCTAAGCTCCATTTGGACTTGGTGATGAGAGAAATTAGACAAGTAAAGAGACTGCAGTTGGACTTGGTGAAGGCAGGAATTAGACAAGTAGCGAGACTGCATTTGGACTTGTCAAAGACGGAAATTAGACAAGTAGCGAGACTGCATTTAGACTTGGTGAAGACGAGAATTGGACAAGTAGCGAGACTGCATTTGAACTTGGTGAAGACATGAATTACACAAGTAGCCAGACTGCATTTGAACTTGGTGAAGAGAGGAATTAGACAAGTAGCGAGACTGTATCTAGACCTGGTGAAGACGGGAATTAGACAAGTAGCGAAACTACATTTGGAATTGTTGAAGACAGGAATTAGACAAGTAGCGAGAATGCATTTGAACTTGGTGAAGACATGAATTAGACAAGTAGCGAGACTGCATTTGAACTTGGTGAAGAGAGGAATTAGATAAGTAGCGAGTCTGCAATTAGACCTGGTGAAGACGGGAATTAGACAAGTAGCGAGACTACAGGTGGATTTGATGAAGACATGAATTAGACAAGTAGCGAGATTGCATTTGAACTTGGTGAAGAGAGGAATTATACAAGTAGCGAGACTGCATTTGGACTTGGTGAAGACGGGAATTGGACAAGTAGTGAGACTGCATTTGGACTTAGTGAAGACAGGAATTAGACAAGTGGCGAGACTGCATTTGGACTTGGTGAAGACGGGAATTAGACAAGTAGCGAGGCTGCATTTGGACTTAGTGAAAGCGTGAATTAGACAAGTAGCGAGACTGCATTTGAACTTGTTGAAGAGAGGAATTAGACAAGTGGCGAGGCTGCATTTGGACTTGGTGAAGACGGGAATTAGACAAGTAGCGAGGCTGCATTTGGACTTAGTGAAAGCGTGAATTAGACAAGTAGCGAGACTGCATTTGAACTTGTTGAAGAGAGGAATTAGACAAGTAGCGAGACTGCATTTGGACTTGGTGAAGACGGGAATTGGACAAGTAGCTGGACTGCATTTGGACTTAGTGAAGACAGGAATTAGACAAGTAGCGAGACTGCATTTGAACTTGGTGAAGAGAGGAATTAGACAAGTAGCGAGACTGCATTTGGACTTGGTGAAGACGGGAATTGGACAAGTAGCGAGACTGCATTTGGACTTAATGAAGACAGGAATTAGAAAAGTAGCGAGACTGCATTTGAACTTGGTGAAGACTGGAATTAGACAAGTGGCGAGGCTGCATTTGGACTTAGTGAAAGCGTGAATTGGGCAACACACGCAGCCGCTTTTGAACTTGTTAACTGCCTCTATAATGGTTTCTATACAACTAAATATCCGTAATGACAATAACAGTATGCCACCACCCCCATACGAAGGAACCTAAAGTAGTATACGAACCAGACCTACCATCGTTATTACAAAATTGACAATGCCAAAAGATTAGTACAGTTCGAAAGACTAAGCCTAAGGCGACGGGGATTGAATAAGCCTGTGATTACCGATGTTAAAATCAGTTACAATCCATTCATAACGAGCCGCTTTGTGAGAAAATACGAGACAGTTAACAAGGTTAAAGTTATATGTGGAGCTGACCGTTGCCACGGCTGTACCAAAATAAACATAAACAGGAAATGTTACCTTTGACCACAAGCAGTGTCAACGGCCACCGCCAAAGAAAAAGTGACGCTCCGGACGCTTCTATTGTCTCATTTAATTTAGCGCTTGAGTCCCCTGTCGGTGGCACCGGTAAACGACTTGTGTACACACGTTTATGACGTTTCCAATCAGCACAAGTTTTCATTTTTGTGGCGGACAATTCATGAATTTGAAATGTTTTGCTCATTGGCAGATACTTGGTGAGCGATATGGTAGGTGTTTATTGTCTGTTATGAACCTTAAGGCCTTAGGTTTGTGTTCTTATACGCAAATTTGGCATTCAAAAACAGCAAAACAACTCCACATGCAACTTTAACATTGGTAGTCTTCAATCTGGCCCAAGGGATATCTGCCACCAAGAAAGTAGCAATGATCCACAGTGGGCAAAGGGGGGGGGGGGACTACTAAATAATATTGACCAGCTAGTGTGTCCAACTCATTTATAGATTGTCCGAGGTGGAAAACCTTCCTTGCAGCGCCACAGAGCAACGTCTATTATTTGCCCATTTCCGCCGAAAATATTTGTGGGCGAGATGGGTGAGAGGTGAGGCGTGGACGGGGAGTGGAACACTGAATCCACCACATGAGACGTCATCATGGAGCTGGTCGGCCAGGCAGGACAACCAGACCGACCCAACCAGAACTCATTATGAACCCTGGACTGCCACAATACGCACTTACGACCAGGCACCATAGTGGCATGGCGCAAAAACTATTTGCGCCATGGCACTATAAATCTCCGACTCTATTTATATAGCACAACCCTAACTCATTGCACGTAACAAAGGGATAGATCCATCCCGGTGGTCTCTAGTTTATGCCATACGCTGGGAAATTTACACGGTGCGGCCTGACAAACCCACCAAACTCCTGCATGATGGATGTAGTTTGTCGGGATGGGACCTCGACAAAGCCCGACACGCTAACGACACATCAGTGTGACGCCGGGAAAAACCGGTCATGTCAGACTCCAAAAACGTCAACACACATGACATGAAAAACAGGTCATGTTAGACTCCAAAAAGTCAACACACATGACATGCAAAACAGGTCATGTTAGACTCCAAAAAGTCAACACACTTGTCCGGACACTGTATGTGTCACCAAAGAATTTATAGAACATAAAGTTCTTTGGTGTCACTCCACAATTAGGATACAGCACGGAATCAGATATTTAGGGCCGCTGCTAGGGGGATAGGGGGAGGGTGATATCCAAACCATAAATTATATGAAATCAAAACCATAGCTGATGAACACTACCTATCTATTGCTTTGAAACTTAAAGACATCGAAACAAGGCCGTACGACAAGTGAAATTTATTAATCACGATATCATCTGCCACTCATTGTTTATGATATAAAAATATATCGATCGAAACATAAGTTTATATGGCTCTGATAATAGCGTATGTCCAAGCCGAAAGTCAGGACAATTCCTAGTCGTTGTTTTTATATGGTAAACCCTCATACACAGTGTTGCGATACTGTAGTTCTAGCCATAGTGTAGGACAATGCCCACTGAACAAATTCTGATATTATCGGCAATTATCTTGCACCTAGGAAACCTGGATGCAGCTTTTCTTTTCGGGGGGGGGGGGGTGCTTAATACATTGCTGTGGGCGGGGTAGTTCCGCGTTAAAGCGGCCAAAATCCGCTCGGAAGGGGTATTTTTGCGCGGCAACCCGCTCTATGAACGCACATTTTCAGAGCCCGCCCCCCCCCGGTGGCAAGTTTCCAAATATCCGCTCTATAGGGGTATCTTTTTCATCATAAATGTCCCCCCCCCCGGGGTGTAAAGCTGTCCCTCCTGGCAATATTAATAGCGAGGTGGCATGTTATATATATGGTTTAACCAAATAACGAAACAATACTATATCAATTATTGATCAACGACATATCGTAATTCTCATATCTACTTTTGTCGCCTACGATAATAAAAGCGAATTCATTATGAGGAGTGTTTATGGCAAAACACCGGAAGTACTGTAGAAGCTAGTATTTCATCTATCGCTTGGTCCCATGTGGCAAATATTCATAGCGACATGATATGTTCTATATATGGTTTAGCCAAATAACGAAAGAATACTATATCAATTATTGATCAACGACATATCACAATTATCTACTTCTGTCGCCCGCGATAATAAAAGCGAATTCATTGTGAGTAGTGTTTATGGCCAATAAAAATGGAAGTACTGCAGAGGCTACTAAAGTACGCACCAGGTAACCAACCGAAACGTCTGGAGCCTGCAGCGATAATCGAAGGCACAATTACCACAACCTGTAGTGATTTGTGTGTGAGCAGGGTTCGATGGTTGGTTGTATATTCAGGATTCTTTAACCACTTTTGGTCATATCGCGTCAATGGAAGAAGAAAGGGAGTGTGGAGCCATGTCCCCGGGGGTAACCCCTACTCTTTGCGAAGAAGGACATGGGATCTTTATCCGGCGACCACACAGACATGGCCAAAGCGGGGCTCGAACCACCGACCCACGTGCCGTTAGGCTCTCAGGTGGCCATGGCACTCAATGCGAGCGCTCAAACCCACTGAGCTTCCGGGCCGGCCCCGTATGCGTGAGCAGGGGAGATATAGAAACAAGTAACCACACTCCCTGCTTTTGATAATATGCGATATTACGGCTATAATTTAAGTCTTGGGGACTACTAGTTTGTAACAACATTGAACCACATGTAGTATATACCCTTATGTATATTATCCATTCGAGTGATTGTCTGGTCTGTCTCTCCGTCTAGCTCACTTCAACCTAATGTAATGCCACATGGCGACCATGTGAATGGTCAATAACGTTTGAAAGGATATAGTTTGGTTGACACTTTCTGAAGGGAAAGGCATGATTTGATTTGCTTGGGATTAAACGACACTTTCGATTTATATGAGGTTAAATCGTCCCACGAAGAAAGACATGGGAGCTTTATCCTACATAGACGTTTGTACATCCGCAAAAATATTTGTACGATCCCACGCAAATCGGTCGCTGGGAAGACCACAATTGACTGATAACGCATTTCCCAATAAGCAAAGAAGTAACCCCCCCTCCCCCCACACACCATGAACAGGGCTTACAAAAACATTGCAGAAAAGTCAATATGATCTTTATGTTATGGTTGATGGGCAGTTACTAGGGTTGTAGGTTTGAGAACGACACTTAGGTAGGCCACATCGCGTCAATAAATGGGATCAAAGCTAGTGCGGAGCCACATCCCCGGGGCTGACTCCGTATTCTTATTGAATAATGGTATTTATCCTGCACGAATAAAGGTATTCCCACCACAAGGACGGTTGGGTGGGATCCCTGGCCGCATGGTCAGTGAGAGCGAGGCCTCAGCTATATAAGCGCCTAAATGGTCAGTGAGAGCGAGGCCGCAGCTATATAAACGCCTGAATGGTCAGTGAGAGCGAGGCCTCAGCTATATAAACGCCTGAATGGTCAGTGAGAGCGAGGTCTCAGCTATATAAACGCCTGAATGGTCAGTGAGAGCGAGTCATCAGCTATATAAACGCCTGAAGGGCCAGTGAGAGCGAGGCCGCAGCTATATAAACGCCTGAATGGCCAGTGACAGCGAGGCCTCAGCTATATAAACGCCTGAATGGTCAGTGAGAGCGAGGCTTCAGCTATATAAACGCCTGAATGGCCAGTGAGAGTGAGGCCTCAGCTATATAAACGCCTGAATGGTCAGTGAGAGCGAGTCATCAGCTATATAAACGCCTGAATGGCCAGTGAGAGCGAGGCCTCAGCTATATAAACGCCTGAATGGTCAGTGAGAGCGAGTCATCAGCTATATAAACGCCTGAATGGTCAGTGAGAGCAAGGCCGCAGCTATATAAACGCCTGAATGGTCGGTGAGAGCGAGGCCGCAGCTATATAAACGCCTGAATGGTCAGTGAGAGCGAGGCCTCAGCTATATAAACGCCTGAATGGTCAGTGAGAGCGAGTCATCAGCTATATAAACGCCTGAATGATCAGTGAGAGCGAGGCATCAGCTATATAAACGCCTGAATGGTCAGTGAGAGCGAGTCATCAGCTATATAAACGCTTGAATGGTCAGTGAGAGCGAGGCCTCAGCTATATAAGCGCCTGAATGGTCAGTGAGAGCGAGGCCTCAGCTATATAAACGCCTGAATGGTCAGTGAGAGCGAGTCATCAGCTATATAACGCCTGAATGGTCAGTGAGAGCGAGGCCGCAGCTATATAAACGCCTGAATGGTCAGTGAGAGCGAGGCCGCAGCTATATAAACGCCTGAATGGTCAGTGAGAGCGAGTCATCAGCTATATAAACGCCTGAATGGTCAGTGAGAGCGAGGCCGCAGCTATATAAACGCCTGAATGGTCGGTGAGAGCGAGGCCTCAGCTATATAAACGCCTGAATGGTCAGTGAGAGCGAGTCATCAGCTATATAAACGCCTGAATGGTCAGTGAGAGCGAGGCATCAGCTATATAAACGCCTGAATGGTCAGTGAGAGCGAGGCCGCAGCTATATAAACGCTTGAATGGTCAGTGAGAGCGAGGCCTCAGCTATATAAGCGCCTGAATGGTCAGTGAGAGCGAGGCCTCAGCTATATAAACGCCTGAATGGCCAGTGAGAGCGAGGCCTCAGCTATATAAACGCCTGAATGGCCAGTGACAGCGAGGCCGCAGCTATATAAACGCCTGAATGGTCAGTGAGAGCGAGGCCTCAGCTATATAAACGCCTGAATGGCCAGTGAGAGCGAGGCCGCAGCTATATAAACGCCTGAATGGCCAGTGAGAGCGAGGCCTCAGCTATATACCCGCCTGAATGGTCAGTGAGAGCGAGGCATCAGCTATATAAACGCCTGAATGGCCAGTGAGAGCGAGGCCGCAGCTATATAAACGCCTAAATGGTCAGTGAGAGCGAGGCATCAGCTATATAAACGCCTGAATGGCCAGTGAGAGCGAGGCCTCAGCTATATAAACGCCTGAATGGCCAGTGAGAGTGAGGCCTCAGCTATATAAACGCCTGAATGGTCAGTGAGAGCGAGGCCTCAGCTATATAAACGCCTGAATGATCATTGAGAGCGAGGCCTCAGCTATATAAACGCCTGAATGGTCAGTGAGAGCGAGGCCTCAGCTATATAAACGCCTGAATGGTCAGTGAGAGCGAGGCCTCAGCTATATAAACGCCTGAATGATCATTGAGAGCGAGGCCTCAGCTATATAAACGCCTGAATGGTCAGTGAGAGCGAGGCCTCAGCTATATAAACGTCTGAATGGTCAGTGAGAGCGAGGCCTCAGCTATATAAACATCTGAATGGTCAGTGAGAGCGAGGCCTCAGCTATATAAACGCCTGAATGGCCATTGAGAGCGAGGCCTTAGCTACATAAACGCCTGAATGGCCTGTGAGAGCGAGGCCTCAGTTATATAAACGGCTGAATGGCCAGTGAGAGCGAGACCTCAGCTATATAAACGTCTGAATGGTCAGTGAGAGCGAGGCCTCAGCTATATAAGCGCCTGAATGGCCTGTGAGAGCGAGGCCTCAGCTATATAAACGTCTGAATGGTCAGTGAGAGCGAGGCCTCAGCTATATAAACGCCTGAATGGCCAGTGAGAGCGAGGCCTCAGCTATATAAACGTCTGAATGGTCAGTGAGAGCGAGGCCTCAGCTATATAAACGTCTGAATGGTCAGTGAGAGCGAGGCCTCAGCTATATAAACGCCTGAATGGCCTGTGAGAGCGAGACATCAGCTATATAAACGCCTGAATGGTCAGTGAGAGCGAGGCCTCAGCTATATAAACGCCTGAATGGTCAGTGAGAGCGAGGCCACAGCTATATAAACGGCTGAATGGTCAGTGAGAGCGAGGCCTCAGCTATATAAACGCCTGAATGGACGGGGGAGCGAGGCCTCAGCCATATAAACGCCTGAATGGCCAGTGAGAGCGAGGCCTCAGCTATATAAACGCACGGTTGTTACCGTCTTCATTACCACAAAACTCGATAAATAAATACAACTCGGTTTTTCGTCCATTGCTTGGCCAGACTGTCGGAGCGGAAGAAATGAGTGCCAGTCAAGGTCAAGTCAAGGACATGGCCTACTTCAGCATTTTTCGCGATATTTGTTATATATTTATTTGGCGGAAAGAAAAACCTGCCAGCCGTGTGCGTGGGGAGAGGGAAGAGGAGAATGACGTTGGAGGTAGGGTGGGAGTAGGGGAGGGGGGTAGGGGGGGGCGGGTGGATGGTGTAAATATATCAGTATGGGTGCCATCGATCGGAGCCCGTGTGCTGCAGACCATATCGGCACTAAAATAACCATACCGGCTCACACTTTACGATCTAACTTACAGTTTGAGAAATAATTTTCGCCCGAGCCAATGCAGTGTGATATCGGATAGGCCTATAAATGTATTATATAGCGGGGGCTCAATTTTATGTGTGAATCGTTTAAATAAGCAGCGATAAAAGCGCAATATGAAAGGGGGGCGAAGCAAGGTGGTTGGTTGGTTGGGTGGGCGGGTGTGGTTGCAAGTCGCTGGATTGATTGCACAACTTACGGTGCCACAAGAGTCGATGGAACCACCATTGATTGCAGCGGAGCGGCTCCCTTTTTCTCTGTTTTCATAACGCTAGACCAAGCATATTGCTTTTAGAACGCGTCGTGACTCAACTCCGCCACTTTCTATCAAAAGGCGACTTTTCAAAGACACAATTAAAGGGCCACCACGGGCCCACGATATCACTGAGGCATCTCAGACGCATTTGGAAGGATGGGGGTTTGAGGGAGCGATGCAGTAGGGGCGGGAGGGGGGGGGGTGTTTGTGGGGGGTGGGGAGGAGGGCGGGAGAGGGGGGGGGGGAGGGGGCAACGTCTGCCTCATTGTCGCGTTCCGCTTTTGGCTAGCTGCTTCCGTGTTTTAGCCAAAGACGGAGGGCGGGAGTAACATCAGCCGAAATCGTTACAGCATGATTTGCAATCAGAGGGGGGAAAAGTAATCATTTGGGGGCTGTGTGTGTTGGTGGTGGAAGAGAGTGAGGGGGGCGGGAGGGGTGGGTGGGATGGGGCGTATGGGGGGGGGGGGGGTGCAGAGG